>LQNS02278146.1:2023053-2036670 GCA_001587735.2 Parhyale hawaiensis | reverse complement strand
ACTACACCTGAGCGCCGCTAGCTGGTATTCCAGTCAAGGTTGATTAATTGCCAGCAGAATGGAGCGCACTGTGTCACTCATATTATTGATGGAGTGAGGAGATAGAGCCGGCCAATACAAATAAATATAGGAGTAACAGTAACTGCCAGCAGTATGCATAGGATCGTATATGCTAGTGGTTACACACTGCCACAGTTATTTACATGAACCGTTTCCCACACTTCGATTGTTTACCGCTTATATTTTCTGCACTTGAATGCGTGCTTCATTCAGCTATAGAAGCGTGTGTCATACAACTGTTTCGGCGCGCAAGGCTCTAGCTAGCATTATGATCTAAAGACGAGTCATGCATGAGTGTGCCATAGTTTGTAACGTACGGAGCATACTGGTAATACAGTATTTCTTTTCATGAGAGGATGAGAAACTTCCGACAATGAGCAATACGAAATAAACTGGAATGACAAATTTTGATGTGGGTTTTACTTTGACTATAGGGGTAAAAAAAGTTTGGATTATATGAAGTTCATTGAACCCATTTGCATTAAGATTAGCAAAAGCTAGCTGATTTCCCTCGTCAAATATCGTGACTAGATGAGAAAAGTCTGGTAAAAGAACATTAGCATGCATATGAAAATGAAACAAAAGCAAATCGGACATGAAGAGGTGACGTCCTTAACTAACAAACCAAGACGAAAAAATTCATGGATTCCCGAGAGCGGCGAATCCAAACTATCCTAACCCGGTGGCCTGCCTATGATCCACCACACGCCCCTGTGAGATATAACTCAGTTGGCACAAAATTCGATGGTTCCATCCATTGACTCATTAATTCAAGGCTCGCGGAGGAGTTTGTGGGTGTTTTAAACCAAGCAATCCAGCGGCACTAAGAACGAAGTGGCCATGAGCCGGAATCATTTTCTATCTACAATAAGCATGACCATAATATTGGCAAAGTATATTCGCTTATAGCCACTTATCAGAAAAACTCCTGACCGCAGAATAATTATAATTCCATCTCGAAATTGTCAAACAGCCTTGCAAATTTCTGCCCTCCGTTTACGTGAGTTTCTACCACCGTATAATGTTGCAAATGAAATAATTCCTTTGAATTCGCACTAACTGGCAAGCTTATAGTCCTACAACAAAAATCACTCCCTATTAGGAATAATTACGTGCATACATAATTTCTGTGCGCTGAGAACTATTCATCGCGCGGTATAGGCTGTATAAATATTTACGCACATCAACACAAACATAGACGGGCCAGAATCGTATCTAGCCTAAATGAGGAAAAACGAGAAGCCTAGCCGGAAATGCACAAGTCCGGCGTTCTAATCACTAGTAATAATAGTAACTGCAACTGCAATGATAACAGGACATTGCCGCAAACGAAGCATGGACGGTGATGAAGGAAAACGACATATCTCAGTGGACAGTTCCAATTATAGTTTGCACCTCATTACCGTATGGCAAACAAAGCATGAACAACCGAGGCGAGGGAGGCCTTGTATAGCAACGCTCTACACTCGTCATCAATATTTTACGGAGCTCCAAGTGTTAAAATACGAGCATTTGCGCCTGGGAGAGACGAGCGTAAGCTGCCATGCAGCACCCGTTTTGCGTTTGTAACATCTGGTTAATTGCAAGTAATAAATACGCGTATGGGTAAAATACAAGCATATTGGCAATACGAGTAACTATATATATGTATAAACTTTCCATACTATTTCACGCCCACGCAAAAACCTTGAACGAGGCATAAGTTGTGGCTTCCGAAAAGCTGTAGAACTGAGTGTATAATATAGATTGATGGATGTCGGTCCACCAATGACAACATTCTATGGCTAATATTTTTAGACAAATCTGACGTAGGATGTGGTAGTTTGTTATATAAGAGGAAATGATCTAGAGCAAACCACGAATTAATAAACCAGTATGATTTTTATTCGAAATACGTCACGTTAAATCTTGCGGCAGGTAC
Organism: Parhyale hawaiensis; assembly: GCA_001587735.2. Taxonomy (NCBI): domain Eukaryota; kingdom Metazoa; phylum Arthropoda; class Malacostraca; order Amphipoda; family Hyalidae; genus Parhyale; species Parhyale hawaiensis. Next base: position 2,034,689 of record LQNS02278146.1, on the reverse strand, counting down.
CGCACAGGGTTGGTTAACTGGAAGCGAGTGGCGTTTAATGAAGAAATCCCAGCGGACCAAAGGAAGGTCCTCGCGATGAATGATAATTGAAGAGACCGTACGAGCTATACCTTCAAACTAATCTCTGCTGAAACCCTAGAGGCAGCGCCGGCGGTGAGGTTCAATTAGAGCTCCGTACACCTCCGATCATCTCTCCCTGTAGCCCCCAGTCTCTACAACGCTGTCCGGATCTGCAGCTAAGATTAAGTGCACAGCAGAAAGCATTGATTATGCGAGCACAGAAAATCCCTCGACGTACAAAGGTTAAAAACAAACGAGCGCCAAAGAAAGACACTGATAATAAAGAGCCCATATCTGTTTCCACGATTAAAAAGAATTAAATAAAGAAACAGTTCTAAAACCCAATATATTTTACAGCATGCGGAGCATTCGCGAGGATGCACAGTTTTCAGTGTTTATGTGTGACTGTCTATTGGCTCCGGCGGAAGCGGGTGTACTGCTCGTTTTTTCCCTCAGTGTTACGCTGACGGCGGTTGTGTGGTTAAGAAATGTCATCCTTTGCTGTGGAACTTGGTGGTCTGGGAGGTCCCGATGTATTTATAATGTCGGTTCTAGTGTCATTAGAATAATATTACTCATACTGGCATATGCACAAGAAAAGTATCTACCTACTTTCCTCTTACGATAAGCACATTATATTAAAAATAACTCATTCCACTAGCATCATCGGAATAATCGACAGTGTGGTCGTTTAACCCTCCAACGATCTTCACCGAGAACGTTCCAAACTAACAATGCTGTTACTACAAGTAACAAAAGTTTCGCCACGTCACTTAATGGTTACCTCTCCCTCTCTTCAACCGCTCCAATTAAGGGTCGTTCCATGAGATAAGGCTAACAACGGATGAAAGACTATGAGGAAGAGAAGCAAGGAAGCAAAGTAGGCCCTGGCAGGAACGTGTCCAATACAAAATGAACTGATATGAAATCTTCAGCCTATGATATCATTTTTGAGGGGCGACTTTCTAAACAGCAACAGAGCTGATCGCGGTCCTGCTTTCTGGAGTTTGCGGCTATACGTTTTAGGCTGGCGGCTGCGACCCTACGACCTCAAAGCCACACTCTGCTTAAAGAAATAACAATAATAATAAATTTATTTATAGCCAGAAAGACTGCCGGTAAGTCAGAAAACTTAATTTTATGAAAAGCAGATAGGCCTTTTGATTTAAAAAATAAAAACAGACTACCTACTTAGGCGGTTTTTCCCTCCATAACCTCTTCCATCTTCGCCATGTCCTCCACCTCCTGAATCCAGCGAGGTCTATGATACCCAACATAACGACTAGGCGTTCAAAGTCGCTAGCAACAGAAAAACTCTTTTAGGCTTCAGGATGTCGCCGCCAACAGTGAGGACCCATTCCACAGTTGCAGAACTGTGACGTATTTGCTAAACGAATCCGCCCATTCTTCTGCGTTCCAATACGTGCAAATCCTTATTGAAGGGATCCTCCAGTTGGCTAGCTACTAGATAACCATAGCCATAATAAGGCCCTCACTCAGCTCTCCCAGCTTTCTGCCAGCGGCATCATCGAAGGGTTAGGACTAAGGAGTTGATCACGGAAAAGTACATCGTCAGCCAGCTCCATGGGCCTAGTAACGGAGAACCCGGGCAGTTTCCATTTTCCTCGGACTGGATGGAATTCTTGAGCACCTTGACAATTTTTTTCAAGAGCAGCCAGATCGTCAGGGCAAACCTCCTCAACACCGTTATAAACACTCATAGTTTCTCCTCAAATATCACATAACACTATCTCTAGATGCGCATGCGCTAAGCCAAAGTTTCAAAGCGGGCCGCATTTATGGCTGTAGAAAATTTTCAGTTGCGACAGTGGCCTCTGACCTTCTTAAAAATCTTTTTGGTACTACCAGACCACACGCGGAGTGGCTGCAGACAATGTCTCTGAAACTAGTTCGAAAAACATACGTAGGTAGCTAACCCACCTTTCGACCTATCCGATAGCTCCTCTGAGGATGAATCACTGCAAGCTATATTTTACAACAAAATACAGGCAGTCTTCTATTAAATAAAAAATTACTGGTAACAATAAACCATGGGATATACTCGTACAAGGAGTTCTGCACAGTTTACAACATTCTCTTACACTATTTACCCGATTATTTCTGAATAGAAGAGTGCTCATGTATAACACTAATGGCCTGTGCCTCAAACAAAACGCACCCAAGTAGCAGAAGAAACGATGCTTATACAGGCCAAGAACAAGTTAGTTTACTCAGAGAACACAAGCTGAGGTAACTAAGCAAGGTGCATTGGTTATTGTTTGGGATCCTATTATGCATGAATACAATACAGAAGACTCATTACAGCTTCAGTTGACCATTAAAGAGCATAGAACGAATAGAGCGACGCCAAAAATAGAAATCAGAACGAGGCGTATTCAGGTGCATTGTGTCGGAAATTGTACGCGCATTATACCAAAAGCTCCTCACGTCTGTATATCATGTTTGGATGCCACTGAATAGCAAAAGAACGACACCATCCTTACCCCAAATTGAAATCTTTATAAAATGCAGAGAATTGATGAATAAACTTTTCTCGGCACGGAATAAAAAAAGTGGCACCATTAGATAGCTCATTGTAAAGCTTTTGTAAAACGTAAGCTCAGGACAAGAGCACAATAGAAAACGTTCCTTATTTCTTTAGTTGCTAGGCAGATTCAAAGACAAAGAAGTACGATTTAAGGTTCGTTATGTTAAACAAAGTGTAGAGCTTGGAAATGAAACACGTATTGTTCTCAACGGAAAGCAAGGAAACTACGGAAAATTTCGCAGTGCAAAGCGCCACCTCACTACTTTAATAAAACACACTGCAAGGACGCCGTATAGAGGCGGAGTGGAAATTGCTGATTCTAGTCACATCCAACCCAGTCGGAAATAGTGGTTGTGCTAATAGTAGAACAACTATGATTATGGTCGAGATCTTTGTTGTTTATTATCGATATATCCTCCATATTCAACCATTTATGGGGTACATTACGGTAGAGATATGTCACAACCTTCGACCATATTGGCAACTATAATTCCCGACCATACATACCCAATTACAACCATAAAGGTTTTAGCTGCACAAACCATGATCTACCATAGTGAACCGTAAGAAACACCCTTCACGAGTAAAATCGACTGTGTTCAGCGAATGATACAACTATATTCTATCAAGATTAACTTAGGTACTACCAGACCACATGCGGAGTGGCTGCAACCAATGTCTCTAAAACTAGTTCGAGAAACATACGTAGGTAGCTAACCCACCTTTCGACCTATCCGATAGCTCCTCTGAGATGAGTCAGTGCAAGCTATATTTTACAACAAAATATAGGCAGTCTACCATATTATGCCCTGGATGCCTGCTTTGTTTGCTGATGATTAATTGCTTATACAAAAAAAAGGTAATTCATTCGTGCTGTCAGGCCTGCAGCTCAGAATGGTGGAAGGCTCTAAACGATGCTATAGAGCAGGAGCTTGAACCAGTCTGCAGTTAACGCACGTTTATATAGAACTTCAACTCTAAGCTGGTATGCAGCTATACGACACAGTTTAGAGGAAGTCACTAGTCGATGGGTGAATTTTGGCCGTACCCGTTGTCAGGGTACGTAAGGCCAAATTTATCATGAAACTTTACATTGTTTTCCAGAGAGCTATTAGGAATGATAAGTTTATGAAACTTTGCATATATAAACAGAATGAACATAAAAATAGATGGCAATAATTGATCAAAGATTGCTGTACTGTTTCACAAGGGATACAACAAATAAATAAAAATATTGGCTAACTACGCTAAAGTGGCAGAGCGTTAGTAAAATTTGGAAACAGTAGATAAAAATGACGTCAAGGCAGATAGCGTCCATACATAGTCTGCATTTTTTTGCATTTCATCGACAGGACAGAAAAACTGAAAATGTGCAGAATTTTTGCACTATAAAATGAATTTTTAGATGTTTCGCATTCAAACGTATAGTCATACAATATTATTTTGGTCGATTATGTTGGGAATTCTAGGCTTATTATAATCCATGGCAACCCGCACATATTATTCCTAAATAATGGGAGGAATTCCATTCATGATCGTACGTACAGAAATCCGTTGATAATCTATCTGGTCATGCTCTAGCATATGCTTTACCATATACAGTCTTCGAACATCCATGTACTACCATCTACCATATATAGTCTTCAAAAATCCATGTTCTACCAACGGCCTACGTTTCCTGACAAACCTTAAACAACCAACATTGCCTCCACCAATATCGACCCAAAGATACTAAAATCAACGTTATGGTTTGGTGGACATATCTACCATATTGTTTCATCATCCATAATCGACCGTAATATCTCATACACCACTATATTCTACCATAATCACAACCATTATTTCCGACTGGGAATATTGACATCTAAATTTCGTTAGGGGGCCAACAAATACCTTCATAATGCATTGAACATACATGAAAAAAAAAACACTTACGCAGCAACTATAAATTCAAAACGTTATATGCACAATTTGTGTCATTTATTGAATGAAAAACACTTTGACATTATTACTGATGTTAATGTGGAAGGCCAAGTGATAAGCTTCCGTTTCACACACAATTTCATATTACGACAAAATTTGTCTTGATGCTGTTAACAGTGAATAGTCACTGTCTCTTCATAACGCTCGCACAAACTGGTTTCATAATCACGATTTGGAGCTTTATGAATCGATCAGAAGGTTTTCACTTCATGCATTCATTCTTTACATTTGAAATTTTCTGGTGTAACGGAATTCCGCATCCAAGAAGAAGAAGAATAAGACCTCAGTATTAAGTAAAATAATGAACTTCTTGCGGGGATGTCATAGGTGAGTGATTAAGCCAGTCAGACAGTTGTTAATGATGAAGATGCGATACGTCGTATTATGGATATGCACTTTATTCGCTAGATGTGGAAACAATGGCACACTTCCAAGTGGCAAAATTGGATTGCAAGAAGAGCCAATGTTTCGACAGCAATTACAAAGCAAAGACTTTGCCAAACGCAACATAAACAAAAACCTACACAAACACGTATAGTTCGAGAGGGAAGAGGGGATCCACTTTAGCCTAGAAGTAAGCACAAGAAGGAAACCCAAACTGAATACTCTACTTGCCAGTCAATTCTCAAATAATGCTTCGACACTACCCTGGCTACATATTCTATAATTGTTATACTTGAACGCGTTAACATTCATAGAAAAACACATACAGACTTGAACGCGTTTACATTCATAGAAAAACACATACAGACTATCTCTTTGCTTCGATATCATTTATATAGTTTATCACTATGTAAAAAATCTTGTACCTTTCCACAAACACTAAATCAAAACCTTTAAAGCACCAATGCAAGTACCGACCTTCGTAAAACATAAAATCAAATTCGCCACAGCCCGCTGAGAAATCCACACGCACTGGTTCGTGCTGCAGATATAGCCCAACTGACCCCAGAGGAGAATACGGCTGTAGTCGGCCCTTGATCGTCAAGAACTATGACACCATAGACGGAAGATTCTTATGCAAAAACAAGCCCCCTCCCTGCTGTCACCATCTTTGAGAAAGGCAAGTGCCCCACGACAGCTGTGCATACCTATCACCTGTTAAGTAAGTGCACCTAACGCCGCAATGAGCTCGCTTGCCTGCATTGGCATCGGACCTTCAATATCCAATGTCGTGAGTTCTGCATGCTAAGCTGCGGCTACCGTGGGTGCATGCTCAATTAATTGGCGTACCTAAGTATAAATCAAACTTTATAATAAAGATCAGTGATGCTTTGTCTGTTCATATCTTTATATTTTCTTTTTTATCGCCCTGAAAAATGTCTATTTCGAAATTGCCCTGCAGAACACGAATTTGTGTCGTATGTGTTATTTTTGCATACACAAATAATGCGCGTGCAAGTAATACGCGGGAGAAATGGAAGATCTTGGAGAAAAGTCCTAGCCAAATTCAAGCACTAATAACTTAAACGCCAAGTGGTGTAAGACCATCACCTGCGGTGGCAGCAAATTTCATCGCCATCATTTTTCATGGCCAGCTAATCCTAGTTTTTTTTTGGCATGGTTCATTTCGAGAACAACCCAACAGGCTCCCTGAAAAAAAAAAAACATGAACATTGCTCAACTCCAACCACTTTCTGGGTAGACAGACAACAAATATACATACAATTATATCTATGCTTCTATCTTCAACGAAAACATTATCACTTTTCTCACTTCGTAAGCGGGTGATAATAATGCTTGATTATTGGCAGCACAAGATGAAAGATGTGATGCTCTTTCAAAGTAGAATTATAAGACAAAGATCATGGAGGCTGATACAGTACAATGTATCCCACACAGCCACATCAGGACTGCGAACAAGCATAAACTCTGAAAAGATGCCATTTCTAGTTTTTGCAGCAACTTTTAAAGACCAAGTAAGCAACACGATTGATATACCGTAATATTTATGATTATTATAGAACAGATTGTGTATAAATTTATTTTTCCCTGCGAACAGAGAGGTGTTTTAAGATTGCAAGAGCAAGCAAGGTACTTACAGTATCTTGACAGAAGTGTGAATCCAATGCGCAAGGGTGTATCCACACTGGATTAACGAACACGGGTACAGTAGGTTGGGGAAGAAAATGAACAGAAACAAACATCACCATTTAAGTGTATAGTTATGGAAGAAAAACGTAGCTTAGACTACATATGGGGCCATTGGAGGGGGGGGGGAATGTGAGTTAATACCTCCGCCGAGTATAGGCTAGTTTTTTCTCGGAATTTGTCTCTTCATTTGTCTGTCACCAAGATGACTTAAAAAGTTGTCGACGGATCTTCGTGAAAATTACAAGAACTGTTAAGAATGTCAACAACTACAAATCAGAAAATTTTGATGGTGGTCAAAAACAAATATTGTTTTTAGGATCAATTTGAATTTTTCGCTAATATTGCCTTGCTTGGCGGAGGTAGGCGCTTTAAGAGCGCTTCTTTAGTCTATTTATAAAGCATAAATTTTTTATCTACTATTGTGGTCCCAGATAGATACATTAATGGGGCCTGCAAGACAAGACTCTGAGTTTTTAATTTTTTATTTTATAGTAGTCCTGCAAATAATTTTATCACAATTGATTTAGCTTAATATTTGATGAACTGTAGCTACGTGTAATGATGCAATGTAAAACAGCGTTAATCAGTTTTCTTGTATGATTGAAAGCGCAATGCACTGAAACTGATACAATAATAATTACTGCACGACACATGCCTGGAATTACCTTGACAATAGCAGTTTTTCCGCACCGTGTTTTTTTTCTAACAAATTCAATAAAACGTTTCAGAGGCATTGAAACGTTGCAGTTCCTATACTGCGATCAATCTAATGTAGGTAACCCGGCACATTTGTAAATTCAACCCAGTGTTGCGGTGTGACGTTTGCCGGGTGCGACTCGTACTATGTACCTAATGTTTTCAAGAAACTCTGTAAATGTGTTCTTGACGCGTGAGGGGACTGGAACCTAGATTTGGTCTCCGGTCTGGGAATGGGTCTTTTGGTATATATGTTGTGCGCGTTTGGTGGATTCGCGCGATCGATCGATCGATCGCGCTGCGCGTTTGGTGGATCGTTCAAATTTTTAAATGAAAAAAAAACAGTCCTTGCCTCCCCTAACCTACCCGACATTAAACCCGAATATAGTCCAACNTGTACCTAATGTTTTCAAGAAACTCTGTAAATGTGTTCTTGACGCGTGAGGGGACTGGAACCTAGATTTGGTCTCCGGTCTGGGAATGGGTCTTTTGGTATATATGTTGTGCGCGTTTGGTGGATTCGCGCGATCGATCGATCGCGCAAATCCACCAAACGCGCGCAATATATATATATATATTGACCAATATCTCGTATAAACACTAGAATATCCCATAGATCGGAATGATAGCAATGATTACGGCAGATAATAAGATCATTATGCAGACTGTTTCGGGTCACAGTTACAACCCAGTGACAATTATTCTTACGCCTTTATTTATTTACAGACAAAGCGCGGCGAAGCCATTACTCAATTATTTTCATCTGAGCGAAAAGAAGCAGGTGTGTTGAAACCGAACTACCCTGCATTAGTATTTAAATTTAGAAGGCATTACGAAGTGCATCCAGATGCGGAGGGAAAAATATTTAAGCTTAGGAAATGCAAGCAATGCACAATTTCTTGATAAATTCAGTAACGGTGCACCACAGCAACAATGGCCACTGCTCGCTCTCGCAACCAGGCTGTCCGGCAGCATCGGTTTCCTATAATACAAATTATAAGTTTTCTTTTCATGACTGAAGGAGGGCTTCGTTTTAATTGCTTTACAGAAAGTATCGGCAAAGAACGGGGCTAACACAAGAAGGGGAACACTTCCCCGTGAAACATGCACCGTTCAAAGCTGCTGCTTTACCCCATCAAGAGGAGGAGCGGCAAATACGCCTGGTCCGTACAACTCAAATGCTTAGACTATTCTCCGGCTTCGAGAAGCGCGTGTTAGCCGTCGGCCATGACTGTCATGATTGAATCAATCGTTGAAAACTATTCAACTGAGGTTATAAGCGACACTTATATGGGTCTCATGCAGCTTGTGAAGAATCGGTTTACATAATGAAGCGTTCATACCGAGTTCGGTGCGCGGTTTCTTCAAAAGCCCATTCGATAATACGCCAAATGTAGTTACCACCGTCAGTCACTATCTGTACTCCTTAGTACTAAAATGGAGGCATGACTTGAAAGAGTTTAAAATGTTTTGCCAATAAAAATTTCTTCGTGTTTTCATCACAAAATAACATTGGTTTCCCGGATGCAACGTACATGAAGTGCGGGTACTCAAAATTTCGTTCCCGCAGCAGGTGAACAACACCGACTTGAATGTAGCAGTTGATAAGAGTACCTACACTGACAAATTAAATAACAGATGCAGGAATGGTTTGAGCGGTAAACTGTTCGAACATGGACTGAAAATGTTGCCGTGCAGCTTGAGCTTCCCGGTCTCGTATCCATCCTCTTTATTTATTTCAGTGCACCGGCTCCACAGCACAGCACAGCACCGCACGCACCATAAGCAACTGTCATTTCGTATCTTCCTCAATGTATAAGTCCAACTACAGACCCGAACACCGAGGTACACGAGGTGACAATTATCTGAAGAAATTCAGTCACTAAGAAAAAATGAAGCATTTCATGCTTAGTCAGTGTGAAGGTACCTACGATCAAATAGGCCCCATTGTCCAACAGTCAAAATGGATACTGTTCAGCAACGAAATTGCACAGTACGCGCAAATAATCTTAAACGGGGGTTCTCATCACTAAGATGTCACAGTCGTACATGTTTTCATACTCACATTCACCAATGAGTTCAACGACATAAAGATGAAAACGCCATCAGGAAGCATTATTCTTCTCTCCCAGTCCGCAATGGTGTAGTGTCTGCAGTGTATGTTCCAAAGCCAACACTTTTCGACCGATTAAATTGTGACATATAATTAGCATAAAATACCATATACTCGTAGATACAAAACATTATATTGCTTTTAGAAGAGGTTACTGAAACCTAGATGGAATCAGGCACCGTAATGTATAAAAATAATTATTACCAGTAGGTACCATTGTTTTGATCTACCCCAAACGTTTTTAGAAAAGGTATCAAGTAAATTTGCATTATTTTTTTTTTTTTTGCGTTTGAGTTTTGCAAGTATGTGCTATTATATGATCTGATTCTTTGATCGTTTATGCATCGTTTATTCAGGAATATTGGTAAGTTATGAAAAGATTAACTCTACAAATGGATTGAATTCGATAAAAATAATTACACTTCCAACAATCTAAAGCAGACAGCGCTGATTCCACTATTATCTACGTAGTACACCAGCCGAAGCATATATACCTATCACGGTATCACCAGTAATCGCCAAACTTCGGTTTCATTGCTTGAATTTACTCAAACGTGACATCATTTCTTAATTCTGACAACTACAGAAGTCAACGGAAAGAAGTGACCATAGTATCACCAAAATAATAAAAAAAAAACTTCAGTGCCAGGAAAAAAATGACAAAGGAAGCCTCAAAAGAAAATCAGCGAAACGGATTGGAATTCAAGAAGCTCAAATTGAGCTGAACAAATGCCAAGAATTTATCGAGACATGCGATCCATTGCCTCGGAGAGAGAAAGAGAGATGATCTGCGCTCGATTTCATGAAGGCAGCTAGAGCACAGCTCGTTCGGAGTTGCTGGTTCGTAAATAATCTTGTCCGCGGTGACCTCTGGCAATTTTTATTGAAATTTACTCTTACCATCGGTATCCCACTCACAACCGAAATCATCATAATAGCAACAATTAATTACTGAACATCACAAGTGACGTTCGTATTGAAGAGCCACCAAAGTCTCGTACCATAACGTAAACAATTACACAAGTGGCAAAGAATTCCAAGCTTGCAACAAAAGGTTACTGTACCCATATTTCTAGATCGAATCAACGCCTGTCATAGCACAGCAGAACGATAACCTGTTATAAAATATTTGAAACACTTGTACACACAGAGACCAGTTCGGTTGCATTGACCAAAATTTAGTTGAGGTAACTATTGGTTTGGCTATTAGATAATTAAATTTTTAGTTGACATTGCCAATTGATTTCGTATAGTATTTTGGTTATATTACCAGATTTTATGGTAAATTTTACTAAAAAAGTTTGGTACATGACCCGATTTGGTTATTCTTACTAATAGTAAAATAGCTTTTGGTAACTGATACTAATGTTGGATTCTTATTACCAGATACATCAAGTAATAGGGAACAAATAAAAATATACCATTAACTAAAAATTTTCTTCCATTTGGGTATAATAACTAAAATATTTATTTATTCTAAACAAAACATGCCAACTAAAAAATTTTAGTTAATCTTACCTCACCGGTCTCTGTGTGTACGGTACTTATAGCTTGAAGAAGAGAAGATACAGTGGGAGGTTGATCAGATATTTTGAGTGCAATCGCTTAAAATAGCCTCCAAATAATGAATATCATTCACTTGCCCATCCTCAAAATAATCTCACAAGCGCGAAAAAAGTACTCACGGTTTTCTCGATTTGCGGTATCATTGATGGACTGCGAATAGAAGCCCAGGCTAACTTGTCGGAAACTTGAGGCAGGTGCACAGACTTCAACCCGTAGTTTCGGTCGGTAATCGATATGGATTACCTTTGAAACTTCCCAAAACTTAGTCTCGCTCTGTCAAAAGAAGTTTTCAGTTGTCGTAGACTAAATCGGGTTGCTAGGAACACCTGTAACACGATTCCAAATAGCCTGTGAGCCAGGCAGGTTGGTCGGTAAACAAAAGACGGATTAATTTTCATGTACACTTATGAAAAACCTATTACCCATATTACCACAGTCTTACCCAAGTTAACAGTTTTAAATTCTTGGGAATCGTCATTGACACACACTTAAATTTTAATGAGCACGTTAAAACAGTATTATCAAAAGTCAGTAGAGCAACCGGTATTATGTACAAACTGTCACGGTATTTACCTT
>LQNS02278146.1:1986605-2009888 GCA_001587735.2 Parhyale hawaiensis | reverse complement strand
GCTCCTTGGAGATTCTTGGTGTTGTCTTTGATGAGAAGCTTACTTTTGAGCCGCATATTAGGAGGTTGGTGTCACGTGCTTCCACTAAGACTGGGCTCCTGCGTAAGGTGAATTCCGTGTTTGGTGATAGTCAGGTTGCCCGCAGCCGGTGTTGGAGTATTGCTCGCCGGTCTGGGCTTCAGCTGCTGACACTCACTTACGTCTGTTGGGTCGACTTGTTAGTTCAGCCAGCAGGCTGCGTGCTGAAAATGATCTAGTGAACCTGTCCACACAGGAGAAGAGTAGCAGAGCTATGCATGTTTTATAAGGTGTACAATAATGAAAGACATTGGTTGTATTCTTCTCTCCCTGCCCTCAAGGTTTTTGGGAGAGCGACTCGTGCTGCGTGCGGAGCGCACTCTTTCACTTTGGAGGCTGTCAGATGACGAACTAATCAGTTGTGTCGGTGCTTCTGCCCTGGTCGGCTAGAATTTGGAATGTGTTGCCGGCATCGGCTTTTGGTCGTATTGGCCTGCAGGCGTTTAAGTCAGCTGTTGATGTTTTTTTGCTGGATTTCTTTTAGCAGCGTTTTGGGCTTCCCGGTGTTGCAAGATGCTTCATTTAGGTTGTATTATCTGTCCGTGGGAGCTCAAGCGTGAAGGTTTAATTATAATAACAATAACACGTCAAGAAAAATGTGGAACCTACGCGCTAGGGTGCACACACCCAAGACCATTGAGTATAGGAACGGTAAGTCGGGAAGAAGAGGAAGAACAGAAGCAGCTTCAGTACCTAAAGGATGCAAATAGAAGGAAGTGATGCAGCCAAGGAGGAATGACGTCCTGAAGGTCTAACTGCATGACGCTAAGATAACCTATGTGGTCCTTTTGGAAGCGTCTCACCACATAACATACGATGGGCAAAGCTAACTAACTTGACACGCTGGCCTGTAGCACATTCTTTGCTCGTGAGAGGCTGCTAGTAGTAACAGATCAATGATGCTTCACATAGCCAAAATCTCGATCTTATGGAACAGATATCTTGCGTTTTTGGCACTCTCATGAGTAATCGGTGTGAGAGTGACGTCTGAAACTCGATTCAAAAGGGCAAGGCCAATAGCTGCACTTTGGGGCAGCAAAAAGCAAATGAAATTTCTTCATCTCGATCTCACTGTGCCAATCGGTGACAGATTGAAAGCAAACCTGTGGTGATTAAACTCAACAAGGTTTAATTTTTGGCCTTCTACTAGTATTACCTGATACCTAATACATAACAATCAATTCAATAGTGAAGATTAGAGATCAAACAATTAGGGCTAACTGGACCAGATTAAGGTTATCTTGCTAGGAGTGGGCTATGCCTGTAGCCCCTGTGTGCTCCTTCCCCTTTCTTCTCATAAAATGTCATGTTGAGTTTAAGAAGCCTTGAAGTACTGTATTAGCTACCATTAATATATGTCACCGCCAGAAATTCGTGTATATTACGTACACTAAAAATAATTTATAGTCAACAAAATAGTCGCATTCATTGCGTAAGCATTCGCTCTGACGTTGACTATTCAAAGAAAAAGTATTGATATCGGCAAAGTGTCGGTGAATTTTAGGTATCGGTATTGGCCAATTGTCAGGTATCGGTATCGGCAGTAAAAGCGGTATCGGTACAACTCTTATGTTAATACTGTACATAACCTAGCAGACAAATAGAGCTTCCGCGTCGAACACTTCCCGAACGCATCGTAGCTAAGAACAGCAGCTTCCTAATCTTATCCTCATGATATATTTCGAAAAAGTTGCGGCAAAGAGTGTGCTTAAGAAATCTAATAGGAGCGGAAACTTTCCAGGGAAGTTTCTAAAAAGTGAAATTTTGAAGCCAAGTTTCGCGTTCACAGATCAGGCTCCTAAATGGGTAAACAAAAGAAGGATCAAATATCCTTCGCTGCCGAAGAAATTATTGCAATATGAGCGATAGCTCGCACTATTTTACAAACGAGAGATGGCAGAATTTGAGTCGAGGAAGGGAAATATGAATGCTGCTCGGCCTAAATTGATGGGAGAGGGAACNATGGGAGAGGGAACACTTCGAGCCTTAGGATCATTTTATGAATTGCAAAGCCGATATGGGAGTCAAACTGAAAACTTGTTTGCTTTATAAGTATCAAATTTGCTCTAATTAGAATTCCTATTGCGGGATCACGGAAGTGCTACTCATATGATGGTTGTATGAAGAAGATAAGGTCATGATTAGATAACTTGAGTACAGCCTGGTCCTGAGTATAGAAGCTCATATTTTCTTCAGTGAGAGATATGCTTACAAATTGATGTAGGCAGTAGAAATTTCGACGCAACTATAAATTGCATTCAAACCACTGCAATCATTAAGCTTATATTCCAAATACAAGTAAGGAAGCAATTTTATTAATGATCGCTTAGGTTAGATACAGCAACGGAGCTAAAGCAGAAATAACAAAACTTTCTTCGCAACTACTATTTCTATACGATTTAAAATTATAAAATAGAATCCGTTTCAACTGACAAGAACATGGTGAAACTGTACAATCTTGCATCTGTGAACAAAATAATGTAGCGAAGTGGTAAGTATTGACGCAGGCTAGAAATATCAATCCTACATGAAGTTTCGACCTTCGATCATTTACGTTTATGAAATGATGACATCAAATTTAGTCCATTCACATAAAGACGAGAGATACATAATGGGAAACATTTGTTTAAGACAAAACAGGGTGCGCTGTTACCATTGCCAATGCGAAGTTAAGAAAAAAAAAGCTGTTTCCGTTCAGCACAACTTGCTCTCCTCGGTTCATTAGATCGAAAAGCAAATATCTAGCGTTTCTTTAGATAAATAAGACTATCCGCATACGGCAATAACAACAACAACAACAGTACCACATAATGTTATAATTTTATCTTACTATTTCAGATTAAATGTTTAGTGGAGCCAAGTAAAATGCATATTTTATTAGGATTATTATTTCCTTACTGTACAGCGAGATAAGTTATTTACCAGTGTAACGATGAATCATTAACTGAGTGGCGTATATTATATCAAATGATGGTTTTACTGGGAGTCTCAGTAACTTCGAAATAAGAAAATTATTTAGACTCGCACGTACAAAGCAAACTTGTGAGGTGCGCATGAAGACTAAGGACGTGGAAATGGCTGGCCTGCATTCCAGATATTCAGTCACCAAAAGTCATAAACAGAACTTGCTTCTGATATAATGATGACACTATCTACAATATAATAAACACCAGTGCGAACTTATTCGTTCATTTATCTGCGCATTTTCTGCCACTCTTAATTGAAGAAAACGGGCGAAAATTAGGACAGATTTCAGACAATGGTAAAAGTACCTATACAGCAACCTTGCATTGCCAACGTTCAAATTGAAGCTTTCCTGTGCTCTCTAATGCATCCTGATCCTTAGCTTCTTCGCAAAGACAATTTCGTTCCATCACTTATTCTTCGAAGTAGACTTCATTCGTCAACGAAACAGCTTTTCATTGAGGCAAAAAATTTCGACCTATATGCTAACCTAGCTGTCGTAAAGGCACTGAGTGGACATTAATATTCTGAGTGAAGTTTGACTGCTTGTACAAACTAATTAAGTTTTTTCCACGTCATAGAAAGAAAAGGAGGGTTTCGTTGCTCAGCAAGCGCGAAGCCGCGAACGCCCATTTCTCACGTTCCAGTTGGTAGTTGTATCAACGAAACTGTGGCAATATAGAAATATCACGAACTCTTCACCGTCATTTTTAACAGTCCGTACACTAGGAGAACAATTAAAAAGTTTCTCGGTTGATTGCTGGGTCTCTATGTACCCTATCAAGTCGATAAATTGAATACCAGTGATACTCAACAATATGCCAACTAAAGATGTTCGTTGTCCTTCAAATTTTTTCTGTATATTTTCAAGTTTTTGCCAAGTTGCAACTCTAAGCACTGAACACCGCTGAAGTACCGCCCCTTGACATCATTAGTGAATATCATTTCCTTCACACATCCAAGCTCGACTGACTTTCGCATCATAATTTGAAATTCGTTAGAGGATCACAAAGAAATATAAAAAAAAAAAAAATCAGAGCAGAGCTACGACGAAGAGCGAAAAAAACGGGTGTTTCGTTGAAATAATTAGTTCACTACCTTCATTTGTTGACCGCCCGAGTCATTAGTACATTATATCTTTCCATCAGTAATATGTCGTAAATTGAAGAAGAACTGCAGCATAAGGCGCCAGGAAGCAACACTAAAGCATATAGTAGTTAGGTTCTCTTAGTAGCGAGGAAGCCAAAGCTAAGAGCATATTTTGTCGCTCTTGAGCCATCTGGAGAGCAATTACGTGCCGCGTCTACACTCATCTAATTAAAACTCTTAATTTATATCACTAAAGTTTTAATTCGTGTCACCACTGAGCACAATTGAAATGACTTGGCGACGCAACTGCTTGATGATTACATCTAATTACTGAGGTGATGCTCCTAAGGCTTAGAAGGGATTTTCTACCGCTATACTTAATTTTCTGCAAGCCTGACTTCCGCTCACTAGAACACGAGTAAATAAAACTAGTTTAGGAAGTCAACAAACTGTAGTGATAGCTACTTTTGAGAAGTTAAATGTAAGTGGAAGGATACGCGACAATAAACAGTCCGTTCAATTTGGATAAATCTTGCACGAAAAATTATGCCACGGGGATTTAAAAATATATTCGTCCGTGATTCATTTTATATGCTGCTATATTATCAGTGTAGTAGCTATTACTACAACTTTTCTTGCAGTTTCTGTCACAAGAATCACTGATTTGTTATCATAACGGTTAGTCTCGCCGCTAGAATTAACGAGTGGACTTGGCCGTCAAAAATGAGGACGAACGATGTGAGATGATACGTCTTTAAGGATCACTCTGTCGATAATATTTTGCTTATCAACGACGCCTTGCAACTGTCAAAATTCACATAACTTGAGATAAGTGTTCTCGGCTTCACACATGCTGAGCAGCGCTACCTTTCCTTTCCTTTTGTGACTGCAGAAAAACTGATTCATTTTATTAGGCATGCAGGTATCACCCATAATAGAGTCCCTCCCGAGGTGACTGGAATAGCGTCACCTTAAAGATACTGGATTGTGCAGAAGCGGCTGGTTATGGAACAGTGCTCCAAGTAGACATAGGCCTTCCACCAGCAGGTTGTACACAGTAAGAGGGGCGTATTTAGGAAGGGATGGAGAGTTATTGGCTCCACAATTTTAGCCATCGCACAAGAAAATCCGCAACTGGGATATCTAGTAAATAAACATAAATGTCAGGGACAGTTTTCCTTTCTTTCATTCTTACTTTTCGGTCGCCAGCCCATATTGTAAGCGCAACATTGATACCATTATTCTGCTTGTGGCTTCATCCTACCGTCCGCCTGCACGTTACACTTTCAGAATTGAACTGCATGGGTAAAGAATTCAAACTTGCAAGAAGCTCTGACTTTAAAAGAAAATACTTCAACTATCACTGGGCTTTTCTAGTTTTTTTTACTTTGTTTTTCAGTTAGAAAAACGGATGGCTAAAGTAAGTTCTATAGGTATCCTACTACAAACTTTCAGTGTCTTTCTGCGCCATTCATTTTTTTAAAAAAATTATATTACAGAGACGTACATTCGTATAGTTGTTCTATGTAGTGCCCCGTGTTTCATGGCGTTAATAAAATCCGACGTGTCCATTCCTTTTTTTGTATTGTTTTTTCTTCATTGTGTATGAGCAAAATTGTAGAAGATGTCACGACCTACCGTTTTGCACAGTATCTATAGAATAAAGTGAAACGGAAAACTGGTTATCGTAGAACTTCTACGAGTCTCACAACAGTAGTTACCGTTTAAAAATCAGCTGCAGAGATGAAGAAAAAATGGAAAATATGCAAGAGTCTAAAAAGTAAAATAATCTGTAAAAAAACTGAGAATAGCGCGTAAAATTGGATGATGACATCGAGAAGAGCGTCCGAGGAAGGAAATTAAGAGCACGGACAATAGAGAACGTGATGAATACACGTCCATACTAAGCGCTGGTAGTATTTCAGCAAGGACGAGTCAAAACACAACAGTCAGGTCAGCGTGTCGAGTCACGACACAAATCGTCGTGACCGAATAGTTCCCATCCATGTGTGTGGCTGACAGTCTTCAAAAACTTTTTTGGAAATAACTAACCTTCACATTGCCCAATTTCTCATTACGTGTTTTACAGTTTCAGTAAACATTATAACAATTTACATTCGAAATAAATGTCCAGGAAAATCGGGATGAAACTTACAGTTGCCAGTAATATGCAATGTGCTAAGCTCATACAAACTGAACATAAAATATATATTGCTGGAGAAGGTTCAAAAAGGAATAAATAGCATCAGTGTTAGTGTGAAATTCATCGAATGAATAGTACGTTTGCCGAAAGTAAGTAGAGTGCTCGTGGAAACTCATATTCGCAACATAGCACAACTTCACGCGATAACACTGACAAGCACTGAAACCCGAACATTACTCCAGAACGCAGACAAACACACACCCCATATTGTTGTCTATACATCCTCACTTTCGCTTCGCTGCAATGGGGTGTAATTAACCTCACTGAAAGAAACTTGGCAAAGCAAGACCAAAATTGAATAGTTTCATGCTTAGTTAGCTATGACTATGATGTCTAGTTGATGAGCATGAATAATCTTTTGACGCATAGTGCGATGACTAATACTACTGTTACTCACGTGCTTAACGGAAGGAACTCTACAGATGCGATCAGATGATTTCGAAGTCTCTATGTGTGCGTAATTACTCACCTGAAACAAAGTAAATGCATTTGATTAATGAGAAAAGCGGAAGAAGTTCGTAAATAAAATATGGAAGGTAACTTAATTTTTCAGCCTGCCACAAAATTTCAGAAGTATAGCACGTGATGTGCCGTAACTGGCAACTACGACAAAACGTATTACAGCCAAGCGAGTGCGATCATAATTGGTGGGTTACTCAATAACTATTCAAAAACTTCAGTACAACTGTTTAATAATCACCGAACAGCAAACACGAGAGAAATCGTTGTATATAGACGAATACTGACTGATCTTCAGAGATTCGGCATCGTTGAAGGCAGTTATTGACAGTTTGACTATTAGGGGGTCAAATCACTCCTACAAGATAAGAGCTGTTTGGTAGTCTGAAATATATGTATTTTATATTAATATACTTAAATACAGTAAGCACTCTAAAAAATACGTGAAAAATAAGCGTTTAGAATTATTGGTCTCAGTACGTTGCTGGTACTTTAAGTGTTAGTGCGTCCGGCCTTTAAAAACTATGTCCAAAAAGTAACAGATCATCAAATTTTTTGCTTGTGATAGTGAATCTGCAATCGAATACCAATAAAGCATTACAGTAAAATGCTTAAGAGGTATGCCCACATATTAAAATAGATAAATTACTTCTATCTCCCCTTTGAGAACTTTGTGAAAACAAACGAAACACTATCGACTCGCATAAAATTTCAGCCAATTAATCAATACCGACACGGCAACACCACCAACTGTTCACTATATGAAGGCCTACAGCTGTTACTTTGAGACTTGAATTTCCGCTTCGTTCATCTACATACTGCGTGATACGTTATGAATACACGGTACCAATATACACGGCAAATACTATTAAAGCATAATGATTTTAAACAGCTCCGTACACTTCCGACGGCCCCCTACGCTCGCACAGCATCCGCTATGCTACAGGCAAATCTCATGGCGCTATTTAGCTTAAAATTTCAAAGCCAAGCTCTTCATACTTACACTGACGCCACAACGACACGCGTATGAATTGAGACTAGGCCTACGGTATTGCCAGATGATAACAATTTGATTCAAAAAATATAAATTACAGCTAACAAAATAAAATTATATATATAACCCACTCTATAATCCTAATACTGATCAGTTGTTTTTGTAATGTACATCAATAGAAAAAGAGATCAATTAAAGGAGCCGGAACCCCTCACTGTAGGAGCATAATGCTGATGAACATACAGTAGCTTATAGAGCAACTGCTTATAAATGTAATAGTCCAAAAAAGATCTTTCAGGCAGCGCATCTCCGTACCTCTCCGTACAACGTCGCGTCTTGCAGCACACACAAACAAATTCTTTTATAGGTAGACCTCGGCGCACGGTAGTCTCAGAGTCCGTCTGGAAAAGAGCGTCCTAAAAACAAGCGCAGGTCACTTGGCATTCTGCGCGCGAGTTCCTACTTTAGCGAGATTTATCTATTTACGATTTCCCACTCCCGGCCGGCGAGACTGCATTGAATTTATTGCCTTGTACTTCATTTACTTTAAACTGCCTATTTGACCTAAACCTTGGTGCCCCTTTTATTATCTAGAGAGAATTAAAACATCTCAACGACGCCCATGCGTCACACGAACAAATTCTTGTTTGAATTACTTGGGAAATAGTTACTTAATAAAATTCAATAATGCCATTGAACTTTTATGGTCTGAACACTTGGTAAATTTGAGACATTATGACAAAGAAAGCATTACCATCACCCTCACAGGTGACGTACGTAACAGTTCACGAGTACTGGCAATCATACGAACTCTTGTTACTTGAATATAAAATAAATTTCTCATCCGATAAGTAACCAAGTAAGTGCAAACTCACAGGCGCTGAAGTTTTCATTATCATAAAAAGACATAAAACTCTAAATTTATACAGGCGGCAGAGACACAACTTGAATTCTATTCCAGTACTTGAGACATTTAAAAAACCCTGATGTTATAATAAATTATATAGCTTGCAAGCCTTGCATTGACTATAGTGCAAGCGACGGAGTGAAACGTGCAGGGCCTGCAGAACTATGCTGCTTTAAACTCCTGCACAGTACAAACTTGAAATTACTGCTTTCACCGATATTCCACATATACAGCAGTCTTACTGTACTGAAATTGATACGCATGGGAGGCCAAGTAACAATTGCAAGTAACAAATTTCTTCGAAAAATATAAAAACGGAAAATTTACTCAATCGCGCATTTTTAACATTTATATGCCGTTACACTCCACTCGTATCTATGCATTCCTAATGAAAAATTACAATTGAAGCATTTTCTTGTTACTAAACTTGAAGTCTTCTCCCAGTTTCATCTACATCGTGAATTTCTCTTTTTCAATGAGCAGCAGAGCTTATTAAACAAAACATAATGAAAATTATTTCGGCATGTGAGACTATCCGATGCACGTCGATGTTACATGTGCACTAGCAAACGGGCTAAAATCTAGGACAAAGTTTTACTCTGAGGTGAGCCGAGCGTCTATGCATACAATTGTATGTAGAAACTTAGGTTGTGGAACGTTAATGGATAGCTAAAGAGTCTCCACGATACGACTACAGGTGCTGCTGTTCACATTAGATCAGAGTACAACCCAATTATACTGTTTTTCAAAAGTAATGACAATGGATTAGGTGCTATTTGCCTATCTTGAAATGCTTCTCTAGACCCTGCAGATCCCAATACGAAGTGTTCGCGGATTTGACACCTGTCGTTCTGTCAGTGTACAAAGGGCCTTCCAAATGCCGCTATAAACGGTAACCAATGCACCTAAATTCTGAGCAAAAACTGGCCGCGTTTGTCCAGCACAGCGAAATATAACGTGCAGGCAACATGTCCTAAGAGCCACACAAAGACAAGGCAAATACAGAGCAATGAAGGTACTGAAATCCCCCTTTATACTCTCCACTCTGGCACTTTGGTAACGAAGCATTTATCTGTAACTGCAAAGCAGCACCGGCCGTGCGATATGAGGCAACAGTGATTTGATGCGCAGTTTTACTTAAGATATCATCATCGTAATCATCATCTGGAAACATACGAGTACAATGGAAATTTTTATGTACTTAACCACAGACTGCAGACGTGACTGCTTACTCGATATTCCAAATGAGTTGAAAAAAAGACAGGCTGCTTCAGTAAGATTTTTTGCTAACTTTATAATCTCGAAAAAAAGAGACAGAACCAAAATCTTGATCATGATGTAGGGAATGCTTTTATTGGAAAGTAAAACGAGTTTACAGTACATGTCATCGGCGCTCGACAACAAACTATTCGTATGATACCGGAATAACCACAAACATACCGTAACTAATTTTGCTTCACGACGCTTATTCATATGGACGCATTTCTCAATATTGGTCCATGCGTAACAACGCTGGAGATTTTTTATTTGGGTTCAAGGCTCCTACGTTCTTTTTGAAAAAATCAAGTTAACATGATTCATCCTTATAGGACCCATCTGGAGAGTTATTAGGAAGTCCGCTCTACTCTATGATTAAACATTAAAAAGTACAAGAAAGACAACCATGATGCCTCTAATACGCTCGTGTCACTATAAAAATGCAACGTAGTCATTTTCCACAGGTAAACAAGGTTTTTTTTTGTTTCCCCTGCTGGATATGAAATTTCCTCCGGAAAAATATTTTGCAGGCACGCTCATCGTTCCCAGCTTCAGGACATCAAATCAACGCGAATACACACCAAGCAAATAAATAGAAAACGAATCCTACAACAACCACAACCATCAATGCCCATCCTCTGACGAATTTACTGCATTTAGCTTCAATGCGAATGAATCCAGGAATTTTAAAATTACCAAGGAGAGAGTAAAAATTATTATACCAGCCGGTTCTGTTGGATTGGAAAGTTCTTTACCCAAGTGAATTCTCAGATGCATCAATAATTACAGACCATTTTCTGATACATTGATGGGATTTACCGCCAAAATGGTTGAATATAACAATTTCCCAGGGATAAATACAGCAGCTTCCCCTGCCGGATAAAAAAATATCCCTCACGGATGTCCGTTCTCTGATGCGGTATCCGAGTCGCGTAGTTAGGGCCGCGCTTGTCTTTGCAGGGATCAATAAAACACGTCTGTGGCGCTCTCGGCATCACGCCGGGGTGGCTGCAGACCGTACTGCTGCTGCTGCTGCCGCTGGCTCTGCTGCTTCTGTTGCCTGGATTTCTGTGAAATTTTTGGCTTCTAAATTTCTGTCCGTGCTCCCTGACTTGCAATATACCATGCGAGAGTGCTAGATTCTACTTTTCCGGAGACTGTGCCTCTTGGGACTGATGTATCAGTGCTTCTGAACAAGCTCATTACTGATGTTCGAGACAAGTTTCTTTGTGCTAGGCTTCCAGCAATGAAGGAGTCTGTCTCCTCGACAGTGCAGTTCTTCAATATTAAATGTGGTCTTTAACGAAGGGAATTCATGCTTGCCTTGCTTTTTGGTGTATTATTCTATGACACATCGTTCTGGCATCCAAGATGGAAGATTTTAAAATATTTGCATGCATCTTTACCGAAAAATATGGGCATGGCTTGTATTAAAATGATGATAATTTCAAACTTGCTCAGTTTCCTAAAAAGAAATCATCCCGAGAGTCTACGATTGCCTACTAACCGGCAAGAGAGCACAGTGTTTAGCGTTCGATTATCTAAGTCTGAATTAGAAAAATAATAACAATACGCCTGTATATTTTCTACACTATTTAATGATATTCGTGCGACACTGCGTGAAGTCTCGCTTACCGCCGGAAATTGTTCCCCTTCATTCTGGCCTGATATAAGCAGTTATGGACGATCTAATTACAAATCCAAGATGTCTCTAATGCGCTTACGGTTTGAAGCCACATCCGATATAAATGGAAGATCGCTACTGAATCAAGAGAGATGCGGTACCATAAACCAGGAAAATCGCTACTAAATCAAGAGAAATTCGGTACCATAAATCAGGAAAAGAACGATAGTTTCCATGAAACACAATTATTTAGGTAATTTCCATGACACTTTTTGGCCATTTTGCTCTGAAGTTCAGTTAGTTTCTGTTTGTGCGAAAATGTGATCATCTGCTGGATGAACAATAACATAACAATAAATATATCTAATTAAAATCAGCTATAAGTGACTTCAGAAACTTAACGTACATATATGCAATTATGCCCTACTAAGCAAGAGATGGGCCTCAAGCTACGCATAAAACATTGTAAAAACATCAAGAACTAGTACAAGCACCAGAGTAGACTGAATCATCTACGGAACATTCAAAATTGTAAATTATAATGTGAAAAGAACGTGAATCTGAAGCTACAATGTGTCATGGTTTTCAAACACGAGATATTGTTATACATTAGGCCGCCTAAGGCGATGCATGCAGGCGATAACTCAAGTCTGCAGTGGAACTGTTAATATTTCGCATCAGACAGAAGTTCAAAAATCAGTGATAAAGAGTCGTGCAAACTAAATCAGTCGTGAGAGACATCTAGATTTTACAGCTAATACACACGCACTGCTAAAGTAGTGTGGCAATTCTGGATCAGACACCGAGTCACCTGAGGTGACATCGGGTCCACTGACAGAGAACGAATTGCGCTCAGCTTTTCCCAGTACAGAAAACGAATATCGATCGTGCGAAAGATTATCTCAAATTAATACATTTTCAATTGTATATGCACCTTGCTCTTTTAATTCAGGAGATGAAATCCTGTAGTTTCGAATATCATGCGATGATACACACACTTTCGAATCAAAATTTCTATTATAAACATACATAATGTACTTTGTTAATATTTGTTTAAATAAGGCGCCACGGTTTGTACTCAATATATAAACTACAGAATTGCTCGCACTTAACAGCACCGCGTCTCAATAATCGTCAACATACAATACCGAAAACAATGAATTTAACACACTCTTAATTTCTTCATTGAGCCGTACTCACCAACTAGTAGCAACGTTGCGATGAAAACTGATCCTTTGCAGAATAGGTATCTTCGGTTAACAACTGTGCAACAGAATTCAATTTGCAGGCTCGCGTAAGTAATACAATATCGCTGGCTGGCTGAGCAACGCTCGAGAAAATAAATGCTCGGGGTTGGGCAATGAATCGAAGCGAAGGCAGTACGATTAAGAAGGACTATCAATCACCGAAGCTTCCAATGACAGGAACGATGCAGCACTAGCGAGAGAGAAGAGATATCTGAGCAGAGAACGGCCTGCCGTTAGGATATATCGCTAAAAATGGGGTTTGACTCCGGCGAGCGACACTGGACCGTGCGATCGACAACTAAATTTGAGAAGAAACGTTAGGAGAACGTTTGATTTGAGCTGTTGTAGAGGCAATGACGTGAGGAAGAAGCAAGGACACCACCGTCAATGATGCACAGAGGCGCGTGGATGGCGTCGGCACCACCTACTTGTTGCTCCTGAGGGGGTCAAGACCCCCATCTACCACTCGCCACCTCCTCCTGTCCCCTCGCCTCTCCTAGCTTCCGAGGGCTGCCACCGCTGCTCTCGCTCTTTCCCGAGGCCCTTCTCTTTCCCTCTCTTCGTTATTCCCTCCCAGGCTCTTTCAGTCCTACTCCAGTGAATGATGAATGTCAATGCTTGATACATTAAGACATAACATAAAATGACCAGCCAAAGATGGAGACACATTCGGTAAGCGTCAAAGTTTAGGGAAGGAAGGTCATAGGAAGAAGTGTGAGCGCAGATATCCAGATATCTTTCTACTTACATTCCGACAATAAACTTCAAATGGAAAATGCTATTTCCAATGTAAATAAACACACACAGTGCGGTACCTTTGATTATGCAAATACAATTTATTTACTTAGTTTTCAAGATATGTGTCAAACATTTAAAATGTGAATAGTAAGTTAGTGCACAAGTATGTTGTAACTATAGAAACAACTAGAGAAAAAGAAAACGGAACAATTTCCCACGTTTTGGCAACATTTGCTTATCGCAAGGGGTTCTGCTGTTATCCCAGATTATGCAACATCACTCTCTAAGCAACATGGGCAAGAAATGCGGTTTGAAAAGTGAAGAAAAGATCAAAGTGACCTCGTTATTGGCTTCTGGTAAGACAACACTCGAAGTTTTCATGGAGTTACAGCGTGATCACCGAACAAATAAGGCTTATGCAATCGAAGGTAAGGTCAGCCGGAAAACTCCGGATAGAGCCTCTACGAGAAAATTGAATGCTCGGGATATGTGACATTTGAAGGTTTCTATCGCTAGAAAACAACTTTCTACAAGTAAAGCGATATTTGAATACGCTCGAGCCCTAGTATTAAGCAGAAAGACAAGATGTGAGGTTCTGCAGAAGCTAGGGAAAGTAAAAAACGCATTAAACGACCTATTCTAACAAAAACTCGTAAATAAAATAGTGTCAAATGGGCTGAGGAGAACATGAAAACTGATTTCTCCAATGTCATACTTACTGACGAATGCAGAGCCACTCTTGATGGTCAAGATGGATGAGCGTCTGGATGGGTCCTCCATGACCACCTCAACAGACACGGCTAAAGCGTCAACAAGGTGGTGGAGGTATAATGTTTTGGACCGGGATAGTAGGTGGCACCCTTATTGGTCCATTTGAATTGGCAGGAGTTAAACTGAATGCAGAAAGGTACTGCCAGTTTCTTGAAACCAACTTGATTCCATGGCTTAATGAGCAGAATATTGCACGCAGATCCAAATTGGCATTTCAGCACGATAACGCTCCCTCACACCGAGCACGGTACACTGCTAACTGGCTTGCGGATGGAGGCTTGAAATGAAAAAGGATTATGACCTGGCAGGCGAATAGCGCCGATTTAAATCCCATTGAGCACCTCTGGGCAATATGATCAAAAGGAAGGTCTATGAAGGTGGTCGGCAGTTTTCGAGCAAACTAAGCCTATGGAATGCAGTAAAAACAGCAGCAGATTCTATTCCACCATCTGAAATATCAAACCTGACAAACTCTTTTGATAATCGCCTTAAAAAATCATGAAAAATGGAGGTGGCCATCAACTTATGTTTACCACTACTGAACACGTATTTCAGTGTTTATTGAATTGTTTTGGTTATAATTGGACGTTTAATAACAATATTTCTGTTCACTTGTATTTACTTCACTTTTATGACGTTTTTATTAGCTTGTTGCATAATCTGAGGTAACAGTAAAAAAAAAAAACTCGTAAATAAGAAATTGTATGATAAACTTAACCAATGGTTAAATATTTATTAGACAAGTGCTGTTTATATTGACAACATAGCCATACATTTAGTTAATATTGATATTTCAAAGTTAGACACTCACATTGAAAAATTAAGTAAAAAAATTCTACTTGCATAAACAAAGGTAACGTACTGTATATTCACCAAAATTAAAAAAAAAAATCAATACACTCAATAATGCTTCATTCCTGACGCAGTACTCCTTTCGGGTGACCCGATCAAACGTATACTCCACTATACAAAACTTAGCAGGCCAAGCTGAAAAATTTTTACGATCTATATAAAGTACAAGACGCGTGTAACTTGGAACATTAATTCATTCTCGAGTAAAGCGCTTCGAGTAATATCGGCTCCCAGAAATTGTATCCGCCTTAATAGAACCCAAGATTGCATGTTAAACAACATCAACGAATGCGTTAAGCCATTTATAGTTCTTTCCTGATCTACTCAACAGGCTTTACTATACCTCAAGACCGAGTGCATTAATTCCCCATCCTCTTTATTTAATCCACTTAAGATTACTTTTCTACAGCAGCAGTTCTCCCGATCATATCCGACAACACATGCTCACTGTGTATTTTCTCACCACTATATAGTCTGGAAGAGAAATTCTACAATAAGAAAACATCACCGCTCTCGTTTACACCACCTAACAGAGACTCACTTTTATTTCCTTTCTGCATACTCTCGGAGAGAAGTCCTGAGAGAACAACGTCACCTCTCTCATTTTGCTCCACCTAACAACTCCCTCACAATATCGCAGTAGCGGCCGCAGCTTCAGAAGCAACAATAAAGCTGTTTTCGACTGCGTTTCCATAGCAAACTAATAAAAAGCGCGCACTTTTCGTTTTTGTCGCGCGTACAAAGCAATGGACAGGAAAAGTTTCGTCATTCGTTAAGAACACAACACTCCGGCCTGTACAAAAAAAAATACACAGAAGTGAAATGATATGAAAGAAAGGCACGCTGAACAATAAAGTAAATTTTTCCTTTTGGGCCTTTAGGCTAAACAAGAAACCTAACACGAGTGAAGCAAATGGGGTATAGGGTGCAGGGGTTGCCAGAGCAACCATGGTTACCATCGAACGAACCGGCCCCATCACCGCGGGCTAGGAACCGAGGAATACTCTCATCATCACTGCGAGCTCTGCTTTCTTCAAGCCATATGATGCACGTACCATTATTAACATAAATCGAGGACACTAGGACTTGCAGCTGTACCGCAGGCAAGCAATAGCGCAAAATACTTATATTACACAATGACTCCAGGGATAAACTATAAGATCAGAATGTATGTGATTCATTCCAACAAGCGGAAACTGACAGCAGTGTGCTGGTATGGTACGAACCCTAACTATGTTTCAGGTACTACATGTGTGCAACTGAGTTAGGTCAGGCTTCTATTGTAGCTGACCCGCACCTATCACCTTACCTATTCTGAACGAACCTAACCTATACTCTCAGGTCGGCCACATAAAATGCAGTAGGTACTGGGCCGCGAAATTTTATCTATAGTTATAAACAGTGCCTATACATTACATAGCCTCAGCAACTAGTTACCGGCCAACAAAGATGGTGGAGTGCAACCATTTTTTCAAATATAACCAGAGCGTGAACAGGCCTAACTACCTCGAGGGAAGCAAAAACTTACAAAAAGTTTTAGTGAACAAGTGAATATAGAAGCATTTCCATATAAACTTTGGCGTTAATCTTTAAGTTTTAGCCACATTTTCACAAACGGTTTACAACCTGTTGTTCAAACTTCACCGCGTAGACAGTAAGTATTGGAGTGCCGCGTACACTGCAGTACATCTCATACGGACCACTAGGCCCAGTATATAGCCAAAAATGACGGCAATTAATGAATTTTTGATGAACCTCTTTATACATAGTTGGAAACTTCTGGAACGTATCACTGTGAATGAACGGACTGTCGCCCGACACTCAGAGAGGACTGCAATGACTTGTGAAGTACGCGTTCCAAGCAAAGATGGTGGCGAAGCCGTGGCGAGAAAATCTTCTAATAGCTTCACTGTACGGGGAGCACGACAGTTTAACAACATGTAGTGGCATATTCGAAACGGTATTAATAAGAAGTTTTAGAATTAGAAAATTTGCTAGATTCTCAACAAAAATGTCACATAGACAAGCGGTCAACGGTTACAATCAATTAACTTTATGAAGTACACACAGCGGGTGGTACAATAAATATGCTTAACATAGCTCATCACAATAGAGGTAAATTAGATACAGAAAGCGATTGAAAGTATTAGTACACGATACACACACTGGAATGGGGAGAAGCAAGAACCATGTCATCAGCATAGCTACGGGCATTTACTGCTTTACCATTGATATGGCACTCTACTCCGGCTGCGTTCACTTGGGTGTGGATTTTGGCAATGAAGATGTTACAGAGAATCTGGAAAAGTAACCCTCTTTGCCTTATGCCACTAGTCATTCTAAACGCTGATGACATTATTGTTCCCCATTTCACAAAGCAGTTCTGAGTTTGGACCCATGATTTTAGAGTTTTAACGACGTAATGGGGTATTTGTCTCTCAATCATACACTTGAAGACCGAGTGGTGGTGAACACTGTCAAATGCAGCTTTAGCGTCTAGAAAACTAAGGTATGTGGGAGATCCACCGCCAATGAAGTAATTTATAACCTGCTTGAGAATAAAAACAGCCATTTCCGTTAAATGTTGAGCTTCAAAGCCAAATTGGTTGTCCGCAGTCATCATGAATGGGGACATGCCTGTCTCTAGCACGAGTTCTACTACTTTCGAAAGAGAAGTAGCCACTGTAATAGGTCGATAATTGCTCTTGTCTGTCACACATTTGGCTTTACTATTAACTATTGGTGATTCATTAAGACCCTCATCAGATCATCTGGGAGGAAATCGAAAGTAAAACACCTGGTGATAAAAATTGCAAGGAGCGTTGCCAGCCTTGAGGGTTATATTTATATGCTTCAGCAACGATATGGTTCGCCCCTGATGCTTTGTTATTCTTTGTTTACGTGCGATGTAAAGATAACTCGCTGCTGGCTCTTCCCTTGGTAGCATACTGCTATCCAGGAGAAAAAAAAACAACATCGTGACTACACACACCCAAGGTGACGTGAGGAACGTCACCTAGACTTCATTCAAAGACTCGCTAAGTACATACATAAGGAGGGATATTTTGCTATCGAAAACTTATGACAGCACAGCATTCGTTATATTAATGTAAGATCAAATCTACAGGTATGAGGCATGTTTTGCAGCAAAACACGTACCGCACGCAAGATCAATAGAAAGATAAATTAAACAGTATGTAACTACTTTTCTAAAGCAAGCCGACTTCAGAAAATTCAGTAGCTTGAGCAACTTTGGACTCGAATTTCCTGCCAACTCATATTATTCAGTTGAATTTTCTCCTCTCTAAATCCTAACAACGTGACGGAAAGACGGACCAACCAACAAAGCGAGGAAGCAAGCAACCAACTAACAAACGGCGTTTTTTATATAGTTGATTATACAAGTTAAGTAGAGTTCCCGCTGAGCCAATAATGATAGCGAGGAATTTGTGAAGCCTCTTCTTCACTGATCGTACTTTCGCTACTAATATGCTTCTGAAGAATACCTACACGCTACAACGGCCAACTCAAACTGTCATAAGAGATGAGTGCTCTCTAGCTGTTACAATTCATCTAAGAGGCACAGTCCTTTCCCTTGGATGACATGCGAAAAAATGAGTTACATTAGCAGCAGTGAAACATCGGAGGATTTAATTAAGCTCTCAATTTCGTATCTTGCTACGCCACGATACAATTTCAGAATATCGAAATTTTTGTGCTCATGTGATAACAGCTTCGTCAAAGGAAGGAAGCACGCTGGAAAAAATAATTACTACTTCTATTGCACCCTGAAAAATCGCTTCTTCTGTGCTACATTTATGTTCTACTGAATTTGCATGTCGTGAAATGAGAACAAATGTAGTTTCGACGTATAGACAAAGTAATAAAAACCAGACTTTATGAAAGCGCTTAGAAAAGTTATGAATCTCTTCGTTGTTTGGGTTTCAACGTTGTATGAGAGCAAGGAGTTCCTTCGATACTATTGTTTCAAATCAATGAGAAAGCAATATGAAAAAATATTCAAATCATTAGATGAAAATTGAATGACCGATATCCACAAAATGAGAAAAAAAAACGTGCTTGTTGACTGACATCACTTTTTCCCTGAACAATACGAAACTCCCTGATGTTACGAAATTCTCACTTTCATTTCTTTCTTCGCTTCCCCGATATATGAGGTAGAGCACTCTGCACTGATTTTTGTCAACGACNTGAATGACCGATATCCACAAAATGATAAAAAAAACGTGCTTGTTGACTGACATCACTTTTTCCCTGAACAATACGAAACTCCCTGATGTTACGAAATTCTCACTTTCATTTCTTTCTTCGCTTCCCCGATATATGAGGTAGAGCACTCTTTGCACTGATTTTTGTCAACGACTGAAGAAACAAGTGAAAGTAGGAACATGTCTTTAAATTTAAAGAAAAGTTGCAAAGAAATACTTGGTATAAACATTACTCTCACTGGGGAAAAAACTCCCGAATTAATGACTGTTTTCTTTTTAATTTCATAACCATGAAGTTACGAATAGGGCAATGTTGCGTAAGCAGTTTACATTCAACCACTGGGAGATGAGGTTCATCATTATAAATTTTACTCAACTGTGAATCAAATGGGGAATGTAGTTCCTAATACAACAGATTCGTAGATATTTAAGTTCTGCCAATAAATCTTGATATGTGGAGCAGTCGATCAAACAAGCAATCAAATTAGTCTTGAAACGAAACTGTAAACGACTTCTTACGGAAAACAGATAAAGTGAGATGGTCATCTTAATATCCGGCAGTTATATCTAAAAATTTAGATTATTAATCTTAACTTCACTAGGTAGTAAACTTATAGATACTGCGTGCTGAAATATCGAAAAAATTGTTAACGTGAGCGAGGTGGTGGAATACCACAAAACTAAAATAGTATCATCGATATAGCGACAGTTGAATTTCGGTTTGAATTCGGAAGGACAGTTGTTGACCCATTTGTATATGGGAAATTGAGTAATCTAGTATGTAAACTAGTAATTGACGTACATCACTAGTATATAAACTAGTAACAAAACGGACAGAATCTATTAAATTTAGTAGTGAAGTTGAGGCAAAGGTAAAGTCAACTTGACCGCACCCTCAACTGGGAAACCCATACACACTTGTTTGTAATGCGGATATAAGCCCACTGGCCCCAGAAGATTAAGTGCGACCACAGCCGACCATGGGTCATCAAGAAGTATGGCGCCATTTTGACCCGCGCCCTCCCAACCCCCTCATCTCCAAGGAAGGCAGGTACCACCACGGCCGCTCTGCATACCTTCCACTTTTGAGTCAGCACACCCAGATCAGTAAAGAGCTCGCGAGCCTGGCTTTGCCTCAAACCTGCGATACAAAAAGTGTGAGCTCAGAACGCAGCATGCTGCTCCTGATTAATTGAATTTTCTAGCTGTAACTATTGAAAAAGCAGATGACCATCTGACTACAACTTTTTCTATGAGATGTTTACAGGTGTTGGTGAGCAATATGAATCATTTGTACCGATGTGTTTCAACACTAATTTGGTAACTTTTCTAATCACTCGAGCGTTCAAAAATTGTTCCAATCATCAACATGTTTCGGTAAAATTTGAATAACTGCGAATTTATTTCAATAAGAACTACTTTCTAATCCATTCGATTCAGACAGCATTCAGAACGATGTTAAAAAATATTTATAATGGCAAATCTCATACTCTAACAGAAGAATGCAAATCTACTTGTGCAAAATCGCCCTATATTTCATTTCAAAGTAATAACAATAAAAATAAAATAGTGTCATTAAACCGAGAGCTGCTTCCACAGAGCAATGAGAATATATTGCTATCACCAAGTGTTTCTTTATGAACTTTCTTTAAATTTAAAGATATGCTCCCACTTTCACTTGTTTCTTCTGTCATTTACAAGTTTAGTGCAGAGAGTGCTGTGCTGTGCCTTCTAACTGGGGGAAACAAAAACAAATGAAAGTGAGAATTTCGCAACATCAAGGAGCTTCACATCATTCAGGGCAAAGGTATTGTCAGTTAATAAGCAAGTTTACCATTTTGTGGACACGATTCATCCATTTCATCTAATGATCTAAATTTTATCCACATTACTCTCATATTGAGTTGAAGTTATGTGAGTCAGTACTAATTCACCAACAATCTCCCAGGCCAAATGATCAAAATAGCTCCACATTGAACTTTCCATTTTGAAATAATGTATAAATAATATTTTCTCTTCCTCGTCATCTTTGATGCAATGCTTAGGTTAATCCATTAGTTTGAGAATAATTCTTGCGTTTCTAGAATATCCTGAAGATGACACATGCAAGATTCGAAAACTTATTATCTAGTAAAAAAAAAAAGTTTTGTTATCGCGCTCGTCTCATTCACTATAAAACTCAGCTTCTCAAAGGGAAAATAAACTTAAGAAATTGATAACGTAGACCACGCAATTCTAATACTAAACTCGCCCGTATTGGTATCCGTGGTGTCTTCAGTGACTTGAAGCATTGCTATCCAACAGAACCCCAAATCGGTCGCTGAGCACGGGAGAAGTTCCACACGATTGGAGGGTAGCTAACGTGATACCGATACATAAGAAGGGGGACAAGAAAAGCCCCAGCAACTATCGACCAATCAGTCTTACATCGGTCGTCAGTAAAACTTTCGAACGCCTCCTTAAAAAGGGCATGACTGACCACCTGAGGATGCATCAGCTCATATCAGACTCTCAGCATGGCTTCCGAAATGGAAGAAGCTGCTTAACAAACCTTCTGGACTTTTTCTCAAAAGTTACGGATATTAAAGGTGAAGAAAAGGGTGTAGACCTTTTACATCTAGATTTCCAAAAGGCTTTTGATAAAGTTCCCCATCAACGGCTAATGAAAAAATATTGGAAGCCCATGGTATCCAGGGAGACTACTTACAATGGATCGGGGCATGGCTCACGGGTCGGCAGCAGCGAGTGAAGCTCGAAGGAGAAACGAGCGACTGGACGCAAGTTACATCAGGGGTTCCCCAAGGTAGCGTTCTTGGCCCACTTCTGTTCTCAATTTACATCAATGATCTTGATCTTAACATCAGTAGCAAAATCAGTAAATTTGCGGATGATACGAAACTATGTCATCCTGCCACGAAAAGAGCCGAGCTCCAACAAGACCTTGACCACTTCATGGAATGGAGCGCAACGTGGCAGATGAGCTTTAATGTCGGCAAATGCTCAGTAATGCACGTAGGGCTTGTGAACCCTTCAACCCCATTGAAAATGAATAGGATGGAATTGGCTCCTGTCGCCCAACAACGTGGCTTGGGAATAACAATTACAAACAAACTACAGCACAGTCAGCAAGTTGACATGAGTGTGAAAATAGCAAGAAGAGTACTCGGATTCATTACCAGAAATTTTGTATACAAGTCCAAGGACATCATCGTTCCCCTGTACAAGGCATTAGTGCGGCCACACTTAGAGTTTGCTGTTCAGTTCTGGTCGCCACATCTGTGCAAAGATATCGATAACATGGAAAGAGTCCAACGCAGAGTAACGAAATTGATACCTCAGCTGAAAAACAAGTCGTATGAACGTCGCCTGAAAGAACTGGGTCTGATCTCTCTCGACCAAAGACGACTCAGGGGACAACTAATAGAAATATTCAAATACTTGAATGGCTTCAACGACGTACCTACAACGGGACTCTTTGAAAGAGACCTCAACGATCGCTTGAGAAACAATGGTCAAAAACTCAAGCACAAAGCTCGAAGAACGACCTTAAGCCAGCAGTTCTTTCCGTATTTCATTGTCAGCATTTGGAATAGACTTCCTTCCGACGTTGTTAGTGCAGAATCAGTCAACGCGTTTAAAACTCGTCTTGACATACATTGGGAGAGACACCCCCCCACAGCTAAGGATTCCTCCTCCAGGAGTCGCACACTCTTAACGGCCAAAGCCTCCGAGACTTCCTAAATCCGTCTTCTTCTCTCTTCCGCTCCAATTGCACTGTGTAACATCTTCAACTCCGCATATCAGCGGCTATTGACCATGATTGACTGCATTCATGATCGTCTCTTCTGCTGAGACTCTTCTTCCTCTTTTT
>LQNS02278146.1:1971937-1986591 GCA_001587735.2 Parhyale hawaiensis | reverse complement strand
TCTTCCTCTTTTTTTTTTTCTTCTCTTTTCCCCAGTCTTTTATATCCTACTAACATAATGGCAATAGCTCATAGAGGGCCGGGCAAGGTTCGGTGTCTCTTTGAGAATGGGCCTGTTGGTTCGTCTACTGCCGCCTATCTAATCTAAAAAAATGCAACAGTCAATAACAAACTCTTCTCTAGACTGTCGGCTCTCAATGACGTACTACGACGCACAGTGATTGAACCTTTACAATTTCTCATTATAATGATCAACACGAGGCATATGGCTGTATCTGTGCAGCTCCTCCTTCATTTGCTGACGACACACCAGTACTAACTGCTGTACGATTAGTGCAAGACGTGTACACTGTTCAGTTAGAGTTGGTAATTATCTTACAATGATCGACAAAGCATGACATGACTTATAATTAAACAAAATTTGAGAGGCATTGGCATGGAAAATACTCTCGGCACCCTTCGAGTCCACAGCATAGTATGCAACTAGCGATAAGCAGGAAAGTGAATGAGAGTTTTCATAAATCTTCAGTATGAATTCAAGATGATGTTACCTATGATGGACATGAAGACAGATTTTCTGCCGTGGGAAAGAAATGGAGCGGGTGAGTTTTACGAACTTTCTGATCGTGCGAAGCAGAAATGATGCCCACTCTGCCGAAGCACTGAATACTGCCCAGGATTGAATACTTATCCCCATTTTAGAAACTGAGTATACAAGAATAAATAAGAAAAAATTTAAGCTATTCCAGGATCATTCACTGCTAAATTTCAAGAAAGGAAAGAGCTTAACTGTCACAAACGAGCCGCCCGTCTCCGTTCGTTTTCAATACAACGAAGATCCGAACGTTTTACTACCATACCTACATGCCAAACACTGAGGCTTATTATTAATCTATTCCTGGATTTACCACCGCACGCACGTTATACGACATGAGCCAAACAGTGAGATCCAGTTTATTATGTCGCATCAGTATACGGATGCTTTATCTGGACATTCCTGCCGGAAAGTCTCAGCTGGCCGAGTGCGCTACTACTGGAGAGAAAAAGGCGCAAAGCATCTCCAGTACTACATGACTCAGCAGAACGAATTTACGCAGCCATGTAGCACAGTGTAAGAAACAAAAAATAAATAAATACAAAGGGGATACAGAAAAAAGAAAAGACTCGTACGGAGGGTCCCTACCGCAGCCCCCACACGGAAGCAGATAGGAGTCCCAGGGGATGAGTCGCTTACTACCATTCGGCGGCCCACCCCGCGGAACCAAAGGGGAAGTATAGAGAACCTACGTAACCTAATAAAACTAACCTACTCAGCAGGAACTGCCGCCAGCTGCAACATCCGCTGCGGAGAAGACACTCGGGACAGCCCTTGGGTTCGTGAGGTTCATACACATTCTGACAAGGATAGGGTCCGCCAGAATATACAATACCCCTGAGGGCCCAGACCCCCAGTACGGGCTGGAAGGGGAACTGAGAGGTACCGTACGTCATCTACGTAGAGACAGTGGTAAAGCACTGGCGATAAAATATTCCAATAGCTTCGCAAGACGGAGAACAAAGCTCGTTAACAAAATGTCGCAATACATTCGACATGACACTCTTATGAAAGCTAAAGAGTCTAAAAGCTTACTGGAGTCTTCTTTAAAATGAACACCACATAGCTCAGCGGTCCGCGGTTACGTACACTGTGGATATAATTCGTTGACGGCTCTTGAATCGGAAGCAAGCTGCGCCCAATCAGAAGAAAGTTATAATAGTGACTATACACGAGAGGGGACGTGACTATATCCACTTGGACCTCGTTCGAAAATGCTCAAGAATCAAGGATATCTCAAAGTACGCACAAGAAAAGAACTGGTCCTAAAAGGAACAGCGCTTGTGAAGGGAAGCGCTTATTTAACACACCGATAACATTGCACAAACATATTCCGGAACTCATTGAACTTATAAAAAAGAACACATAGGAATCGAGTGAACAGTACATTGCAGGTGCAAGAGACTTGTAAAGACTGTGTACCCCGTATTCTACAATAATATAATTTATATTCGTGCAGTGAAAAAGTGGATTATTATGAAGAATGGATCATAAATTAGCTCCTTAAAAATGGTGGCTCTCTTTTAATGAATTGAAATCCTTGTTTAAATTGATATCTACCACTATTACTATTGATGGATGCGTTCTTGCATAATTCTGTAAATCGGGTTTTCGCGAGCGAATGCGAAGGCTCAATTGGTGACAATACGGTCCGTGTCTGAGCACAAAAAGCAATGTCTGTTCAGTGTAGAGTAGCTCTCAAACTTTTGCCGCGTGAAGCTGCGGTACACTGCGGGCTGCATGTAGGATTTCGCGAGGTCTCTTTTTTTTCAGCAGTGAGTCTTAGCTTTCAAAAGTGCTCAAGAAATTTTTTCTCAACTTATTAAAAAAATTATCAATAGAAACAGAAATATATAGTTCTAAGAGCAATGCATCGACAGGTACTTAAGTTGAACAATATAAAAAAACTTTAATTGTTTTGTCAGTTATATTAAGTAGTGTAACCAACCATTTCCACTACAAAAGCGACCGCACAAAAGAATGAAGGGGCCTATAGTATGTAGCTGTAAACGTGGAACCCATGCACAAGGGTTTTCCCACAAAGGATCAACGTGCCTATGGGAGCAGTACGTCGAGAAAAACGAGCTTAAAAGAACAGAATAAAGCATAATCAGTGTGAGTATGAAAATGGAAGGAATGTATTCACGAAAGAAAGGTGTCCTGAAGGCCTAGCGATGGCTAAGGCAACCTACAGGGTCCTCCTGGGGTCACTGGTCCCTATAACTTAGGATGGCGAACCTACGGTATGACCTATGGCACATCCTACATCCCCTGAGGGGTGTTGAATTCTATGTAATTACCGCGATATATTTACCGAGACAGTGAATATACTACTTTGTCGAAGTATTTACTAATTAACGATGTATTACTCCCCAACGAAATCAAAAGGAGATGGATATAACGCAATATATTTCTTCGCGACAAATTTAGCAGGCAGTGAATGTTCCGCGATGTGCATTTTCGTAACGACTTGATCCGACAATGAAATTACCGCAGTGCATATTTTTCGCGAGGAATTTACAGGTTACCCTCAAAGGCACAGCAACATTTTCAACGCAGTAGGGTACTAAGGAGGTGCAGGAAACCTTCGACAAAAGGAGGGGGGAGGGACTGAGAACCAAGAGGCTTGCCTATCTTTTGAGATGCTTTAAAAGCTCCAGGATTGATTATCGACAGGTTTCCCAATAATTATTTCTCGAAGAGACACCCAAAATGAAATTTCAATACTTCTCTTTCAGTAAGATGAGCAACACGGAGTGGGGCCGCAACCAATCGAACAGAAGAACAATAAATGCATTAAATTAAAGCAAATACAACTGTAGCCGCACTCGTACTCATTGCGGAATATTAATTGTGCAACAAACAACACTTTAGTTGTAAACTCGGCAGATATATACGGAACAGTAAATACCTCGCTGCGAAGAATATTACTCTTGAGATGGAGGGAGCGGTGCAAGCGGCAAATAGAACATGAAGGATCGCTCAATAATGTTGAATGACAGCTTAGGGGAGTCTGGGGATGAATGGAACGAGGATTCAAGGGGAATGTGTTTTCCCTTTTATTTTATGGAAATTTTAATTTGTTTAAACTGATTAAAAGCTTGACACTAATCTATTATTTGCGAGTGAACTAAATGTAAATTAAGATCATACACACTTGAAATTTATGTCATTAAAAACACTTTGGGTTTTCTCAAAACTATCTGGATTACATCATTATACTGAATAGTTTAAGTCTCCACTTCTACTATAACGGCGACGTAACAAACGAAGAAATAGAGAAGTAAGTCGACAGAAGCGTTGAACAAACGCGCGAGGGTGTTCCCACACTGGATCAACGCGCAAGGGAACACTAAAACGGGAAAGAAGAGAAAGAACAAAACACAAAGTGGTAAGAACATAAAAATGGAGGGAAGCAAAGTGGGCAGAAAGGGAAGACGCACCGAAAGCCTAGCTAAGGCTGGTAACCTATAGGTTTCGGTGGCGTTTTTCCTCAGAACATAGGATGGGTGAACTTAACAATATGTATGTTCCTTCCCACGACCTTGATGGGAACCTGAAATACAAGAAAAGTTCAAAAACCAGCTTCTGGCTATAGCATGGAAAAAAATATTACAATTTCCCTTCGAAAATTTTTTCTAGAAGTTGGATCTAAGTTTGCATGGGGGTAACCGGAAAAGCTTGCAGAGGATACGCTCATTTCCGTATATGGTAATGCATTTGGATAATTTCTAGAGTTTGAAGTTCTGTATGGATGAATTGTGTGCTTTTCGTTTCTTTCGCATGTTATCTTTATTGAGTAGCTAACTTACAGAAGTAATGATAGTAACAATAACGATTAATCACACAC
This sequence comes from Parhyale hawaiensis, assembly GCA_001587735.2. Taxonomy (NCBI): domain Eukaryota; kingdom Metazoa; phylum Arthropoda; class Malacostraca; order Amphipoda; family Hyalidae; genus Parhyale; species Parhyale hawaiensis. The sequence goes on along the minus strand of LQNS02278146.1, from coordinate 1,982,147 downwards.
TGCAATAATACGAAACGCGTGATCGTTTATAAATATTCACACGTGTAGATGTAGCAATATATTTGGGTAGTCTTCGTTATAACTGGTATTCTTTTACTGCAGTCCTAGAGTTAGGTTTCATACTTTTTTTTAGTTTCAAGCATTCCATATAAGAACCTAGTGTCTGGTGACACTATTGTTTACTTTTTGAGACGGTGTAGTCTGTACCCGCAATATGCTGTAATGTATTTTAATGAAAGTTAGCATTTAGCAAAATTGTTCTCATAAAAATATATTTTGCTCAGTTACAGCAAAAACTTTGAATTTTATCACAGTTACATGAATTAAATATTGTCAGTGAGGAACTGTAAGCATTATTTTCATGTTTTTTTTTTTTTTGTACAGTGTCGACCATACAGTTGCGAGCATAATTAAGGGACAAAAATAAAAAAAATTCATGTCTCAAAAACTGTATAAGGTTCAACGCTGAAATTTTAACACAAAAGAGGTACTGGGATACCTGATAATATGCTAAGAATATATTACGATCCGAAGGATAACAAAAAAGTTATGTATATTTAACTTAGAATTATGAATTTAGTGTGAGCAGAATTATGAATTTAGTGTGAGCAGAATTAAGGGACACTGGACAAAAAATGCAACACAACAACAAATTTAACAAAAACCTTCATCCTTAATCAATATTTTGTGAACGATCCTTTATGTTTGAAGACTTCAACACATCTTCGAGGGCAAGACTCAATTAAATTGCGGCATCGTTCAATATCAATCCTGTCCCATTCTTCTTGAAGCTTTGTCCATAAATCCTCAGTGTTTGTTGGATTTTGAGCCATGACTTTCTCAGCCAAGACTTTCCACAGGTTCTCTATGGGGTTGAGGTCAGGACTTTGAGCAGGCCAGACAAGAGTCTCCACTCCTTCCTCATCAAGAAACCTCAACACACTTTTGGGTTTGTAGCAGGATGCGTTGTCCTGCATGAAAATAGGGCCGTCAGTGTCAGAATTGTTTAAGATTGGCAAAACATGATCTGCCAAGAGGTTCTTATACACAGCAGCATTGACACGCGTATTCAGACGGACGAGAGGAGTAGTACTCTTTGCAGAAAATATTATGAACACCATAACGCTACCGCCTCAAAATTTAACAGTTTTCTTTGTGCATCTTGGATCGTATTTCTCGCCTGTTTGACGTCTGACATAGTTATTTCCATCATTCCCAAACAAGTTGAACTTGCTTTCATCACTAAAGAAAACTTTAGACCACCATTCTTGAGGACTGTTGACGTGTTTNAAGGAAGCAAAGTGGGCACGAAAAACAGACGTCCCGAAGGCCTAGCTAATGGCTAAGGTAACCTACTCAAACCCCCTGGGGGCGCTACTCCCCATAACATAGGATGGGCGAACCTAACTATCCTAACCCCATGGCCCATGGCCCATCCTATGCCCCCGGAGGGGAAGCTTGCAGAGGACAAGCTCATTTCCGTATATGGTTATGCATTTGCATAATTTCTAGAGTTAGAAGTTTTGCATGGATGAATTGTGTACTTTTCGTTTCTTTCGCATGTTAACTTTATTTAATAAGAAGCTAAGTTACAGAAGTAATAATAGTAACAATAACGATTAATTATACACTGCAATAATACGAAGCGTGTGATCGTTTATAAGTATTCACACGCGTAGATGTATCAATATATTTGGGTAGCCTTCGTTATAACTGGTATTCTTGTATTGCAATCCTAGAGTTAGCTTCCATGCTTTTTTAGCTTCAAGCATTCAATATAAGTACTCTAGTGTCTGGCGACACTATTGTTTACTTTTTGAGACGTTGTATATAGTCTGTACCCGCAATATGCTAAAATGTATTTCAATGAAAGTTAGCATCTAGCACAATTGTTTTCTTAAAAATACATTTTGCTCAGTTAGAGCAAAAACTTTAAATTTTATCACATTTACATGAATTAAATATTGTTAGTGAGGAACTGTAAGCATAATTTTCATGTTTTTTTTTTTGTGCAGTGTTGACTATATAATCACCGTTATTGACTGTGGTAGCATTTTCTCATATCCTTCCAGTTTCAATATGTGACATTGCAGAAAATGATTAATTCGGGTATAAACCATTAGATCTGACTGAGGGAGGTCCTTCATTTTGAAAAACTCATCTATCGCTGTTATCTAGTATTACCTGTAATTTCATTATATATGTGACCACATTTATTATCGACCGTTTTTATTTAGTTTTCAACAATTTATCATGCTGCCTTCGAGCAAAATAAATTACAATTCACATATGCATAAAAATATAATAGGCTGACTGGTTGTATCGGTATCGCCATAAGTAATGTTTATACACTCTAAAAGAAAATATTGTGTTGGTGCAGCAATAAATCCCTGATGAAGGTCCTAAGCATTAGGTAAGAGGTGGGCTTGACTCCTGTGGTATGGTCGCGACGAGTGAGGTCAGACTAGTAGAGCAGGTGTATGTATATAAGCGTTTTGTGCATGTTAGTGAAGCGGGATATTAGGAACCCCTGTTTTGATATGGGGCATTAATAACCTTTCAAAAAAGCAGTTCTTTACAAATATTCTATTTAACTAGGTACTGCTTTTCAATTGTTCTATGACAAGAAACAAGGCCTCTGCTGGTATTTAGATCGTCAAATCAAGTGATTACTGCCCCATAAAAAGCATACTACAGCAATATTGAGTATATGGTATGGTATAAAAGACAGTTTGGGCCTCCCAAAATTAAGATTAAGCTGTTCTAAGAGAGGAAAAGGAAGGGACATGTAGTATGGCTATAGACATGTGGAACCCAAGCACGAAAGTGTTCTCCCACGCTGGATCAACGCGCATGGGCACGGCAAGTTGGAAAACAAGAGAAAGAATAGATGAAAGTAAGATCAGTAAGAGTAGGTATGAAATCAGATGGAAGCAACATGGGCAAGAAAGACAGACGTCCTGATCGAAGGCCTAGCTAGGGGCTAAAGTAACCTACAGTGTCCTCTGGGGGCGCTGATCCCCATAACATGGGATAAGCGAACCTAAACTAAACTAACCCAACATATAGAGTTTGTGAAAGTCGCTACTGCAATCGAGCCATTGCCCTGAAGTGGCCAATATGCCCCGCTTACCCTAGACCAATTAGTTAAGCAAAACCTTGTAGAAGCTTATTTTCAACATGCCCCCCTTTCCCACGGATCCCTGTCCATAATCTCTCTCTGAAGAAGTCTACTGATGTGCGCAGCGCATGCGACAGCATGCGGAACTTTCTCCCACGCCTTCTTAAAGCCAATTGAAATCACTGACAGAAGCATAAATAAGGCGATGTGCCAACAAGCATGAGAACCCATTCTGAACAAAATACTGGAGTCCAGTCGATTCAGACCGGAGGCAGATGGATTCCCTATTTCCTAACTTCCGCACTTGGAAAACTTTGCCCGAAATCAGTCCCTTTTGTTTGTACGTGTACGAGATTCTGTCGTCTTACTGAAAGGTAAAATCATCAGTCTTTATATGTTTCATTTCAAGCAGGGCAGTGAATCAACGTCATTAATGAATAGATTTAAGTTCACTTTGCTGCTCGCAAAAACCTTAACGGAGGCCGTCTTTTTTAACACTATAAACACTCCTCACACTGTTTGGGATATCTGCAGGTTGCTCCTCCAACACTCTGTAATGAGGATAAAACTTTGCCTCCATTGTGAACAGATTTTCACCAGAAAAGACAATCTCTTCTCTTCACGAGTCATCTTTCAGGAGGTTAAGATGAAAATGAGCTCTATCAGCTCGTTTCTGTTTCTGAAGGTTAATGAGTTGTTGACGCTTGAGCTTCAAGGAAGAAAGCATGATGCTAATTTTGATCACGCTGCTCAAAGGTTTTTTGCTCATATCCAAGTATTTGGACATTTTCGCGCGGAACGGTTTCGAATTTTGACTGTCGTGCACGGCCTTTTATGACATTGGGGTTACGAACTGAGAGGAAGCGTCCACGTCTGAAACAGTTTATCGCTACTAATTTCATTGAATCTGTTCACAGTGTCATACACAACGCATTTCGCCACAATAAGCCGTTTACTAAGATTGGACTTCGACACACCCGCGCGATGAAGCTCAACAATGGCTAGAGGCTTGTCTCCTTGAATTTTACTTTGATTATTACCGGTACATAAGTTATTTTGAGCCACCCTAACTAGAGTCTTCAACGGGAGGAAGCTGAACGGACATGGAGTATTGTCCACGGAAACGAGGAACCCATGCACGAGCGTGTTCCATAGAGGATAAACGTGCATAGAAACAGCAAATCGGGGAGAAGAGAAACTACTAAAAGTAACGTGAACATGGAAAGATGAGAAGAAATAGGCACAAATAATAGAATTAAAGATCGCTAGCAGTATTGTTATTATTGTATTATTATACTGAAGAGTTCAAGCCTCCTTTCCGCAACAAAGGCGATGTACCTGAGGAAGAAATTAGAGACATGAAGTACGTCGACAGAAACGTAGAACCCGTTCACAAAGGTGCTACCACCTGCTGACAGTATTGTATTAACCCAGTAGCGCCCATGCATGGTTCTTTTTTTAGGCCAAGTAAATAACGAATCATATTTTTCTTACGCTTATGTTTTCAGAAATATCTTTAATTAAGGCTCGAGGTTAAACGTGTTTTTCAACTAATTTACCCATTTCCTGTTAGATTCTGGTAACAATGTGAAAATCGTAAGAGAGCAACGAGAGACCCTTCGCTTCTCATAGACGAGTAATACGCTGCGCATACCAAATAGATGGCATCATTTGTACATCAATCTTATCATTGGAATTTTTGGGTGAAGTCGGTGAGATGCTTACGACCCCAAAGTAAATCTCCAAACGCGTGATAAAACTTCAGTGAGAGATTGAAATTCTAAGTTTGTTGTAACTGAATCAGCACACCCACCGCGATTTAGGTTGCTTGCGTTTGCAATTTACTTGTACCATGAACAATTAACATACGTGTGAAAAGAAAATCCCGAGTTCGAATCACTGGCCCTAATTATTCATATAGTAAAACTATGGAAGTCGAATAGGGAGACTACATTAAATAAACCTGCACCTGCAATGCTGTGCTTTTATTATAATGACCAAAACTTCACAAATTTTTCGTTAGGTATGGGGAGTGAAACCGCCCTGATGTCCGCAGAGCTGGAAATAATATTCACTCCATAAACCACCGTAACAACTACCAGTCGTACTACCTACCTTCAGAACCCTCACGTTCAGTTACATTTCATCCATTACTATAAATGTTGTGCGATATGTTCTAGTAACACCATTAAGGATTACGCTGCTTCAGCCATGTACTGCGCACTCGCTGCACTCTTTCACTCATTACCTCGGGGCAACTTTTACTCGGTCACCCATTCTCCCACTACTCTCTACCTCTACCTCGCGCACTCTACCCCTCACCGCCATGCCCCACCGCCACCGCAGAAGCAACAGGCTGTGGACTGTGGAGAGGGAAAGAAAGGGTGAGAGCAAATGAGAGAGGGAGGGAGAGAGGGAGGGAGAGAGATGAGGGGTAGCTTTGGCAAAGATTGAGAGGGGGAAACGGAGAGGAGCAGCTGGAAACTTTGCGAGAAGGCTTTTTGGTCAGGAGAAGGGAGGGTCGAACACAGATGGGCAGGAGGAGGCAGGGTGGTGGCGATAGAGCGGCCACGGGGGAAGCAGCTATGCCGGCTTCCAGTATCCCAAGCTCTGCTCTCCCTCCCTCTCTCTCACCCACGTTAATCCTCTTCCGTACTCCCTCTCACGGACCCTCTCCTTCACCACCGACTCGAGAGAAAGAGGAACGCAAGGTCAGGGAGTTAAGAGGATCAAGAAGGAAGGGAATCGAGTGGAGTCACTGGCCGACAAGAGAGGTTATCGTCGATAGATAGAGGTCAAACGACGGGCGACCAACACAGAGAAGTCGGTTATAACAATCCCGCTGTAGTAATAGCTCTTTAACTTTAAGCCTAAATTATTCACAATAAATTAAATCACGCATATAATGTGTTAACTTAATCTCCCCCGACACAATACAACGTTTCAAGAAAGACAATTGGACGAGTATGACAATAAAAATTGTCAACTCAAGAAGCACGGAAGAACACCGCGCACGGAAGACTCAAGTTGGGGTAAACTGAACGTTACTAGTAGACTTTAGGGAAAAGGGCGCAGAGATGTTACAAAAGAGATTATCTAGGGCTTAGGTAATCTATGGGTCCACTAGGGGCTCAACCAAGGCTACCTTGAGAACTGTTCTCTAGGTGGCCTTGGCTTAACTCCCTGTAACTGCCAGACGCATTGTCGTAACGTTCACTGAACTATACTAAATAATATCTCAAAAGATAGATTTTTCTCCGCATAGTTGCAGATGGGGATACCATGACTGTGAACATCTGAGCAACATCCAACGTTTCCCATGTCTCACATCGATGATGCACCACACGCTCAAGTTTACCACGTGTATCATTACTAGAGCCCGGACATTGCTTGAAATAAATGCTTAATGATTATTTTGCTTAAGCTGCTTATAGAATTTTAAGATTTTGTAGCGCTTAAAATGCTTGTAAGCACCCTCCAAACTTTTGCTAGCGCTTAAAAATTGTTTTTACTGCTTAAAAATTTTTGTTAGTGCTTAAAAGTGTTTGCTAGCGCTTACGTTGTTCCGGCAATTAGGCTACGTTTAAATTGTTCCTAGACCTTTACTAATTTAGAGAGTTATCGTGTTCCTACCTATTTAATGTGGACAACAAGTCAACAACATACGATAATAGCTTCTACACGAAGCGCCTTTTTGTGGCCACATTCGTGATCAGAATCACCGAGATCATGATCATCATCATCACTGAAAAGCACAAGAAAGGCCAATGACTTTATATACCTATAAACCAGAGACGCCATGTCTATTTCAAAAATTTGGATTCCAATCTTATTTACACAAAAGATGGTACCTACGGAATGGATTCTTAGAATTTTTATTTATTTTGAAGTCAGTGGATCAATGAACTAGCAGCATTTAATGCATTTTGAACATGCACCGGCATAAAACTACGAGCGTGGGCACACGTACGTCAAAGTTGCATTGCAACGCAACTTAGTATTCGATTGCGGTGCAGCGCCCTTGGCTTCGGCTCGGACTTAAAATAATATATAAGTTATGAGTCGTTTTATGCAGTTTGTACGTTATTACAAGCAGCAATGGTGAAGCTTTTAGAATACCTCCTACTTCTGTGTTAATTTAAAGTTGCAATGACGCACAGTTTTAGCCTTGCATTCAAGCACCATGAGTAGTAGTCACGACAACGAGACGGCCGAAGGGAAAAGTAGCGTGACTGAGCAATTTTTGCGATAGTGTGCCCACGCTATAACAAAACTACAATTCTGGAAGTCAGTAATACCAACAATCATAATAATATTATCCAATTTATCCTTAAATATAAGAGAACACCACGAACTTTACATTTCAGATTTTGAATTTCTGTTTGTCTCATGGCTGAAATTAGTCTTTGATTGTGCAAGATCAGCCCGCTAGAGAAATCACAGTTCGATCAATTTTCACCAATGATCACGGTTGATTGTTATAAGAATCACGTCAAAAAGTGGCCACAAAACGCACTGACCATGCGAAACTACTGTATCTGCAAGGTGGTCACAAAAAGACGCCTATAGACACTCCATGCACTTAACGTTGCTCTGTGGCACAACTCTGCAAAAAAACAAAGGGGTGGCTTCTGTAGTTCGTCAACATAAGCGCTTATTTTGGATGCTATACCTGCTTATTTTTATTTCTTAAAGCGCTTAAACCGCTGTTGCTTAATGTCCGGGCTCTAATGATTACAACAACGTCACCGGCCGGTAAACCACGTATGCCAACGGCAACAAACGCACGACACTTGTGGAATAAAGCTAAGAATTGCATGTTTAGAATAAGTGAATTGCTTTCTCAGATATTCTTGAATTCGTTTAGTGCATGATCTCTGGCAACGCTATTGTTTACATTTTGAAGGCCATGGTCTGTGCGTGCTATGTATACATTTTAATGGAAGTCTGGCTAATTTCACTGGGCAAAATTTTCTGTCAAGGTTTAGTTACAATGATAATTTTATAATCTGTAAAGTATTCACGAGTTTAAAACTTATCAGTAACGGAGCTGTATGTATAGTATCAAAAAAATTTAGAGTGTCTCCTATTAACTTATTAACCATTTACGTACAACTATTATTGCAAATGGTAGTATTTCCACAAGCCCGATCCCCCCCCCCTTCCCGTGCTTTTGTCTATAGAACTGCAGAGAAGGATTCTGGCATTACTCAACAGATTTTAGATACAGCCTGCGTGCTTGAGATACAGTGCCTGGCAAAACAAAAAGTCGTGCATCAATACTTTTCAAGCTATATTTTCCTCTCTGTCAATATTGTCACGAATCTAGTAAATGTACCCGGAATAGCTCTAAACAGACAGGTGTAGGCATTGGAACGATTCAAAGGATAATAGCTCGTTGGAAGCAAGATGTTGAAGCAAGGTCATCTCGAAGCAAGTTTGAAAGCCAAAAAATTCTTTTTGAGTCAGACCGGGATTCTTTAAAAATAGGCGGTTATCGACACAAAAAAACGTCGTCGTTGATCGTAGTTCATAACACAATTTGTATGAGAACTGTGCACCATGAGCTAAAAAATATGAACTTACACAGCTGCAGAGACACGAAGAAGAGCATTTAGTGCTCGCGCTAAGCCGCAAACGGCGCATGTTGCCGCTAAATAACATCGAAACTGGACTGTAACTGATCTGTGGCCGGCAGAATGTAATGTGATCGGATGTCAAGGTTCACTTTCTTTCAATGCGATATAAGAATCAGGGTGTGGCGAGAACCCCACCAATGCATGATCCCATCATGCACTGTCCCCACCGTTCAGTCCTCTAGAGTCTAGAGGCAGTGTAATGCCTTATTGGGTTGCTTTTACTGCGATGGACTTCAAACTCTCACGCTTGGCAGTGACAATAACCTTGCAGGACAATTTGCAAGATTTTAGTGACCAATTAACTCACGTATGTATTTTTATTGTAATGATCATAGTAACGGCGCATTTCAGGACGATAATGTTCGTTGTGTCAAATGATTTCCATATCGGTTTTCAGAACATAAAACATTATTTAACCACATGAACTGACCCCCATAATTTCCATATATGAACCAATTGAGAATTTATGGATGAGCTTTAGAGGAGCTTAAATGTCTCATCCCCACTGCCTTTTAACAATGGAGACTTTGGATGAAATGTTGCTTAAATTGCGGCCAAAAGTGGAGCTACAAACGATCCAACAACTTGTAGAATTAATATCAGACAGCATTCATTATTAAGATTCGTTTGCAATCCAAGAAATAACGATTATTAGTATTACTAATAACCGGCAGAATGACTATTGTGCTATTGTGCTAAATTTTAAATCTTCTGACTTTTTTGGGAAATCGGTTTAGATATTCATTTTAAAGAATCAATCTGTAACATATATAGGCATATACCAGGGTTTATCCGGATAGATTTAAATTTTCTTCATTATCACTAGAGCCTGATTTTATTTCAGTTTCCGGCGTTAGTGTAATAACTGCATTACTGCAATAATTGCAACAACTGCAATGAGAGCTATAAATACAATGTAATAGACTAGATTAGATAGGCGGCAGTAGATGAACCAATAGGCCCATTCCAAAGAGACACTGGAACTTACGCCTCGGCCCTCTATGAGCTATTGCCATTATGTTAGTAGCATATAGAGGGCTGGAGAAAAGGGAAAAAAAGGGAGGGGGAAAGAATCCCTGCAAAAGAGACGATCATGAATGCACGCGAGCACGATCAAGAGCCGCTGACGTGCGCAGCATAGAGACATCAAACTGTGTAGTTGGAGCGGGAGAGAGAAGAAGACGGATAAAGGTGGAATCGGAAGCTTCAGCTGTTAAGAGTTTGCGACTCCTGGAGGAGTAGTTCTTAGCAGTGGAGGCTGTCTCTCCCTATGTATATGAAGATGATTTTGAAACGCGTTGACTGACTCCGCACAAACAACATCGGAAGGTCGTCTATTCCAAATGCTGACTATGAAATACGGAGAGAACTGCTGACTTAAGGTCGTTTTTCGAGCTTTATGCTTGAGTTTTTGACCGTTGTTTCGCAAGCGATCATTGAGGTCTCTTTC
>LQNS02278146.1:1889966-1907126 GCA_001587735.2 Parhyale hawaiensis | reverse complement strand
TAGAGTGGCATTTCCTCCAACTCAGGGGCTACCCAGAGCCCCAAACCCAAAGCCAGCTCATACAAACAAAGCGGCGTCCGGTGGCCGGACAATGGGGGCGGCCTGATAACGCGCAGGCCACGCTTAAATTTCCTGTTTTACGATCGAGAAGTTGGCGTGCATTGGAGCGTAGACTAATTTTACTCCGAAATGAAACCAAATTTACATAAATCCACGGTGTTGATAGTGTTTTTTTTTTTTACTTTTTGAAGATTGAGGCCGTGAGGTGGCCAGGATTTTGGTACCTCTATCGAACCAGAAGGCCACTTAACAGGCCGTATATGAATATTCTTAGCCATATAATAGCACGTTTCGAAATATATATTTATTTATATATAGATTTATATATTTTCTTAAATCTTCAACGAAAACATTGTCACCTCTCTCACTTCGTTCGCGGGTGAGAAAAAGGCATGGAAATTTAGTAGAAAGTGGTAGCTGCTTGAAAGCAAGAATTAAATAAGCTGTATTCAAACACTCTGTAACAAATTTGAATTACAACTGATACGGGTCATATTTGAACAACTTCGCAAGTACTCTGGAGATATATGTTTTTGTAATTTCACACACGAATATTGAAAGGTTGAAAAACCAGGGAACACAAATTAAATAGTCGAAATATTGAGCCAGGTGGCAAAAACGGTGCTCTCAGACAGTGAAGATAAAATACAATGCATGTAAACAAACATTTTATCAGATCGACGTTGTGTTCACAAAAACTCCGGGAAAAAAGACTACAATGGCTGAAAATATTCTCAATCATTTTCTTAGACATTTTTTTGACCCCATCTTCAACTCTAGACCGCTCATAATTATGGTTACAATAGAAATTTGTATGTATACTCTCGCAGAAATAAAGTAGCACGTATCACCATAATTCAAGATATGTATGCATTGTGATGTTAATTTATTTCAATCATTATTGTACCTGAACAGTCCTATAGAATTCCATATATCTCTAAACGCGGTCACGCTCATCAAACGCGCCTTTCAACCAAAAACCAGACACGCGCGTTCGCTGGGCGGTTGACAAAAAACGCGCGGTCAAATGTGTGCGCATCTATAGCACTTCTAGTAACTCGAAACGCGTGTTTTTGAACGTGCGGTTAAAAACGCCCCGTTTGTGCTAGCCCTAAGGCCCATCTATAGTCTATGCGACAGAACAGCGATGACGGTAACGTGAGACATATTTTGCTGTTTGAAGGAAGCATGATGTAGCTAGTTAGCAAAACGTAATTTCAGTCTACTGATCTCTCCGATCATATAGTATCAGTTGATGTACTTCTAAACGTACTGAACGTACAGAATTCAGGTCGGTTACATTTGGGCGGCCTGTGATATCTGAAGGGCTAGATGCATGTCACTACCCCGTATTTGTGGCATTGATACTATATAGCAAGGAATTCAATCCATTTGAAAACTGTGTTCATACAAGATATGAAATATGATTATAAAATGAAGTACTGATAGATCGGCCGTCAACGTTAGGTTATCTCATTATACTCTGCCGTGACTGATACGGCCGTACGAATGATTATAGGCAAAATTACTTAGTTGTTGATGCAATAAATAAGTAAGTTTATTAGAACAAGGTATATGATCAAATGCAAAGTAAATAAAATGGGTAAAGCAACCATATCAAAACCCAGTTCCAAGCCCAATGGTAGTTAATGCTATTCGGGCACAGTAAAATAGAATAAGGATAACAAAGATAAAAGAAGATATCACGTATATAGCGTGTTTAATATTGTCTCAAATAACCTCTCTCAATTAGATTGATACAAGGACTCAGGTGATTGAAATAGTATTAAATAATTAACGATAGGTACAGAACGATAAAGAAAATCCTACATTACTAGATACCTACGCTAGGGTAGCAGCAGCTCTGCGTGCTGAACTCATGGCACTAGACGTTGCAAGTTTGAGTGCCGATCCAGGCGAGCTTTGCTGCAGTTGGCGCACTGACTCAGCAGTTGATAGCTTCAGTATCATCAGTATGTACAGCTGCCGTGGGGACACTTGCCTTTCCTAGAAATTGGAGGGGAGTGGGGCGAGAACCACGGGTCGTTTCACAAGACCCTTCCATCGATGGCGTCCTAGTTCTTGACGATCGGTGATCGACTGCAGCCGGACGCTACCTGTGGCCAGTTGGCCTATATCTGCAGCACGAGCCAGTGCGTGTGTGTTTCTCAGTATGGGGTGTGGTCAGGTTGACCGCGCCTTTACCTTTTACCTCTACAAGAAAGTAAAGGAGTAGGTACGTCGGCAGCAAGTGAATCCGTAGATCTGAGCTCCTGCTGTGCAATTCCTTGAGGTAAGTTTTTCTTCTTATGAAAGAGATCAAATCACGATTACATTGAGGGCCATTCTAATCGAAAGGGAATGTCCTATTCCCGATATGGCAGGGCAACCCAGCGATAAAAATACTACCATTCCCCATACATACTCTAGATGACAGACCTAACAAAGAACATCTAAGCAACATGCCAGTAACTTGTGTTTGGTAAAGAGAGATGGTGCCCGCATTAAGTTTACGTCTCATGCATCAGTAACATACCATTATTAAAGAAATCACACTCTGGATTGAGAGATGTGCTACACTGAACATATTTCACGAATCATTGCCGCAGCTGAACACACTGCAACGGAGGTACACCCAAAGTAAAACATTCCCTATTGGCTACCTTTCCCATCTGCACCATCTTAATCGAAATGCTTAAGGGGGAGCAGAGGGAAAGGCATGAGATGGGTCACAGGGTTAGGTTGTTAGATTCGCCCATCCTATGTTACCAGCAATCGCGGCCTCAAGGAACGGATAGAGGCTACCTGAATCTTCGGATATCTTTCGTGCCCATTTCGCTCCATCTTTTTCCATATTTCTTTTCTTCCTCCTCTTTTTTGACTCGTTGTTCCGAAGAGCGTCGATCCAGGGTGGCAACGTCCTCGCAAAGAGGTTCCACATATCTTTCAGCATGCTCTATGGCTCTTACTCTTCTTTCTGCTTAAGGCTGAAGTAACTTTCGTGGACCTCTGGTACTGCTGCCATTCATAACATGGCATGGGCGAACCTAACTCTATGGCCCGTATTATACGCGCTCTGAGGGGTCTACGTCCGAACGCGCTGATGCTTCATATGAAAATACGTGGAAGAATTCGAGCAGTTGAATGGCTTCAATAAAGTTCCCAGATAAAAGGAATCTTTGATAGAGACGTTGATGATCGCCTCCAAAAAAAAAAAAAAAATTGAAACATGAACATAAAAAAACTCGCCACGTTAGAAGTTTTTCCTGTAGTAACCTATCTAACCTAACCCTATGGCCTATGGCTCATCCTATGCTCCCTGAGGGGAATAAATCTTCATTCGACCTGAAAATACAAAAGTAAAAACACAACGGGCACGCACTACCGCGGCGCAGCTCCGAGCATATAAAACGCAATGGGGATTCTAAAATACATCCTTGGGTGTTTGCCAGCCATCCAGGAGAGAATTCACTTCAACCAAAGGAGTGGCACTGTAAACAGAGGTGAAGTTACCTAAGTCTACTCGTAGCAATTTTCTTTTAACTCGCGATAGAAAACGTCTCAGCAAGGGGTAACAAGAGAGCTGGATGGTCCTCAGGTATAGTCTTCCTATAGACGCTAAAGCCCAAGCTGCTTCTAAATATAAACTTTAACGTGAAAACAGGAGACGAATTATATCACGCTGATTGCAGCGCCTATGCAAATTGTTAGCGTGTAAGATTTGATTGTTACTACAATTTCAATTATACGTCCTCGGGGAACAAGCAATTTATGGTTGAAATTATTTCAGCTGTATTTCTGTCAGTTCAACCCACTGATTCCAAATATGAATACAGTTTCAAACAATCACATCGTGTCTATTCCTACCGAACGCCCATTGGGATAACGTTCAGACGAGTCCTCGAATGCTATTCCGACGAAAATGTTAAGTAGAATACAAAAAAAAACGGACGTGCTGGCGAAATTCCATTGCAGATATCAAAATAATCAAATCAGTGTCCAATAGCGACTCAGGAGCAGCTCTTAAAATTGGGGCAACAGGAGAAAAAATATAACTTTGTTGCCTGTGAAATATCCAACACGACAATAAATACCCAAATGTATTTACCTGTTTCCTTCCAATTCTTTGCATATTTGTTTTCTGTCAAGCTCGAAAATGTATCGCATTTAGAGATTGTGACCAGCATCGCACGCTCTGTTGGAGCACGAAACCCGAAACTTAGCTCATGTTGCACATAATGTTAAAATAATTATATCCTTAAAAAAAATTATAGTTATGTACTTGTTTTCAAAACTTTGCATTGCAAACAATGAACACATCTAGAGTGTCTCTTAGTACTATCGTAGATCTCCACATTCTTACTTTCTTCTCAGAGTAAAACCTAGTTTGCTCTGAGGTAAAACTCAGTAGACAATCAACCAAGCAAAGGATAAGCTATTCTGTGACGTGAAGCACAACAGAACTGCGAAAAGTCGCAAAACCTGGGTGTTCGTTGCAACAGCTATGATTCCCCAGCTACAAGTGGATTCTTCCTTTGACGAAACAATTCTTGTTGGAACGAAAATGTTAACTACATATAGTAATACCAGGGTGTGTCAATGATACACAACATCCATTAAAGTAAGTGATGCTTGACTTGCCAGCAGAAAAAAAAATTCTACATGCAACTGAAGCGAAAGAAGTCATATCGGGTGGGGAGTATGGGTTGCAACAGGAAATATTTTAATTTGCCACATTAAGAAAAATGACAATTCAAAAATCTTCTACGTCATTTCATTCTAGAATCCTTGCCGTGGCCATATTTAGCCTGAAATTCTGCCGACGACGCTTCAAAAATGGAGCAACCGAGGCACGCAGCTGGGAATAGTTGACTTGAGCGATGAAAAAATCAACACGGAGAGTTACTTGACGACAGTAATGGCTCGTATGCTTAAAAGCTCAACAACACTTTAAAACGACGAATGTGCAGAATTTCAACATAACTGAACTTCGCACACATCAAGGAGGACCCACGGGTGGTGCATCAGCAATTTACCCTGTCTACTGATGAAAATTTTGTGAGGCCACCATCTTCGCCCGACCTCTACCCAGTTGACCATTCACTTATGGTCCATTCTTGGGACAAAGGATTGTGCAAGAACAAACAAAAACCTGAATGATCGAAATTAAGCGAGCTCTTCGTCGCGCATGGGCTGAAACCGACAGGATACTGTGCGGGCCTTGGCTTGCTTCGATTACTCTTTTTTTTTTAACGTCTTCAGACAGTAGTTAAGGCTATAGGTGGTCACGTCGATTAGGATATCGGCACATTGAAAAGAAATCATTCTAGAATTGAATAACTTAGAAGAATTTTGAATTCTCATTTACCTTAACGTGACAAACTGAAATATGGCCCGTTGCAAAATATATTCCCCACCAGGTATACTGTGAAGATTTTTCAATTGTTATTTTCCTTAACGTGACAAATTAAAATATTTCCCGTTGCGAAACATATTCCCTGTCCGGTATACTGATCAGCAGAATTAAAGTTTAGAGCGCTCATCTTTTATGATCAACCACGTTGACAATTGCAGTGGATCGAATCCTTCTCAGTGCATTCGTAATGGAAGTACAATCAATGAAGAAGTATTATCACCAATATTTTCTCGTCTCGCCGGATTCTCTAGATATTGTAGGTATGGTATGTTTGTCGTATTTCCCTTTCTACTATCAAGGAGTTTCAATGTTTCAAGAGAATAGGGACACATGGTAAAAATACGGAAATCCAGGCTCAGGTGAACAACAAGTGCGGAGGAAACAGCAAGTCAAGAAAAAAAAAAAATAAGAACAAGTCATCAACCTAAATACTCAATGTTGGCAATTACTCACTGGACCGCGTCAGTATCTAATGAGATTTTGAATGCACCTAAGGCAAAAAAAAAAAATCATCAAGATTAGACATATGTCAACAGAAAAGACTTTGCAAAGAATACAAATAACCACTGAACTATCAGAAATAAAAAAAATTACGGTGCGTCAGGAAGGAACAATCCTAGACAAATATCAGCAGCGCTAGATTAAATAAATTATAATTTAGTTCAAGTCTTCCCGTGCAGTGTAATAGGACGTACACCACCGGCTATTTAACTCCATAACGACCAGCGCACTGCATAAACGACGTTTCAAACAACACTGTTCCTTTGCGAAACCGATGTTTAATTTTATGATTTTTATCCTCATAGGATTTTACGTAAGCTCAGGGTTCTCTATAATAATAGAACAACGACTAAAATCCTTACAGTCCCCTGGGCACGGAAACATTCTCAATATATAAAGAGAGCAAACTCGCATTATTCTTCTCAAAACTTCCCAGCCTTTTACGGACACTCTTATCGAAAAATAAAATATCTCTCTAGGAATATGCGATAGCGTCCACGAAGTGTCTCTTTGTCCGTGTTGCTCAGCGGCGTTTTGACTGTTCAGGCTTGAGTGGGATTAGGAATTAAGGTGGGACGCTAAAAGCCATCGGGAGAAATTTCCCAGAGGAAGGGTAAATCTTTTGGCAGACCTGATCGATGGAGCGTCTCATTTCTGAGCCCACACAGGGCACGTGCTATGCTGTATTTGAAGAGCAACTGCAAAGCTGATTGCAGAATAGCTCTTCCATATAACTGTATGACGGCAATAGCCTCTTCAATTTCAGTGACTTTTGCACAGTTTCCGAAATACGTTGTAGGGAGAAAAGACGGAATGATTTCTTTTGAAAAAGGGTAGCGAAAAGGAGTAAAATGTAGTTGAGACTATGGGATCGATGAAGCAGCTGCAAAACAATGGGGTCACTATCTCCAATTGCAGACAATAACAAGCCAGTTGCGAATTGAAAATTTATGCCAGTGGCGCAAAATATTATAATATGACTTATACTTGCTTAATCAAAGACTAAACAATCCTTGACTGTCCGCTCAAAATTGAAACTTAGCAACAATTCAACAAAAGTTTCTCCAAATTCACATAGAGCGTTCAAACAAAAATTCCCATAGCATTGTGAACAATGTTTTCCTTAGCAAGGAACACAATTTTTTCAGTAGAAGAGAAGATAACATATAATCACAGAATACCTAGAAACTTAAGGTATGAAAAATGTCCTAGAAGTTACCATAATCAGTTTCACCTCCCGCTCATGATCTATACTTACGAATTTACGTTCTTTTTTTTTTGTTTAAATTAAAACCCTCTCCTTACAGTACCTTGAAGATTTTTGCATTTGTTTTGGATCTCTACTGTAGTTAGAAAACAGCCAGAAGACTTATTGGAAGAATAGACAGGAAATACTGGGAATAGTCTATAATATACCTATAAGCTACAGCATAGACCGCAACAGTAATTGACTCTTAGGTCGGACGCTGGCGGCCAAAAGTCGGCCACGGAAAAATGGGATTTTCATTCCAAGGTACCCAAGGTATCCAGGTATCTTGGATACTGCGGGGACACACTTGGGCGCTTGCCTGCATGACCGTGTCTGGACATGTTCATAATAGCACTTGAGAAAATCCCATTATTCCCATTTTGGCCGCCATCATCAGAGGCCACTTTGGACCTAAGAGGCAAGTATGTTGCGGTCTATGGCTACAGTCTTACTGAAGAAATTGAAATCGAATATAAGTAGTAAAACGGTTACTTAGTGGGAAAATGTTACAGAATATGTGCACAACATATTCATGACTCCTACCTCCAATAACGACGTCATCAAAGATTCACTGATGTTTGTCATGGCACAACAGCCATCCTTTTCGTATACAGAAATACATTTTCGTTAACAAACTACGTCATCGCGCCGCAAAGAGGCAGCACGGACCCATTTCCTTGCGATTCACAATTCGTTAGCTGCCAGATTAGCTCCTCATATTAAAGCACAAGTAATCTGTCATAGACTGATCGGCAAGAACTTGACAGCTCTGATCTTCTTGTTTAATTAATGTACAGTTTGGTGCAAAAATTCACGCTTACAATAGTCACCAGAAAGCCACTGCCTTGCTACCAAGATTCCTCATTCCAAGCACAAATAAATACGGATATTGCACCGTTACTATGGCAACATACAGCCACAACACCTGTTGATATAATGTCGTACACGACAATGACTATTACATGAAGCAGACCCTCGAAACTCGTAAGAAGGACACACCGATACAAGACAGTTCGTAAAGGCAAGTATGAATGTTATTTCGAAATTACTCGCTAAAACTTGCTGGCCTCACTATCTTAATACAATATTTTATTTTTATTTATTTCGTGTCCGCTTCTTAATAAGAACTAGGGGGTAAAATAGGTCAGGCCGTAGAGTTTGTAATTAAGTTGCGTTTTCATGGAGATCGAGGGCCAGGCTGCAGAAGATGGCGAAAAGGGGATTCTGATCCCTTTATTTGCATGCACTTTTTGCTTGAAACACTTCTTTAAATCAAAACTAAGATATTTGCAGCTTCTTGAGTCTGATTTTATAACTTTTTTCTATCAGGTCACGTTCTATAAATTCAGTTGATGATCAACGAAGCACTCACGAAGTGATGATTTTTCACGGGGCAGTAAAAAATTATTTCTCCTAGCTTGCTGTCTCTTTTTTGACGGAGAGTTTTTACTTCATATGCATAGGCCAGAATTTCAGCACTTCAATGAAGCAGATATTTGGGATTGAAAGAGCGTATTACGGCTACGGTACGCGAAATTGCTTATAACTGACTGGAATTGCATTCACATTTATTGTAGTGTTTTACTCAGGATTTTACTTCAGCCTGTCAATGTGGAAGACGCACGTGCAAAAACAAGGAGAATGGAGAAGAGAGAAGTTAAGAATGCGATCGAACACGACAAAGGTTCAATGAAGAAAATTAAGAAGCAAGTTAGAGAAGAGAAGATTCCGCGCCGATTCAAATTAAGCAAATGTATCAATAATTGCGTAAATTTTTCACGCACGCGTCCACTAGTTCGTAATAAAAGTCATAGTGCTGTATGACAGACTGCGACGACAGTCCCTGATGATGGAAGGTAACGACGTTATAGTGTATACTCTAGTTATCTACTCATTTTATGAGCAACGTCTGACCTTTTTGTAATGAAAAACTCTCCCTCAGCTTCAGTAGGTACTGCATGACAGCGCAGTACCGCTGATCTGGAAGCACATTAGCTGAAGGAGTCTACGGAAATAGCACCAAAAATTAATTTCTCTAAAATTTACTTCAGCATCTGGACGAGTAGCATTGCACTCTGGAGAAGAAACAGCTAAATTATTACCTCCGCCAAGAAGCTTATGTTTTTGTTTTGTCGAGGTTTATCAGTCAGTCTGTCTGTTTGCTTGTTTCTCTGTCTGCTTGTCACCCTGTCTGTGATAAAGATAACTGAAAAAGTTAGGGACGGAAGGGACAGAGAATTAACTTCTGGTGATAATCGGTCCAAATGCTTGTCTGTCCGTTTTTCTTGCTATAAATGAAAAAGTTACGAACAGCTCATTATGAAATTTTCAGAAACTGCTGCAAATAACAAGAGTTTGCAAAAACGTAAGAAATGTTACAGAAACAAACGACCTAATTTTGTGATCATCTGTTGGCTCGTTTGGCTGTTTGGTCTCTGTCTCCACCTTTTTGTTTGCAAGAAGATAACTCGAAAACTTAGAGACGGATCTTCACGAAAGTTGCAGGAACTCTTAGAATAATTGTCGAGAGGCACAAATGACAAATTTTGGTGAAAATTTGTTGGTTCGTATGAATTTTTTTCACTTAACTCAAAAAGTTACGATCAAATTTTCATGAAATTTTCAGGAACTACTAAGAAAATGTTGTCAGGAACAGTTGATCAAATTTGGTTGATGTTCGAAAATAAATCTTGGATTCAGGACCACTCTTAATTTTTCGTGAACACTGCATTACTTGGAGGAGGTACGCGCTCTCGGAGTGCTTCTCTAGTTTATAGAAATGGATTCGAATCGATTAAGTTAATGCAAACGCTATACTAAGCATCAAATCGGATACAAACGAATGAATTCAGACACCTACATGTTAGGTTTACTCAGACTCAGGTAACGAACGCAAGAGCCATTTCCAAAATTATTAGCCATAAAGTGTCGAAAATGAATAAAGCATAATTTCGAAATAAGAGTAGCACTACCAGAAACGTCATGCACTGTTGATGCGACTCGCTCTGGAGCTGGTTGTGTTATTAAGTTCGCCTCTCCAACGGAGTAGCTAAAACAGCATGCGACTACGTAAGAATGTAATAAAGAACAAGAGATCGTAACAACCACACCTAAGTTCATACACCAATGGAAAGCACCAAACAGAGACCACCTTACTCTCAAACTTGCGAACAAATTGCTCAAGACAAGGAAAGTTTTCTGAGAAGCTTAAGATATACCATGAGGAGCGATGGTTCGACAACTACATCTAAAGTACATTACGCCAGTTGATGTACTGTGGAAACTCTGCCCTGATCCTCACTCTTCAAAAAGGAAAGTGAACTTATCCTACATAAAATTACACAATCAGCGGGCTGCAGGTAACGGATAGGCTGAAATTTACAATTGGAAAGCGATTCGTTTGTTAAGATTGACTCAACAAAAGCAGGTCGTCGAAATCGCGTAATTTTTTAGTTTTTGAAGACAGTTGAAGCATTCGCCATAAACCTTACTTCGAGAAAGCCGAAGCGCTTATTGTCGTATGGCTTACTTTCAAAATCGTCAGTGCATAATTCGCATAACTTACTTTCATGAATCCTACAATATTTATCATGTGGTAGCATTCACAGAATGACACAAAACAGGAACCTTACTGCACCATATACGAACATGAACACGTTGAACAAGTGCACATTACGAAACAGAACTGAAAAAAAGCTCAGGGAATTGGATACTGGTAAAATAGATAAATTTACTGTCAGATGTTTCTGTGTACACGAAGGCGAAATAACTTTTTTTAGACGGAGAAAATCCTATAATCTGGAACAACTCGTTGAAACCGAAACTAAATTATTGAATTTCTAATTGCCAGCTTACGCTAGTTGCACAGTGCACCTACGAAAGCTGAACAAGCACTATATTCAATATAAAACCACAAGCTGACTCCAGTAACAAGCCAAAATAAGAATTTTAAGTTTCCGACTTATCATAGTCCTGCATTCTTAAAACTACGCCAACAAAGAAAACGATCGAGTTCACAGAGAACGAGCCTAATTTCAAGGGTGACCGAAAAAAAATAACTGAACTTGGCGTGCAGCTTTAAAACATGATATAAAACATCACTGGCATCGTTTCCTCATATGTTTCTACTCCTAATCCACTTTAGGATGATAGTTTAAGAAAAACATGATGCAATTAATAAACCATGTTAAACAGATATACATTAAAGTACTAGATATATTAACCAGATTTCTGTTTATAAATGCTTAAGCAGCTATATTAATCCATATAGATAAATAGTCAAAGGCCATTCAAAGCGCTTAATAGCAGGACTGACAAGTTTATACGTACTGAATACTCCAGCTGCGGTGGTTAAACTAGGAGTCTAATAATTACAGTGTATTTATACTCAGAATTCCGGAGTCAACAAATTACCATACTGCATAAAATATTCCAACACCATTTATTACTTAGGGCTCAACACTCATAGTCGTGTGACTCACTAACTCACCAAAGACTTTTTTCTTAATAGAGTCGAAGCACAAA
This sequence comes from Parhyale hawaiensis, assembly GCA_001587735.2. NCBI lineage: Eukaryota > Metazoa > Arthropoda > Malacostraca > Amphipoda > Hyalidae > Parhyale > Parhyale hawaiensis. The sequence continues at coordinate 1,895,376 of LQNS02278146.1, read as the reverse complement.
ATCGCTAACAAGAACTTCAAAAGGCTACAAAGACCTTACTAAATGGTCGCCGGAGACATTTGTATCTTCCCTAAACTGTGCACGCTAATACACAGTGATAAGTCACGTTTAAGCTTGAAGAAAATTGTCATCAACTGACTACAAATGCAATTAGATTGTATTGGATACAATGAAACACGTTTTCAAGCAAAGCTACTAAGCTAACTCGATCTAAAACAAAGTAAAGATATGCTCGTCCCTCTTCCTACTCGCAACGTGGTGTTGGAAGAAATCAGAACGAAGTGACATGTGCCATGTCAATAGAAGAGTCATAGAATCCACGCACAGGCGTGTTTCCGCACTGGATAAATGTACATGGGTACAGAAAAACAAGAACGAAAAAGGAAAACGGAACATAAATTCATCAAAAGTACAAAATGAATGAAAGAAAAGTGCATAAAATATTCCAACACCATTTATTACTTAGGGCTCAACACTCATAGTCGTGTGACTCACTAACTCACCATACTGCATTTGAGACTAATAACTCATGGAAGCCTTGCCGGCGCAGTTTCATATGACATGGGATTAGCTAACCTAACTTAGCCCAATGCATTACGCTTCATCCTCTGTCCCTTAGGAGGCTGAATCTCAAATCTAAGCTTTAAAATTTCAAAATCTGAAGCATAATCATGTTTCCATTAAACAGTTAGATTTATCCGTCGCCATTTTTTTCATTTCAATTTATGTTGCGTTACGCTAATTAAGAAAACATACTAGCTTTCAACAAGAAATGTAAAGATATACATATGCATTACTAAACAAAATTATAATTTACCAATGTATGCTTACCACTAACGTCTCAATTAATAATAATCAATTTTTGTGGAAAAGTTATCTTTTGAGATATGTCCCCGAAGGATCCTATAATGTGTTAAAATGTCTACTAGTGGTGAGAGCTACCACACAAGTACCTCTAATAATGATTCTTAGGTTACTTAGTAGTATCCCATAAACTTAGTTAGGACCATTAAACTTTAGCAAAAAGCAACTTGGGCATTTGGAAGAAGTAATAAAACCTTCGGGTACTTCTCCGTAGAGTTCATTGCCGGTTTGCTACTGTCTTGCTCTCTTTACGTAACCACGCTCAAGTATCTCACCTACACAAAACCTACTATATGGAGAGAAATCTTCTCTCTTGTTCTATACACCAGAATTTCACCAGAGAATTAAAGACAGAGTAATATTCATTCCTTCTATTTTGCTTAACAATGATTCAATAGAAACACAAACTCCCAAGCAAAGACTTCGAGCCGTCTTGTAATCACAACCCTGTTCGTGCTCTCGTATCCGGTAACAGCTTTGCTGTGACCTGAAGTGTAAAACAATGAAGCTACATTTTGTCAGCAGTTCCTGATTGTGTCAATACTTTCGTCGAGGGGGTGACACAAAACTAACGGAAATGAGAACCAGTATAATAGTTCGCACGCAACCGACAGGTATAAAATTGCTAAAACTGACTATATTTTTTAGCCAATTCGTGCACATCGATAAAGGGCAGTAACAAATATGAATTAGATGTATAGCAGCAACAAAGAGTCATACTACACCTCCCGAACACTCACGTTGATGGTAGACCCAACGTGCGAATATTTATAGTTTGTAATACCAAATCCAGTTTTAATAACAAGTTTCGCGTTGTTGTCTCGTCTCCGTATGTGCAGAAATGAAAAAAAAAGATATTTACCAAAGATATTCTCTGTATAAATATTACGTAATTTGTGGAATAGCCATCAAATGCGTTGTTTTGCATACCACATCCGTAACACCATACTACACCACAATAGATACACAGTCCGTAAAAATTACGCTTAAAAACAAAGTGATGTGCTATTCTACAAAAAAAAACATGAATTTCATATGGATGATAAATTACCAAGGCACAATGACGATAATACAGATGGCTCGAGCGTGAATCAATGGTTCCTCCATTTTATCTACTACAAATCATCATTATACGATAACCTATTACTCCCCCCCCTCCTCCACCACAAAGTTTAAGTCTCCTTAACGACGATGATTCACAACAATGGACAATAGGCATGAACAATATCAAGATAAACATGGGGAACCCAAACACAAAGGTACATGGGAACAGCTATCTGTGAGCAAAGAGGATGATACAAGCAAAAAGGCTAGGATGAGAAAGCCTGGGAGCACAGCGTACTAGAAGAATATATGGCCCAAGGACCAACTAAGGCTAAGGCCATCTAAGAGCATACGGATCCTCACGGGACCTTAGTCATCATGACAAAGGTAGATATATACATATATTCTACATAGCCCTAGGGCCTAACCTGCAATCCATGTGAGAAAAGTACCGAGATTTGCAGAGGCACGCAACCCATTATAACTGTAAATCTTTGATACACATTGTGTTTTCCTAATTTAAATATAGATTGATTAGTTAAGGCACTAGATTAATTGGAAAAACGCAGTCCATGCAGAAGCGATTTTATTATCTGCACATTAGTCTCTCGTGAAACCTAAAATGTTCCTGTCCAATACCTACATCGACAAGAAAGAATGAGAGAAATTGAAGGGCGTGGCAAGGCTAAGCATGGCAGCCAAATGCGAATTTAAGCCAACAGCATTGAAGTAATAAACGACTTGCTAGCTATCAGCATTCAAATATAATGGTACTCAGCACATAGGTACTTCACAAATACACGACGCTAACGATACTTTTATGTTATTACAAATTTCGCACAATTCAATAAGCACATTTTCCCTTTTTCAGACTTCAAAGTTTCGCTTGAATCTTGACGGCTGTGCAGTAATGAGCCGCAGCTTCCCGGACTTTCCAATAATTCCTGAGAATTTACTACGTTTATACCTGGACCGGCGCAGGGTTCTAGAAATCCTATTCTTTAAGAGAGCCTTACAAATCCTAGAAGTGGCTCCTAATGATCGTAGATATTAATGACGGCCCCACCTTTGGGGCGCTAAATTACCTAATATCCTGAATCGCTTAAAGAAAATTGCGCGCCACCAACAGTTTCCCGTGGCGGGGTCGGTCTTACGGTCCATGCTCGTATAATGGAAGAACCAATGGGCTTTGTTATGAGAAATGAACGGCATCCATGCGGAGACTTGAGAGACGGACGGACTGAGAAGCGCTTCCCATTATGAAGACTAATTAAGCGAAGGCTGGAAGAGGCATAAAAAATAAGGCAAAACATAGGTCATGGTTCAGGGTTAAAACACGGATCGGCAAAACTAAAAAATAGGTTAAGGAGAAAAAATCTTTACAGGACATACCGTCGGTGATAATAAATATTCCTACACCAAGAAATTCTTTATTAAGCACATTTTGAAAAAATTGAAAAGAGACTGATATAACAATAAAGCATAACATCAAAGAAAAATCCAGAAAATTTAACTATTAAACAATGTACAAACATTCTTTCTATATTAAGGGGTGACAAAAAGTATTCATACCAATCAAAACTACGGCAGAATCATTACACAATACTTGGCACCATACCTCTGACTCGCATTCACTTTCACAGGAATCAGTCGACGTTTATAACCATTAATAATCTGACCGCAGGGTGCCGTATATGAGTATGGTACACGTTGTGGTAGGAATACTATTACCTATTACTTGGCAATGCAGAAAAAGCGTTAATTACGTAATGATTTGTACGTTTCTTTGGTCCTTATAGGAGTAATTAATGATTTGTACGTTTCTTTGTTATCCCATTCCTTCTCACTACAAGCCGTTCCTTAACATTCAAATAACGCCGCAAATTTTAAGTAAGGTTTAAATCTGGGGACTGGATTGGCCGCTCCAGTAGTTTTACAGTGTGATGACTATGCCATTTCACTGGAGATTTCGTCGTATGCTTAATATCGTTCTCTTGTTGGAAGATCGAACCTACTAGGAGATTCAGTTTCGCCGCTGTAGCATGCAAATTAATGTTCAAAATATTTTGGCACAGTTTTGCATTCATTTTGCCATCTATTATGAGCATATTGCTAGCTCCGATTACGGAAAAAGAAAACATCTCCAAACAATGATGTAACCTCCGCCAAACATTACAGTACGAATCGTGTTCTTTGGAGCAGTACCAATTTTTTTTTTCTCCAAACATGACGTTTTGAATTGCGACCATATAATTCAGTTTTGGTCTAATTCTCTCATAACATAAAACACTCCCAGATTGTTTCGGATATCGTCTTATATTCCAACCGAGCATCCCTACATCATTTCAACAACAGTGAAGTTTTCCTTAGACAGTGCGAACTCAGTTGATCTCTTGGGATTTCGTTACTTACAGAGCGTAGTGAACTACTTGCGCCTAATGCTGCCAAATCTTCTTTGGACTCGTTGCGTACGGTCACTGCATCGTTTTGAACTTTCCGTGAATTTTTCTCAGAGATGTTGGAGATGTCCTGTGCGGTAAGCCAGATCTACAATTTCCTACAGTCCCTCAATTTTAATTCTTAGAAAGCAACTGAAGCAATTGCCGTAAACGGAATCTTTGTGTCTCACATGCTTTCCATTTTCAATTAGCATTTGATTCGCGGAGTTGGAAAGTTTTTTTTTTTTTTACACATGGTTCTACCGCAAAGTTTGAAACTGCAGCGTTGACCGATAACAAAAGTACTACGAAAGTATTTAGGCACTGCATGCATCAGCTACTGAGTCCATTACAGGAACCAACTACTATAGAAAGTTCTGTACTAAATGATAACGATAAGAGATAATTTAAGACTTTTAGCACAAACAATTTGTTTGCACAAATACTCTTTTCAGCCATAAATGTAGAAAATGTATGTACCTACTTTCTATTTTAGCTAAATTTTCTTGATTGTTCTAGCATATTCTACTTTTACGTAATTTATAATAAAGTTTTTGTTAATCTCTTTTCATTTTCCCATAAACTTGCTTGAGATAGATTTTTGGCGCACGATATTTGGGCAAATAAATATACAAACTAACAAACAGATACAACCAAACACTGACCGGTATGAGAGTGTTAGGTTCATTTCTTTTCACTTCTTCACTAGAGTACCCGACTGTCACAACTGTTGGCGACCTTATTCATGACGAAATTTCTCCACTGCGGCAATTTCGTTACTACAACTGCCATTTTGAAGGAACAAAAGAGATGAGCGTTTTTTGTTAAGGAGCGCAACTCTTCCTATCCTCCGCTGACATGCAGAAAGATTCATTTTTTTACAGCAGGCAGCCAAGCGTCCCTCATAATAGTAAACATTATTAACTTCGACGTGACATCCTATAATTGAAAGTTTTAGCTCAAACGTAAAACAAACGCTGTATCGTCAACGAATGAATTAAAGTACGAACTATAGCACTCTGAGAGCGCATACCTCCGCCAAGTGAGGCAACGGTAGCAAAAAA
>LQNS02278146.1:1849481-1887082 GCA_001587735.2 Parhyale hawaiensis | reverse complement strand
GAACAAACGGACCATTACCAAAATTTGATTATTTACTCTTTGTTATATACCTAACAACTCATATTAATTTCATCAAAATCCATTCATAACTTTTTGAGTTATGGCACCGAGAAAAATGAAGCAGACAAACAAGCAAACAAACGGATGGACATATCTTCACCAAAAGCTAATCATCTGTTCCTCCTAACATACCTAACAATCTCTGTAAATTTCATCCAAATCGGTTCATAACTTTTTGAGTTATCCTGGTGACAGACAGACAAAGAGACAAACAGGCAGACAGACAGACAGACAAACACGATGAAAACATAACCTCCTTGTCGGAGGTAATAATAGGAATACTGGCGCGTTTCAAATGAAATATAGATCAGTTGACTGCCGATGACGCATTTAACTATTATAAAAAGAAAAACTAGAGCACCTGAGAGCGCATATTTCCGCCAAGCGAAGCAAAGGTAGCAAAAAAATTCAAATTGGCTCTGAAACCATAATTTTCTTTGTATAAACTCCAAAATCTAACCATTTGTGTCTTTTGATAGTAATAATAGCTTGTGCAATTTTCTTGAAGATCCGTTCATAACTTTTTGAGTTATACTGCTAACAAACGTTATGACAAACATGACTCAAACATACAAACGAACAAACCGACCAGCACCAAAATTTAATCATTTATGTCATTTAACATTACTAACAACCCCTATAAATTTCATAAAGATCCATTGATTATTTTTTGAGTTATAGTGCTAACAAGCATAAAATTAAAAACAGTGACAAACGAACGAACAAACGGGTCATTACCAATACTTGATTATTTACTCTTTGTTATATACCTAACAACTCATGTTAATTTCATAAAAATCCATCCATAACTTTTTGATTTATGGTATTGAGAAAAATGAGGCAGACAAACAAATAAACGGATGGACATATCTTCACCAAAAGTAATCATCTGTTCCCCCTAACATACCTAACAATCCCTGTAAATTTCGTCTAAATCGGTTCAAAACTTTTTGAGTTATCTTAGTGACAGACAGACAAAGAGACAGACAGACAAACACGACGAAAACATAAACTCCTTGGCGGAGGTAATAAACGGATAAAAGTCAATGTTTCGTACGTTGTCCAAATAAACTTAACGGCAAACTATGCTGTATCAAGTACGAAATACCTATTAGGGAGTAAGCGCACTTGACCATTTCAATTTAGCCATCGTTTTGCAAACTACAACGAACAATTCAGTATAACACGAAAATGCTTGGTACTGCCTTGGGAACAATAACAAGCAATCCAAACCTGTCTTCACAGTAACCTCCAATAAAAGAAATCATCAAACAAACCGCTTCTGGAGAAAAGTACCTCTTGTCTTAGTAAATCTGGTGCAGTAGAAAGTAAAATTAAGACTTACCTTTTGTGCAACAGAACGCGCTTATTTCAAGAAATGCAATAAATAAGAAATAAATTAAAGAGATTAGGAAAGAGCAGTGACGAGCTTGGCTCCTCTGCGTTGGCCAATTTTTGCCGAGGCGTTTTATTAGACGCCTTTATCACCGAGTTTTACAGTCAAGGGTTTTATTAGTAGCATTGCTTAAGAGAGTGTTTACCAGTCTTTTACTGCAGCTTTAGAAGCCGCTATACAGCGCTTTACAACGTCAATTTCTAAAAGCTTATACTTTGCGGCGGGTCCAATTTAGACTACAGACCATTACAAAAAAACTCGTTTCATATTGAGAGTGGTTACGGCAAGTATTCGGCATGATTAGCACAATATAAACTTAACATGTGCCAAAATTAGCTGGTTAAATATCTTGCCTTTCAATTTTTACTTTACTTTTTTTGACAGAAGCTCTATGAGAGCGACAGTAGAGTCCAAAATTGAAAAGAGACTGCCTATGGTGAATATTAGCCTATTAACGTATAAATTAAAACTATTATTACCGCCTAGAAAAATAACGACCACAATGCGTTTATGCACAAAACAATAGCTCAATTGAACTAATTCTAAAATTACTTTCCCAAGACAAATCAGATAATAAATGGAAAGTCGACTAGTGAACTAAATATGAACGTATCGGGATCTTTGATCTCCCATCATCAGAATTAAAAGCTACAGGAAGTTTAAAGAAATTAAAAGGACTAATTTTATTTCAAACGAGCAAGGTTGGGGCTGATGCTAGCAGGGAGAGAGTTAAAAGGCTCATGACCGTGGTGCGCTTTGGATGGTCTTATATAAGCGTCAGGCGATAAGGGATGCGGAGAGAAGAGAACACGTACAGTCGGAGGTAAAATGCCAGCCGTGGGGGAAAGTAAAAAGCGAATGAACAGAGCTTGGGTAGGGGCCGGATGTCAGCTCCTGTACAGTCGGCAGACGTGGAGCTAATTAGTCGTGGATAACGTGAAGAGGTACAGCTGAGGTCATAATATTGAGGCTAGGTCTTGTACTGTGGATTTATGTAAAGGGATTCTAATCTTGTGAATTCAATTGGATTAGAAGATTCCATGATTGAGAAGTCAATCTTGCTGATGGGATGGTCGTTTTCCTCAGCATGTAGGCGGTGAGCTGATTGTGAAGGTTTTGCAAATGGTAAACTGGTCCGGCTGCATACACCTAAATGTTGGTCAATGCGGGCTTTGAAATGCTGTCCAGTGCTACCGATGTACGAGGTATTGCATCCTCTGCATTTAAAACGGTAGTTAACACTTGACAGAAGTGGTGTGGGCCTCGTACATCGGTAGCATCCTATGCCCCTTAGGGGTCATCCCCAACAAAATTTTTGGCCACGTCAGCAGTTGATTTACGGCGTTAGCTTCCGCGATGAGGCGGCCCACAAGCCCCAAAGATGGTCTGATTTGGGGCGATCTCGATCACTGCCAGTTTTCTGATGTCCAAGCACTTGCAATCGAACAGTATTTTCATCATATTTTAGTCTCCTGCCTGGAATTCGGTTGGATATAATCCAATATCATGGCGTAGTACAAGTTTCTGACGATCACTAAGAGAAAAAGGAGGCACTTTAAAAATAATACCTAGTAAATTATCTAAACGATATTGATACACTGGAGCAACTGTTAGCGCGATTAAAGATGCCGTATTATCTGAAATGCGGAAAAACTCACTACCTTAATGATTAATTATTCTAATCGGCGGAGTTTCTTATTGTCTTTTGTACTTTGGTGCCGCCACATTTTAAAGAAAATATCGTTTCAAATATCATTGGAATTAAGCTATTAGGTAAGCTGAAAATTAACACGGAGAGCCTTCGGCGCGAGGCGGGCGTGATGCCTGCGACGCTAGTGACCCAACCCACTATAATAATAACACGGAGAGTCCTCAATTGCTATACAGATAATGATCTGCGGCCTGAAACTTAGCGTAATTTAGAATTTGATGAACATACTGCTAGTGCGCAGTTTGTTTATAGCGCCACCAAACATATATACACATATTGACAGTTCAAAAGTCAAATTACTCAATATTTTTCCTTAGAATAACAAAGTAATGAACAGGCATACTAAACTCAAGATGAGAGTATAAAGATATTAGAACACTTTTGACAATGAGTACAAGAAACAATGGCATATGAAATAAACACTACTGTAACAACAAAACCGTAACGTCTGAAAGCCGAATGCAACTGCCATCATACAGTTTTTTTTTTTTAGCAAGGAACCAAGAGTGTGCACCCAAGAAAATGGTTCAATAAATATGTAAACCATAGCTTATCGCTAAAGTTAAATTAGACACAAAAAGCGGTTGAAAATATCAGTGTACGCTACACCGCATTACGGCTCATTGTCTGGCCTCTGTCTTCCAACAGTATGCGTTGCCATCGGCTGCACATATTGAAGAGTTTGTAGCCAGCGTCATAACAAAACACGTTTGCCAGCTAATTAACTGTTTTTCTACCCTGTTTCGGGGACTAAAATTAAGCGCATTTCCTTATTTTAACTTTCAGGCAGTCGGTATAGTTATGAACAAAAATCACACTCGCACTATATGACCTCGGTACATTCATAAACTGGCAAAATACAGTAGCGGCCATAATGGTTCGAACACCTAAAAATTCATCAGAAAGTTTTTAAATACTTCAATATTATTGAAGGCATTGAAATGTAATTTCACAGAAGTTGAGCAACATGTCATAGCTAAATTGTGTTAAAATTTCAGCTGTTCAGGATAAATAAAACTAAAGTTACAAGCAAATGAATACTAATAGTCAGAATTTAGTCTGGACAAAAAAGTTGGGACACCTAATTTTTTGAATTTTATTAAAAAAAAACAATGTTGCCACAGACAGAGTTAAGTAGATTGGGTTAAATACACTTGCAGTCATTATCGATGCAGCATCCGCTCTATCAACATGCCTCGGGGAGTTTCTACACCTTCTTCTATTTGTGAGTTAATCGTGAAATTGCGTCATGATTATAAACTTTCAATAAGGGCAATAGCAGACAAAGTTAATCGACCTAAAAGTGTGGTTAGTGATATACTGACTAAGTACGACCAGAATGGTTCAAGTACCGCTGGTGTTTCAAGTGATAGACCACGCAAAACCTCGAGAAGAGAGGATAGTATATTCCTTAGATTGTTAAAGATGGTCAAAACAGAGATTTCCCGTGAAGCTAGGAATACGCATGAAATCAAGGTGTCTACAAAGACAGTTTCACGCCGCCTAAAAGAAGCAGATTTGCATCCGAGAATTCCAGCTATCAAGCCTTTAATTAGTTAGAAGAATAGAAATGTTCGGATGAATTATGGACCACCACTAAAATAAACACTACCTAGCCTAACCTACCCTCCTTACCTAATCCTCCAACCTAGCCTAACCTAACCCAGCCAAACCTCTCTAACCTTACCTAACGTTACCTAACTTTACCTAACCTAACTTTACCTAACCTAAAGTTACCTTACCTAACCTAACGTTACCTTACCTTACCTTACCTTACCTTACCTTACCTAACCTAACCTAACCTTACCTAACCTTACCTAACCTAACCTTACCTAACCTTACCTAACCTAACTTAATCAGCGATACAGCGAGCAGCGCGGCGCACCAACTTGAACGCCGCTCACACGCACACGACCTGCGTGCACAAACACGCACACAAATCCGTCGCGAACGACGATAGCGCAACCGGGACGGGATATGAGTAGTACGAAAGACAATATGCGCAGCAAGCTGTCACAGAACTAGTATGGAGCGCCCAGACACAATAGAAGAGCAACAACAACAGAACAGGAGTACAGGACTCGCGATGACTCACAACCTGCAGCACAACATAGCCTCCAAAATAAGAGATTGAGAGGCACTGAACCTTGAGCAGACATAACATTGCTCGGGGCAGAGCGGACACACATGAGCTGGGTTAAACACTGGCGCCTAATGTACAAAGTACCGCGTTCGCTTCATTTAAAGCGAGATGCAATAACTCAATGTCTTAATCATCATACTGACTACTTCAGTAATAATGAAGCTTTTAGGAAGAAACTGCAAGTGTGGGAAAGTTTATGGAATGTTTTCGTAGGCAGCTGCTGAAATTTTGCAAGAGTGAACAGTGAACGTGCAGCCATTGGTGCTTTCATTTGTCACACAAAAATGTCAGCACATAAAATTACTTATAGGAAAAAACAAAGGAAATATCGTGCATTTTAAAAAAAAAAAACACNTATGGAATGTTTTCGCAGGCAGCTGCTGAAATTTTGCAAGAGTGAACAGTGAACGTGCAGCCATTGGTGCTTTCATTTGTCACACAAAAATGTCAGCACATAAAATTACTTATAGGAAAAAACAAAGGAAATATCGTGCATTTTATAAAAAAAAAACACTATATTTCCTTTGTTGTATAAAAAAAACATGCAGAACAGCCTAATTTATGACAAACACAAAAATTGTCGGAGCAATGAAATCAAACCACACAAATAAAGCCATAGAACAAATGGCACACAGTCCCGTTGCACCGTGCATTCAACAAAAACGAAGTTCCCAAATGTTCGAACGGAGCACAAGCACGGTGATACATCATTCTCATTTACAGATGAACTTGGAATAAAATTGCGAGTGTGCAAGATTAACATGGCACATTATTCATGGAAGCAACTTCGCCGAGGGAGCTGTTAATAAGAAAAGCTACCCCCAGAGACTCCCAGAAACAAAATAAGGGCCAGCCGTCTATCATTGCACTTTAATTAAGTCTCGCGGAATTATGAAGACAAATGCGCTCGCTCGCCAAATCTGCATTTAAGAGCCAGTTAAGTTCTGGGCTATAACTCCGCAAGACTTGCAGCCAGTCAGGGTTAAGTTGCGTTTTATAGGGTGAACAGAATATGAGCGAGCTGCTCCAAAAGCGATGCAGTCAGGCCGTGTGCAGCTTTGCAATGATGTATTTCCGGGAGCGTGATTAATCTCGCTTTGGCATGGTACCTAATCAAAGTCAAGGCCGAGTTAACAACGGTGCAGCTTAGAATTCCGTTACAGTCATTCCAGGGTTGTTTTGTAAGAAAATGAAGAGTGTAGTGAAGCTTGGTTCATTAAGAAAAAAAAAAAAGACTGATTTAAGTAGTCCATTTTCACGAAAGGTTTTTTTAATAAATATTAGGTAAGTTAGTCTAATCCAGCACAAATTGGCTGCTCAAAGAGAGGAAAAGGAGAAAACGTGTAGTTTGTCAAGAGAAACAAGAAACGTTATGTTTTACTCGTACAAAAGAGGAGCGAAAGTTGCATTAACCATACAGCAGTGTAAAGCATCGCCCTCTCTTAAGTTGTATATAGTTCAGAGTAACTTGTAGTAATTTAAAATCAGCAGAGAGCAGAGAGATATTTCTGCATAACCTTCAAGAGATAAACAAAAGTGCCTACGCTTGGGATTATAATAGATCAGTGCCATTGAGTGTGATATTTGGAGCAGGTAAAGATGTCAAGGACAGATAAACACTTATCGTTTAATGCATATCGACAGCAGCATTAGAATATATGAGGTAGCATTAATTTAGGATCACCATGATTAACTTGGTACTTATATGTGAATAAAATATAATTATTTCAGCATGAATGCGGAGATGTCGGATGCAGAGAGATGATACAAAGAACGAATAATATGGAGCGTAGGTTATAAAAAACGTGAAGATCGAGTTCAAGTTTAGTAATTAGGATATATGATATTATAAGTAATTCTAATTTTTTGGACAAAGATTGTGTATATATATTCGCTTTTCAAACTTACCGAAAAATTACGAATATTAAAGTTTAATCAAAACGGCCGACTCCTTAGATGTGGTGCAAAAAGGTCTATCGTACGGCCGAGGCGAACAGTGTTCGGCAGCGAACAGCAGATGTTGGGCGAGTTGAGTTTCGGAAAGCGCCAAAATTAATCCTGCGAGTTTTAAATTCATCAAAACTTCACGGATGCACGCTGGCTGCTGGCTTGGGCCCGCTGAACAGTATTACAGGTATGGATACACAATCCGTTACCACCAGAGTCTTCAACAAACTCCATCAAGCTCCGAAAAATGTAGTTTTCAGTCGGTTGAACGTAAACGCGTTGCTTCTAACACAGCACAATTCAGAGTGACGACGCAAAAGTTTCTGTTTGAAGTTTCACACAAGTCAAGCCTCGATAGCTTAAATTTCGCCGGCCAGAGAACTTACCTTCTGTCTGTCAGGCAGCTGATTTCAAACGCTCTACTGCAAAACACTTACTGCTTCCTGCGGTTTGCTCACTGCGTCAAGTTTTTGCCCTAACAGTAAGTTTTATCCCACCAACACGTTGCTAATTAGTTTTTAGGTACCTTAAAAAAATTGTAAGCCTTCCGCTATTGATGGCATTCCTTAATATATTGTAGGGCAAATATTGGACCATAATACTTATCAAAAGGCATTCTGTTTCAATACTGTTCGAAGCACGAGCTATGTATCTTCTCGTCCCTGTACGTAACACCATCTGACATCTGCACGCTCGAGATAAAAAGTTACATTAATTTTAAGACGATGAATAACGTTATCGAGCCTCGAAGTGTGCATATGGTTCTTCGAATTCTATCTTTTAATATGAGAAATTAGGCATGAAGATTTTCTTGAAAAAGTGATGGTCATGTAGTAATTATTTATCCGTTCAAGTGCAAGGCATGAAAAAGAAGAAATATTGATAGGAGATGTGACAAAAAAAAATAACGTTTCTCGAGAGTACAATCTGTACTGTTAGGACATGGGCTCTTTTCTTGGTAAACTGTCCGCATATTTTGCTCCAGATAAAGAAAGCGTGATCACTTACTCGTCTACTGTTTTGTAATGCGTTTAGTGGCTTTGTCTAGTAAATAGTTTTTCAACTTTTATAAAGTAAATCATACAATCATATACAAAGCATGAATTTCGAGACTATCCAGTTAAGCATGCGATACTCTGATCTGACAGCAATGAGCTACCTTTACACTGATTTGCGCAACTAATGCTAATAACGGTTTAGATGTACGTGGCCACGGTCCACGTACCATTGCAGAAAAAAATGCGTGAAACAACCTCTGCTGGCCTTTTTTCTCAGATTACTTTCATCGAACTCCTGAGACCTCCCGCATGATGCTGCAAAGCACCTCGAAAACATAAAATGCGAGTGTTCACAGAGAAGCGCAGAAGTGTTTAATACATCGGATTATAGTGAAAATCTCAAACTGTAATCAATAAGTAGAATAGCTCAAATGGACACGAATTATTCATTTCAGCGTAAATAGTACGTTCTCAAAAGAATACCAACAATCATCGCGTCTTGAATGATTTATAGAGAAATATATCACAAGTGTTAACGCAAAAGTATCCAATACCCCTCAATATCATATATTTATAGATATATCACATAAAACTTTAATTGATATGAATCTCAATATGAGTTACCTTCCTGTTGACATGAAACTATTTCAACCAATCACCTACTTACGTGTGTTGTAATCAACCCATCTGAACCGGTAACCTCCATTGTGAACATCAAAAGCAACAGGTAGTGTCATTTTCGATTAATTAAAAATAGTGACGTGAACAGAGTAATCAAATGAATTTCGCATAGGGGACCTGTACAGAGAAGGAATTTGAATTTCGCATAGTGGACCTGTACAGAGGGGGAAGCAGATACAAAAAGATATCCCAGGCTTTAAAAATGAATCTAAACACAGTTGGGAGCGTGATCAGAAAGTGAAGGAGGACTGATTCTCTTGCCTATGTGCCCAAGAGGAAGATCGCGGGTGCACAAGAAAAGTTAGTTATCGGAAAAGTAAAACGTATCCCATTTCAGACTCTTACCGAAATTAGAGAATATTTGCAAGGGGCAGAGACACCATCAGTAAAACTCTTCACCGGGGTGGCATAAACTCGAGGTCACCAAGAGAAATTCCCTTGCTAAAGAAGAAAGATGCTTTCAACTGCTGGAAATTAGCTAACTAGCATCTATTCACGTAGCGAAGGCGGACACATATTGGGATTCTGTTCTGTGGTCTGCTGAAACGAAGACAGAAATTTCCGGACACAACTGTTAAATTTAGAGCGGGTAGTGCTGTGGTTTGGGGATGCTCCTCTTCAAGTCTGTTAATTGCTTCCAATTTGAGAGTGACTGGCTCTTTCAACAAGACAATGACCCAAAGCGCACATCGAAACTAAGGCGAAAACGGTTTGATGACAAATGTAGCAGGATGAAACCCAGATATTTGTATGATCTTCCAGCATAACTGTTCACGCGAAGTTACCCTGCACGGATGCTTCCACTCCAGCTAGGGATTATTTTACAATATATGACAATAGAACACGAAATCCCTACGAGACAAAACCAAAATACATATATATTTGGAAAGCTCATCACGCCAGCCGGCATTTCGATAGATCACAGAACAGTTTTGCTTCAAAATAAATATGGCCATCAGCTTTCTACAACAAATATTGTTCAAGGATACAGTAGTGATCTTGGCGTACCTTCAATGAATCACCAAGAGCAAAGAAAGATTTTGGATGCAATAGTTGGCAAGCTCGATAGTACTAAAGAATAAAAAAGACAAGTTGTACGGATTCAAATCTCTACTTGGCACTACTGGACCATCTGTATAGTGAATTTCTACAGAAGTAGCAGCGTTCGGAATATCTTGCTTACAAAAAAACTTTTTTTGCAGGCAATCAGCAGAAGCAATATAAACAAATTAATCTCAATTCCAACCTCCTATGCATCTAATTTGATTCAAGGAGTGTAGTTGTCCCTTTGTGGGTTCTTCTTTGGTGCAATTTCGTAAAAATGCAAGGATGATCATCAGATACTAGACACCGTGTTTTGTACTGTATTGATTAATCAGGCCAGTTTCTCTTACACCTGAAGCATTTGCAACTTGTATAGTTTGACGGCAATTGTTAGCTGATTCAAATGATTGATATATATTTGGCAGCAATTTTGGGAGCTAAGAAAGAGAATGATAAAGCTTTTGCCGAAGTGGATAAGACTACGGTACACGAGCCTTTCACAGAAAATATAAAGGGGAGGAAGGGGGGAAGATTACAATTTCATGATTAAACATGCTGCTACTCTAAGCTCAGCACATTCCCATTGCGCTTGTTCGTCCTTTTTCCTGGCTTTTACACAAAACTTTGCCCACTACTTTTTTGTGGATAGGTATTGCTTTTATCTAATAAGTACGTCGAGAATACAATTAAAAAATACTCGATGCTTTTAAAACGATCGACAGGCAACATACTTATTATGGTTTCCCTAGTACGCTCCATTGTTACATATGATTCTCTTAGCGATGGCATATATATTGAGCATGCAACTTTGAAAATATTTTACAGCAGCTTAAGTTATATGCATCAAAATGAAATGACTGAACCAGAAAAAAACGAACCCTGAACCAGAATCCTCGAGTACATTTTCTCGTTATAACTGTCCGAGTTACTGAGCCTCGAACACTGAGCCTCGAACAGCCAACCCTCAGCGAGGGTTGTGTGCTGCTGCAGTGAGGTTGATAGTGGGTCGCTCTTGCCGACGTGTTGTTTTTACTTTCTTATAAGTTTGAAGTCATAACTTTACACCTACTGCACACAATGGGTCAAAAAATGCTTCAAATGAAGGAGTAAACCCTTGCATTAACTATGCTAGAAAAGGGAGACTGAAACGTGAAGAGCATGGGTCTCTTTCCGGCACGCCGACTTTGAAGACCGAGGTCCTTCTGTAGGCGATCGCGAATTAACGTTGCGACGTTTTAAATGAGCTCAGGGTGTTTGTTTTTGAGTTCAATGACAGTTAAAGAATGATTTGGAATAACCTCATGTTTCAAAAGCTTATTTGTTCTCAGTGTACTTTACTTAGGTGTGCCAGAGCCTGACTTCTTCTGTGGTACCCTCCCTGTTGGTAATTTTGTCCCCGAGCGCTTCAGCTGATAGATTGTCTCTCTTGACATCCCCATATCTTTGGTTACGGCAACCACAGTCTCCCTTTTCTAGCAGAGTGAACGCAAAGGTTTACTCCTTTATTTGAAGCATTTTTTAACCCATTGTGTGCAGTAAGTGTAAAGTTATATGACTTTAAACTTATAAGAAAGTAAAAACACGTTGGTAAGAGCGACCCACTATCAACCTCACTGCAGC
Organism: Parhyale hawaiensis; assembly: GCA_001587735.2. Lineage (NCBI taxonomy): Eukaryota > Metazoa > Arthropoda > Malacostraca > Amphipoda > Hyalidae > Parhyale > Parhyale hawaiensis. The sequence goes on along the minus strand of LQNS02278146.1, from coordinate 1,875,482 downwards.
AGCACACAACCCTCGCTGAGGGTTGGCTGGGTGATGGACGTTTGCTACGAGTGGGCGAAGGGATTGCATCATCACTAACATCTCGCTTTATTATATCGAGTAGGGCAAACGAAATACTAACTCACATTTCTCGTGTAAAGTTTTTTCTCCCCTTTGAAGTGTAAAGATTTTTTTGCCGGCACTGTATGTATAGCTACAAGTGAAGTGACTTAATATTAAACTGTGGTAGTGAATATCCTATAACCACAGTAAGTGCAGCTCTAGGTGTTGAAGTGTTCCTGATAGCCCAAAGTAAACTATTTAAATGAGGAGCAGTGAACAGTTAAACAATGAAGGCTGAGAGCTAAATTGGTAACATAGGTACTATTCAATACAAAACGATATAATTTGATAGTCGTATTCAACCATGCGGATAAGGTTATTGAAAATCTCCGCGCACGCGGATATCCGTTGCACCTATTTTACGAATATATAGTTTCGGGATAAGGTTCCTATCTAAAATAGATATAAGATCGAACTCCGCAAGCATAGTCACGCAGTCAACTATCCTTTCAAATCTATAGCTTACTCAGTGTGGCGCACTAGTCGATTAAGCAGGCTGAAGAAATGGAATCACCAATTTTAAACAGCAGTCTTACTATGCACTATTTATAAGTAACGACAAATTGCCTCCAGCAGAGCGTACGGCTCTCCTAATGTTTCTCGAGAGTACCATCAGTATTGTGAGGATATGGGCTCTTTTCTTGGTATACTGTCAGCAAATTTTGCTCCACATAAAGAAAGCGTGATCACTTACTCGTCTACCGTTTTACAAAACTCACAATACCAGGCACGACGGTGTTCCTATATATAGCATCAACGCGCATGGGAACAAATAGGAAATCGAGAAAGAACAGAAAAAACATAATCAGTAAGAGTATTAGGTATTGCGACACGTGAGTACATGCTGCCGTAACCCAATACATGACGAAGGTCACTGAACACGCTCTGCTCAGGTTTTAAACACGCCTACCTTCCCATTCGTCAGTTCGACTTCACGAACATCGATGTAGCGTTGCAGTTTCTCCGGCTGACTACGTAGTCCCGGCAAGCACCTCTTATCAAACAGATCTACGCATCCTCTAGGCAAGTTTCTCCTTTGGAGAGCAATAGGTAGCTCTATTTTCATAATAAAAGAATAGCGATGTTCTATCAATTCAATTTAGAGCTGCCTGCCCCATAACTGAAGCTGCTTCCATCCGATGTGACAGCTAAGTATAATTTTCAGACGTTTCATTTTCATATTACTAGCATTTTGATTAAAATTGACGGAAGAAGCTTGAAGAACAAAGGCTCCTTGTCTATTGCCAACTTTTGCGCTGACGATGAATAAACGGATGAGACGTTCAAGTTTTTTCTAGAATGAATACTGAAGTATCATATCTTAGTAAATTTCCTCTCAACAGCCAGATCGATTTCCAACTGGGTTAATACTATGTGCGTTAGTCAAAAGAAACTGAGGAACAGGACTGCAGTAACCATACGTCAAAACTCAGCAGTGCAGGACACGGACCAGTGGACTGCACGATGTTTCAAACGTTGTTGTTCCAAAAAGGACCTTGTGTCTTGTTTAGCCCGCATACGGGAAGTCACAATAATAATTCCTCACATTCAAATTTAAATGCAGATAGGCTCAAGTGTAATATTTTATATAGAGCAATGATTAACACACAAGCTTTGCGGAGACGCAATAAATGCTCGCATAAGTTACCTCAACATTTCGTCTACTAAAAAACTTGACATATAATTATATCCCAAGAAGCAGTGAAACTATTTTCTAAACTCGATCGATCTTGAGTTTCCATTCTAGAAGGTACATGTAGATAATTTAGGGATCTCATAAACACTTCACTTGACCACGGCACAATATTTTGTTTGTTTCTTTCTTTTTTTTTACCAAAGGAATAGATAGAACTTTTCTTTCACACTTTCACTCGTCAGTATTCGCCACCTTCGCAGAGCTAAAAGTAGCAAGGCTACTTAGGATCTCCTTCCATGATCAAAATTGCTCGTCTTTAGTAGGCCGAGCAGATCAACATGGGAGCCGCTCACTTCGCACCAAACAGACACGAGACACTGACGAAATTACCACCTCACAATTGCTCTCGGTTTCTTATGACAGCGAGCAAACCAAGGACCGCTCTTGTTTCTTTCAGGGGAATGAAGTTAAAGTTCTGGTCTGTCTTCTACGCACGTAACTTCGTACGATAAGAACGCGACTTAGAAAAGTAATCAACGACATGTTACCCAACGCATTCGTACTGATGATGCTTAAAGGATCATGCCCAATATTTGGTTAACGTTACAGCACGCAGAATAAATCACACATAATAATATTCTACACCTGCGTGCAAAAGAAGCCAATCTCAAACTACAATAATTAATTGCAATATTAAAGCTCAGTTTCTATAGCGAGATGAAGTCAAGCTCAAAGTAACCGAGAATCCAAGCAACACGTTACATTCAGCTTCATAACACAAAGAAACGCACTACTGTATTATATTTTAGATCATACACCATACTAATGAAGCAGTTACCGTACGCTTAATGTATGCAGAAAAGTTTCAGCATTACTAGGATGATACAATTCATAATATACTATACCCTACCCGACCAAAAGTTTAACGCACTCAAGAAAAATGTAGATATAAGTTAAACAATACGTTACTGTTCTCTTCAAAACAAATTTAAAGAAAAAGAATATGGCAACAATAGTTGCTTTCAGTGTCAGTGATAGTAGAGCACCTGTTCTCTCTACAATAAGAAGCACGAATAATCCTGCTGGAAAAAGCCTTCTAAACAGAACTCTGTGTTATCAGGTATTATAAGAAGATTTAAGCCTCACTAAATAAGTACTAAGCTTTTCTAAGAGAGGAAAAGAAAAGGACATATAATATGTCGATAGAAAAACGGGGAACCCATGCACGAAGGTGTTCCCACACAGGATCAACGCGCATGGGAACAGCAAGTCGGGAAAGAAGAGGAAGAACAAACAACAGTAATATCAGCAGGAGTATGAAAGTGGAAGGAAGCAAAGTGAGCACGAAAGACAGACGTCCCGAAGGCTAAGGTAACCTATATAAACCCCCTGGGGGCGCTACTCCCCATAACATAGGCTGGACGAACCTAACTAACCTAACTCTATGGCCTATGGCCCATCCTATGCCCCCGGAGGGGAAAATCTGTGTTTCAAAAAGAACAAATTAAAGGTTTACGCCAGGCAGGTAAATCCCTCAAATAAGTATTTCCAATAATGATAATAGGTCTTAGGACTATGCTAAGAAAAATTGTGCTGTGAAAAACGATTAAGTGAAGTCATTCAATGGTAATTATTGGCAAAACTAAATTTTTTAATATATACTTGAGACAAGTGATCGCTGAAGCGATTGGTGAAAGCAAACCTGCGGAAGAGTGTTGAGCAGCTGACAAGCATGCTCAGCAAAAAGTCCTAAAAAAACTTCTACTCGAACCGTACATCGAGAGCTGAAGGAAATAAATTTAGAAGTTGCGACGCAGCCAGGAATCCAATGGCCAGGAGCAGGTAGTGCAACCCAAATGAAGCATTATGCAACACAGGGAAGTCCGAAACGTTGCCAAGGTAAATCCATTAGAACGCCATTAGCAGCTGACCAACACGACCCAAAGCTGATCCCAGCAATGCATTCCAGAACAAAACGGACCTGGCCAGAAAATACCCAGTGAACTGACGAGTACAGCAGCGAACAATCTACAATGTTAAAGGGTGGCCATAAGCCGCAGCACGCGTATTTCTCCCGTTGAGGGCATGGGCCGAAGAAAAAAACCAATGTCTCTCTCATTGTTGTATACTTTATAAAATATATAGATGCATGCCACCCTTCGCCAATGGGACAGGTTTACCAGATATCTCGTAGTACAAAGTCTGCTGGCTGAGCTAACAAGTCAGTCTAGTAGATAACAAGTGACTGTCAGCAGCCGAAGCCCAGACTGATGAGCAATATTCCAATACAGGCAGGGAAAAGCGCATTACGCATCTATTGTCTACATCCTTATCAACAACACAGAATTTACCTTACGCATAAACACAAGCTTACTCGAAGCATATGACACAATACTTTGAAGCTATGACCCATCGTATTCCCAGTGAGGGGCCCATGAAGCTTTGAATCCTCCATCCATCGTTCCGATAGTACAGGCTTTCGGGGGACAATGCAATGACCTAGGGATGATTCATATGGTCGGGATCAGGTTCGGCAACCTAGGGCGACAACGTAATGAATCTTACGATTGTTTGCACAACCTTTGTGAGCAAGTATTGATTTTTAGCTTTCATATGGTTCCTGTACTTCTAAGATGACAATGCTCACATCATTCGGTTAGTTAGTTACTCAGTTGTAGTCAGTGGTATAAACATCTGTTGCGCACGGAAACGATGTAGAATAAGAACAAGAAAAAAAACAGGACATATAGACTATAGACATGTGGAACTCATGCACGAGGATGATCCCACACAGGATCAACGCGTATGGGTACAAGTCGGGAAAAAGAACTGTAAGATCAGTAGGAATATGAAATAGGAAGGAAGCAAACTGGGCGCGAAAGACAGACGTCCCGAAGCTCTAGCTAATTGCTAAGGTGACCTACACAGATATCGATCGGTCTGCTTTAGTGCAAGATTGGTTGAGGATAATGAGGGATTATTCTCTCATATGGAATGGCCTCCCGAGTCTCCTGCTTTAAACTCTACCGAAAATTAATTAATGGAATCAACTGGGGAGGGAGCTGTGCGCCTCAATACCTTGCTCTTCCTTCTTAGTTGGAAGACCTTTCTCAACGTTCCTTCGTATTTGAGACAAACATTCACTTAGACTGATACCAAAACTTTGTAGAATAGACACCTAATGGAATGGAAGCTGTAATCACCGCAAATGTGGTCCAATGAACTACTACTGGTTGCATTACGTCCACATTCCTCCAAGGTGGAACAAACTCTTCGGCCTGGTATTGTACATACTGTAACTGACAGTCATTGAAAATTAAAACATCGCGCCAGTGAGATACACAGTACATTACACTTTATACTTCGGAGATTCAAGAAGGACAGCAGTCATGCGACCGTACTTTCATCGAACAAAAACAAAGGCAGGGAAAGTAGAACTTATCATCCCGGTGAAAATTAATTACCCTCTTTGCAAACAAACTTAGTTTTTATGCCAGTTTTACAAAAATAACTACAGATGGTTGTAACAGGAGGAACAACCAGCAACTTATATGAGCCAGGGATCTCTTGAATATCCGCAGAGAGTCGCGCTGAAGAGATCATAGCATCTAAGGCTTAGCTGTGTCCACAAGCTTATGCAAAGACTTTTCCCGAGCATAAGCGCAGCTAACGACTCGTTCACGCAGGGTAATGGCTGGCGACCTAAGATATTCTAAAGGTTTTGGAGGCCTAGCATGCCGGGGAGCGCAGCGAGGTCTGCCCTATTCTCAGGTATGCTTCTCCCTCCACAACCAAGGGACAACTCCTTTTTGACTTGCTCTTTTTCTCGCCCGAGGCATAAAGCTAATGGAAGTGGGGCTTTAATTGCGTTTCTAAGATGTGGTAATGCACGCAGCCATTTTGCTCGGCTTCTTTAATGGCGCGGATCATAACCTTGGTAACACGGTGTTTAGTGTTACGCGTGCCGCACTGTCCAAAATCTGCAAGAATACTACGAGGCTGTAACAATAGCAAGCATAACCAGTAGGAGTTTAAAGAGCAACCCAGGCCAGTGCTTAGAGTCTTAGACTAAATAATTATACAGGCTTTCGTGCTTAGTCTTGGAAAGAAATTAAGTATAACTAAGAAATTTAACAGACCCAACGGCAAGGATGTGCGAATAATAGTGTGTCATACTTGGGAAACGTAAACGACCAGCTGGTACAGTATATCCTTCAAATATTATGTACACCATCAGTGAAAAGATATATATATATATAATTCAGTCACTTTAGTGCCAAGGCTTTCTAAATTTGGGGTGTTGCGCTGACTTAAGTTCCCGTAGAATTCGTTTACAATCAAGTGTTGCTGAAGACATGTACTGCACAGCACGTAGCTTCACACATAATTATAAAACTCGCCGTCATCCTGTAATTTAAGCGTTCTATTCCATAGAATATGGGATAGGAAACTTCAAATGACGAGAATCGCAAAAAAATAAATGTTTTAGACTAAATCGAGATATCTCTGAATATAAATATATATATATATATTGAGAGCGGGTGGCTAGAAGCCTAGTCTTTAATAAAAAAACAAAGCACCAATGTGACTGTAACTATGTAAGCACAGCTACAAATGTTGGTCTCAGTAAAGAAAAATAAACAGGCTTATGATTTAAACTAATTAAAATTAGACGTTTCGGGACCTGATCCCATCATCAGTATATCTGAAACAAAGACAATTAGACATTTATTCCTGCTAATTAACAAAATTCACAAAAAAAACTGAAATGAATAAGAAAGTAAAAATCTAGCTTTTTGCAATGAACAGAGGATGGAAACTATTTTGATCATTAAGAGGTGGTTTTTCTTTTAAAAGGTACAAAGACTCTAAAATTCTTAAAATTGGTTAAAACGAACCGCCCGACATGTCTGTGTTGTATACAGGCGATCTTCACTTTATAGCGCTGACGAGTTCGCTAAAGTTTTTTTTTTTTTTTTTTTGCGGAGAGTGATTAGTAGTGGGATTCACTTAACTGCAAAATTCTATGTTTGAGCATGTAAAAAGTAACAAACAGCAATCCTGAATTCCCAAAATTATCTGCGTTTGTAAAAGTGAACCCTAGCATATTTTCAGCAGTTTATTTAGGCACTCCTATCACATTCAGTTTAGAAGAACCACACTTGTAATCTGGACTTCATAGCCACCCATGACTGGCACTACCCAGCAACACGGCCCTTGCCGTCACATGTACGTAAAAGCGATGGACATATACATGGGCTAAAACTCAAGTTTTTTATTAGACCTAAACGATGTACGAAGTGGTCTAGAAGACCATGAGCAATGATTCTCTAGATAGCAGCGTTCATCAGTCCCAGAGTTCCCAAAGAAAAGAAAACCAGTGAATGGATGGAAGATGAGCTCCGAAGTCTATCACTAACTACTGCCATCGTTACTTCTACTTGTGGATTCAAAAGTGGCTTCTGCGCCCCTTTGTTGTTACTTGCAGAAGCTGGTGCTAAGCCTCAGGCTTTATATCCGCTCATAAGTCCAACAACTATCGGTGGAGTTCGGACAGTAAGGGTGACAGACTGCTGCATAACTTCACCTGCATGCCTCACGCCCACAGCTTGTGAAATGTACCAAGGTTACAGACTGTGCTGGCGGCCGTTTCATTTGACAGAATGATCCGCCATCTATCCCAGTGAAAATTGCAACAGTATTAAAGTGATGGCTTGTTCAGCAGATAACCATACTATCAAAAACAAGGAGTGCGAGAAACGACACCGCCCAAGGTTCTATCCCTACCCAAATCACTCAATGATTCTTAAATTGAAAATGTTCCCCAACACCTTGCGCACTTGTTTCGAGTTATCAAGATTCCGGGACCTCCTGTTTAATCAGCGCCAGGTACCGTGCTTTGGGAGTACTTTCATGTGCTGTTGAACGAACAAGGCTGAAGTGCAAGTCCCAGGAACATACGTACTTATCACAAAAATTGACTGATATGTAAAAAATAAATACTTTATACCACAATGATATTGCATCATATTTTGGATGTTCCAAGCCAGCTTCGAAACAACATTCTATTAACATTATCTTCCCCCAGGTGATAATTTAACGCTATAGAGCTGCCCGAGTAAGGTGAACTTACACGGAAATAAGACACTAAGCACCAGTGACAATATCAGAACTCGCATCTATAGCCAGTTACCTAATCACAAGATGCCAGGGGAAGCACAAATGGGACGATAATCGTAGAGCCGCGCTAATTGATTTTCAGCCAGGGCAGAGTATGAGAGATGAAACTGAGACGGTAGGAGACCAGGCACGCCTCCAGCAGTAAAGGGAGCTCGTTTAAGTGCATCACGCGTCTCAGTACAAGCAGCCTAATCTTGCCCAACAGGCCGACACATGAGAGGCTTTAATGAGTGAACCTTGTTCTAGGAAGATGCTAGGCGATGCTGCCTACCATCAAATGAACAAGGGCAATGGATCCGAGGATGGAGATTCTCCAGTTTATAATAATTTTATTCAAATGCAATATACATTTAAAGAGGGTGAGAGGTACGCGCAGTGTCTTGTATAAAATCTGTTTCACGATGTTATCAGACAGCCTTCTTTTAACAAGCCTTTTCCCTAAGGCCCTGGTTCAATAATATATGTGATCTAAGATGTTATACAGGGGCGCAAAGCATCTCGCCTTCATGCGGCACGACTTAACGAATTCGAAAGAGAAAAACAATTTGACGTAGTTAAGTTGAGGTATTGTTCTAAGATCACAAAATGTTATAAAAGCCTAACTAAGTTTCGTAATAAATTATAAATTATTCTCAGAACTGTCATAATTATTCAAAAGAGAAAGCAGTAAAAAAGCAAAAAAACAATGGAACACTGAAACACAAATCCACAAACAAAATGATCGCAACGAGTGGTCTTCGCAGGCAGTAAAATAAACTGACAACAAGCAAAGTGTAGTAACGCAATATTAGCAGAACGATGATGACGATACAGTGATAATTGTGACAAGGGACAAGCAATCTTGAGCAGCGATGTATGTATCTTGACACTGCATTCATTGGAAGGTTATCGGAAAAACGCCGAACAGGATTGTGATCTATATATGGTTGATAAATGAGTATATTGCTACACAACCCCTCAAACGTCACCAGGAACCAACTGGTTTCTTTTCAAGCAGTGTTAACAACACAATGAAAACCTAAACTTCATTCGGGAATAAATGGGTTACATCTCTCCACCACAAAAAATATAGTATGCCCCCTTGATAAGGATTCCAAGCGCTCGAAGGAATAGAAACTAGAAAATGAAAAAGATGAGCAGCAGAGAAACCAATCGGTAGGAGTACGATGAGCGAAAGCTATAAATTTGTCGTAGAAAGAAATTAATAAAAACGGCACAAAGCTGTAACCAAGACTAGTGTAACCGGTGCAGCCTGTTGCATGGAGCGTGACTGCCCGTAATGTTTGTCAGAGTAAGTGCTCAGTGCTGTTCAATTTATATAATTTAATTTTCACGATGCCGTGCGGTATCATCCAAGTCCTAACGTGTTCAGCAATTCCATGACGTGATAAGACACTGAATTTTGTGTCGCCACTAGATCAATGAACTCAACGACAGCACAGTTAAATGGAGCACATTCCAGGCGACCATGCCACAGAGAGATAATCCCATTATGTTGCATATGAGTCACCTACATCGAGTACGCTGTGCTGATGGTAACCCACACCATGAATTCCGCCACTATGGTTTAAGTTCATATAGTAGAATAGTCCAATTCTGTTTCTAGCATAGCTATCTCGATATTCTGAATTATTATGTAGAATTTTCGGTCATTATAGCAACAACGACGGAGAAGAGTGGAGGCCATGTGACACGAAATATAGATCCGCTTAGCACCAGGATCGGAAAAACGACGATTATTATAATTATTAATAGTAATATATTGAAAAATAAAAGCTAGCCTTTTTCAATAGAATGGATACCAAACGGGAAGAAATAAGGGATATGAAGTACGTCAATAGAATTACTATATATTATTATTATTCATTTTATTTAACCTCCGTAGCCGCAACTCAGGCGATTCAATAGAGAAACTACTTGTGCTGTATTCAAATATCGCATATTGGGTAGACGTGGTGGCCACGTGCACTACTACGGGCAGGGAAACAAGGCACAAAGTATGTATAGTAAGAGACATTCGAAGTGGTCGGCCCCTCTTGTGTCCTTCCACACGAGAGAAACAAGAGATGTCCCGCATACCCGGTCGGCTATCTCGATCGATAACCCACCTCACGGCACAGAAAGAGGAAAGTAGAGAACCTACTTAACTTTACGAAACTAACCTCGTCAGCAGGAACTGCCGCAAGCTGCAACATTTCCTGCGGATAAGGCACTCGGGAACCTTGGGTGCGTGATGCCTAAATATATTGTGGCAGGGATAGGGCCCTCCAGAATATAACCCTGAGGGCGTATGTCAGTAGAAAATGTGGAACCCGTACACGGGGTATTACTGTATTGGATCAACGCAGAAGCGTACAAGTTGGAATAGAAGAGGAAAACAGAACAAAGCTTGTCCGTAAACAGCACACGAATGAAAGACATTCCGAAGGCACCGGGCGAAGGTAACTGATGGGGTCACTCTGGAGGGTGCAACTCCCCATGACAAAGGGTGGGCAGCCTTACCCAAGATGGTCCTATCCCTATGGTCAACTTTGTGCCGAGGCATTCGGTGTCTTGAATGACATGATGAACATAAACCCTCGCATTCCCTTATGCAAACACTTTCTACCATATAAATACAAAAGAAAGATATAATTAGAACAAAGAAATTGTTCGTTAAAACATTTAGGTTTTCAGTGCAGCTGCACTATGAGATAAAATGCTCATTTTAAAACCTTATCAGCTCAAAATCTATTATCAGCAGAACGTTCTTTTTCCAAGCAGTAATTTAAGATCGCATATCTTGACGGAGATGAAAGTGTATCAGTTTGGTATTGAAGTCGGAAAATAATCAACTTGGAATGCAATTTACTTAGGTGTCAAGGTCACTGGTTGGCTGAATCGAAGTTAATTTTGTGTTCTCACTACAGTAGATTAGATAGGCGGCAGTAGACGAACCATTAGGCCCATTCCCAAAGAGACACTGGAACTTACGCCTCAGCCTTATATGAGCTATTGCCAATATGTTAGTAGGATATAGGGGACTGGAGAAAGAGAAAAAAAGGGGGAAGAGTCCCTGCCAAAGAGACGATCATGAATGCACGCGAGCACGATCAAGAGCCGCTGACATGAGCAGCATAGAGACGTCTAATTGTGTAGTTGGAGCGGGAGAGAGAAGAAGACGGATTAAGGTGGAATCTGAAGCTTTGGCCGTAAAGAGTTTGCGACTCCTGGAACAGGAGTTCTTAGCTGTGGAGGATGTCTCTCCCAATGTATGTCAAGACGATTTTTAAACGCGTTGACTGACTCCGCACTAACAACATCGGGAGATAGTCTGTTCCAAACGCTGACTATGAAATACGGAAAGAACTGCTGACTTAAGGTCGTCTTCGAGCTATATGCTTGAGTCTTTGACCGTTGTTTCGCAAGCGATTATTGAGGTCTTTTTCCAAGAGCCCCATTGTAGGTACGTCGTTGAAGCCGTGCAAATACTTGAATGCGTCCATTAGTTGCCCCCTGAGTCGTCTTTGCTCAAAAGAGATCAGACTCAGTTCTTTTAGGCGTCACTCACACGGCTTACTTCGCAGCTGAGGTATCAATGTCGTTGCCCTGCGTTGGACTCTTTCCATGTTATCAATATCTTTAAACAGATGCGGCGACCAGAATTGAACAGCAAATTCTAAGAGTGGCCGCAATACCGCCTTGTACAAGGGAACGATGATGTCCCTGGACTTGTATTCAAAATTGCTAGTGATGAATCCAAGTACTCTGCTTACCATTTTCACACTCTTGTCAACTTGCTGACTGTGCTGTAGTTTGTTTGTAATAGAGATACCCAAGTCAAGTTGTTGGGTGACAGCGGCCAATACCGTCCCGTTCATTTGTAATAGGGTGAAGGGTTCATCAGCCCTATGTGCATTACTGAGCATTTGTCGACATTAAAGCACATCTGCCACGTTGTGCTCCATTCCATGAGGTGGTCAAGGTCTTGTTGGAGCTCGGCTCTTTTTGTGGCAGGATGACATAGTTTAGTATCATCCGCAAATTTACTGATTTTATTACGGATGTTAAGATCGAGATCATTAGGTATATAGAGAACAGAAGTGGGCCAAGCACGCTACCTTGTGGAACCCCTAATGAAACCTGCGTCCAGACGCTCGAATCTCCTTGAAGCTTTTCTCGCTGCAACATAAGCCATGCTCTGATCCATGGTAAATAGTCTCTCGGGATGCCATGCATTGCTTCCAATTTTTTATTAGCCGTTGATGAGGGACTTTGCCAAAAGCCTTTTGGAAGTTTAAGATACACAAGGTCTACGCCCTTTTGTTCATCTTTAATATCTGTAAATTTTGAGAAAAGGTCCAGTAGGTTTGTTAAGCAGTTTTTCCATTTCGGAAGCCATGCTGAGTGTCGGATATGAGCTGCTGCATCCTTAGGTGATCAGTGATGCGCTTTTTCAAGAGGCGTTCGATTGTTTTGCTGACGACCGATATAAAACTGATAGGTCGATAGTTGCTGGGGCTTTTCTTATCCCCCTTCTTGTGCATCGGTATCACGTTAGCTAGTTTCCAATCCTGCGGAACTTCTCCCGTTCTTAGAAACCGATTAAATATTTCGAGAAGTGGCTTCACGATTACTGGAGCCATTTCCCGTAATACACGTCGAGTAAGATTATCAGGGTCAGTGGATTTGTACACATTTAGGTGGGTTAGTTCTTGAAAGATCTCGATCTCCGTGAAAACACATGTGTTTATGGGAGCAACTTGCATCGGTGTTGGTTCAGGGAAACATATTTGCAACATTTTCAATAGTAAATACAAAGGTGAAATAGTCGTTCAAGATTGTGGCTTTGTCTTTTAGGTCATTGGTGATTGCATCGTCAGGTTTTTTGAGCGTAAATAAGGATTCTTTTTTAGTCTTCTTTCATTTACATATTTATAGAATGCCTTTGGGTTGCGTTTTGCCATTGCGTTTACGGAAACTTCTTTTCCCTTTTTGTGATCCTGACTATTTTCTTTACATCCCTTCATGCCCCTATTATTATTATTATTAAATCACACCAGGCTGGCGACGTAGGAACGGAGAAACTCCATGAGGTTAACAAACCCCCACGCAACCAACCCAGCGGGTGGAGAGAACAAAAGAATGAAGAAGAAGAAAANATCTTGCCCAACAGGCCGACACATGAGAGGCTTTAATGAGTGAACCTTGTTCTAGGAAGATGCTAGGCGATGCTGCCTACCATCAAATGAACAAGGGCAATGGATCCGAGGATGGAGATTCTCCAGTTTATAATAATTTTATTCAAATGTAATATACATTTAAAGAGGGCGAGTGGTACGCGCAGTGTCTTGTATAAAATCTGTTTCACGATGTTATCAGACAGTCTTCTTTTAACAAGCCTTTTCCCGAAAGCCCTGGTTCAAAAATATATGTGATCTAAGATGTTATACAGGGGCGCAAAGCATATCTCGCCTTCATGCGGCACGACTTAACGAATTCGCACACACACGCCTCACAAAGCCACGACACGAAAAGAGAAAAACAATTTGACGTAGTTAAGTCGAGGTGTTGTTCTAAGATCACAAAATGTTATAAAAGCCTAACTGAGTTTCGTAATAAAATATAAATTATTCTTAGAACTCATAATTATTCATAAGAGTAAGCAGTAAAAAAGCAAAAAACAATGGAAAACTGAAACACAAATCCACAAACAAAATGATCGCAACGAGTGGTCGTCGCAGGCAGTAAAATAAACTGATAACAAGCAAAGTGTAGTAACGCAATATTAGCAGAACGATGACGACGATACAGTAATAATTGTGACAAGGGACAAGAAATCTTAAGCAACGATGTATGTATCTTTGACACTGCATTCATTGGAATGTTATCGGAAAAACGCCGAACAGGATTGTGATCTATATATGTTAATCACATGTTGATAAATGATTATATTGCTACACAACCCTTCAAACGTCACCAGGAACCAACTGGTTTCTTTTCAAGCAGTGTTAACAACACAATGAAAACCTTAACTTCATTCGGGAATAAATGGGTTACATCTCTCCACCACAAAAAATATAGTATGCCACCTTGATAAGGATTCGAAGCGCTCAAAGGAATAGAAACTAGAAAATGAAAAAGATGAGCAAGAGAGAAACCAATCGGTAGGAGTACGATGAGCGAAAGATATAAAATTGTCGTAGAAAGAAATTAATAAAAACGGCACAAAGCTGTAACCAAAACTAGTGTAACCGGTGCAGCCTGTTGCAGGGAGCGTGACTGCCCGTAATGTTTGTCACAGAAAGTGCTCAGTGCTGTTCAACTTCTATAATTTAATTTTCACGATGCCGTGCGGTATCATCCTAGTCCTAACGTGTTCAGCAATTCCATGACGTGATAAGACACTGAATTTTGTGTCGCCACTAGATCAATGAACTCAATGACAGCACAGTTAAATGGAGCACATTCCAGGCGACCATGCCACAGAGAGATAATCCCATTATGTTTCGTATGAGTGACCTACATCGGGCACGTTGCGTTGATGGTAACCCACACCATGGGTTCCGTCACTGTGGTTTAAGTACATATAGAAGAATAGTCAAATTCCGTTTCTAGCACAGCTATCTCGGTATTCTGAATTATGTATTATTTTCAGTCTTTATAGCAACAACAACAGAGAAGAGTAACAAGAAAAACAGGGAACACAGTAGATCCCCTCACCACCAGGATCGGAAAAACGAGGACTATTATAATTATTAATACTAATATATTGAAAAATAAAAGCTACCCTTTTCAAAGCAATAGATACCAAACGGGAAGAAATAAGGGATATGAAGTACGTCAGCAGAAAATGTGAAACCCATACACGGGATATTTACTGTACTGGATCAACGCAGAAGCCTACAAGTTGGAATAGAAGAGGAAAAAAAGAACTAAGGTTGTCCGTAAACAGCACACGAATGAAAGACATTCCGAAGGCACCGGGCGAAGGTAACTGACGGGGTTACTCTGAAGGGCGCAACTCCCCATGACAAAGAGTGGGCAGTCTTACCTAAAATGGTCCTATCCCTATGGTCAACTTTGTGCCCCTTGAGGCATTTGGTGTCTTGAATGACATGATCAACAGAAACCCTCGCAGCCTCTTATGCAAACACTGTCTACCATATAAATGCAAAAGAAAGTTGTAATTAGAACAAAGAAATTGTTCGTTAAAACATCCAGGTTTTCAATGCAGCTGCACTATGAGATAAAGTGCTCATTTTGAAACCTTATCAGCACAAAATCTAGTATCAACAGTACGTTCTTTTTCCAAGCTGTAATATCGCACGTCTTGACGGAGATGAAAGTGATCAGTTTAGTATTGAAGTCGGAAAATAATCAATATGGAATGCAATTTACTTGGGTGTCAAGGTCACTGGTGGGCTGAAACGAAGCTAATTTTGTGTTCACACTAGATTAGACTAGATAGACGGCAGTAGACGAACCAATAAGCCCATTCCCAAAGAGACACCAGAACTTACGCCTCGGCCCTCTATGAGCTATTGCCATTATGTAAGTAGGATATAAAGGACTGGAGAAAAGACAAAAAAATGGGAGAAGAGTCCCTGCCAAAAAGACGATCATGAAGGCACGTGAGCACGATCATGAGCCGCCGATATGCATAGCTTAGAGACGTCAGACTGTATAGTTGGAGCGGGAGAGATAAGAAGACGGATTAAGGCGAAATCAGAAGTTATGGCCGTTAAGAGTTTGCGACTCTTGGAGGAGGAGTTCTTAGCTGCGGAGGATGTCTCTCCAAATGTAAGTCACAACGATTTTTAAATGCGTTGACTGACTCCACACTAACAACATCGGAAGGGAGTCTATTCCAAATGCTGACTATGAAATACGGAGAGAACTGCTGACTTAAGGTCGTTTTTCGAGCTTTATGCTTGAGTTTTTGACCGTTGTTTAGCAAGCGATCATTGGGGTCTCTTTCAAAGAGCCCCGTTGTAGGTACGTCGTTGAAGCCATTCAAATACTTGAATGTTTCTATTAGTTGCTCCATGAGTCGTCTTTGCTCGAGAGTGATCAGACCCAGTTCTTTTAGGCGACATTCATACGGATTATTTAGCAGCTGAGGTATAAATTTTGTTTCAGTGCGTTGGACTCTTTCCATGTTATTGATATCTTTGAACAGATGCGGCGACCAGAATTGAACAGCAAATTTAAAGTGTGACCGCACTAACGCCTTGTTCAAGGGAACGATGATATCCTTGGACTTGTATTCAAAATTTCTAGTGATGCATCCCAGTACTTTGCTTACCATCTTCTCACTCGTGTCAACTTGCTGACTGTGCTGTAGTTTGTTTGTAATAGTGATTCCCAAGTCACGTTGTTGGGTGACAGCAGCCAATACAGTCCCGTTAATTTTCAATGGGGATGAAGGATTCTTCAGCCATATGTACATTACTGAGCACATTAAAGCTCATCTGCCACGCTGTGCTCCATTCCATGAGGTGGTCACGGTCTTGTTGGAGCTCGGTTCTTTTCGTGGCAGGATGACATAATTTAGTATCATCCGCAAATTCACTAACTTTACTACGGATGTTACGATCGAGATCTTTGATTTAAATTGAGAACAGAAGTGGGCCAAGAACGCTACCATGTGGAACCCCTGATGAAACGTGCGTCCAGGCGCTCGTCTCTCCTTCAAGCTTTACTCGCTTCTGCCGACCCGTAAGCCATGCCCCGATCCATCGTAAATAGTTTCCCTGGATGCCATGGGCTTCCAATTTTTTCATTAGCCGTTGATGGGGGACTTTGTCAAAAGCCTTTTGAAAGTCTAGATACAAAAGGTCAACTCCCTTTTCTTCATCTTTAATATCTGTAACTTTTGAGAAAAAGTCCAGTAGGTTTGTTAAGCAGCTTCTTCTATTTCGGAAGCCATGCTGAGTGTCGGATATGAGCTGCTGCATCCTCAGGTGATCAGTGATGCGCTTTTTCAAGAGGTGTTCGATGGTTTTGCTGACGACCGATGTAAGATTGATTGGTCGATAGTTGCTGGGGCTTTTCTTATCCCCCTTCTTGTGTATCGGTATCACGTTAGCTAGTATCCAATCCAGCGGAACTTCTCCCGTTCTTAGAGACCGATTAAATATTTCGAGCAGTGGCTTCACGATGCCTGGAGCCATTTCCCCTAGTACACGGGGAGTAAGATTATCAGGGCCAGTGGATTTGTACACATTTAGGAGGGTTAGTTTTTGAAGGATCTCGATCTCCGTGAAAACACATGTGTTTATGGGAGCAACTTGCATCGGTGCTGGTTCAGGGATATTCGCAACATTTTCAATATTAAATACTGAGGTGAAATAGTCTTCTAGATTGGATTGTGGCTTTGTCTCTTAGGTCATTGGTGATTGCACGTCAGGTTTTTTGAGCGGACCTATGGATTCTTTTTTTAGTCTTCCTTCATTTACATATTTATAGAATGCGTTAGGGTTGCGATTTGTCATAGTGGCTACGGAAACTTAATTTTCTCTTTTTGTGGTCCTGACTATTTTTTTTACATCCCTACATGCCCTTATGTGACTGGACCTGTTCTCCTCTGTTAGATTACGCTTGAACACTAGTTAAAATCACAGCGGAGTATACAACGAAAGCAGAAGAAGTAGAAACCAATGTTCTATTCCCATCGACAAGACTAGTTACTAACAGCATTAATTTAAAGTCCATGTAATAGGAGAGAGAACATCAGCGGCTTGCATTGGCGATGGCAAAACATATAATATTATGAATACTTTAACACAGCAGAAGTAAAGCAAATTCAAATCCATATCTTCAAACAGTTTAAGGTCTGCAAGCCCAGCGGCCATAGCCACCAAGATTAAGAAAGTATTAATTTTAGAGTGGTTAATCAAGAAAGCTCGATAGCCAGGCTTAGAATTGCGACCACTCGTAGCTTTTGAGCTTATGGTTAATGCTTCAGCAAGGCAGGAGCACCTGCGCTGTCTCGCTAATACCAGCCTATTCAAACGTATTTTTCGTGGCATCTGCAATTTCAGTTTGAGCTTCCAAAAGATAATTTAACACCTCACACAGACGGTGAGCAGTAATTAACTACGCGTTCGGCTCCTTTCACTGTAAAACAATGAATGACACAACATTTTTAACCCTGTGTGGTCCCTTCATTTCATTGTAGACGCTACTACAATGCTTAGAACGCACTCAATTTATTAACATATTAAAGCTACAGCTGAAATTGAGTTAGCTAAAGAAAAAAAAACTGGACCAGGGCTAAGACAGTATGAATACACGTTGGTAAAATCAATTCTCTGTTATTGTTATTATCGCACTGAATAGGTTAACAATCCGTTTCTACTACAACGGCGATTTAACAGAGGAGGATATAAGGGACATATAGTACGTCGATAGATACCTGGAATCCATGCACGAGAGTGTTCCCACACAGCTGGCATCAACGGGCATGGGAGTAACAAATCGGGATGGAAGAGGAAAAACAGAGGAAAGTAACGTCAGCAGACGAGTATATAAGCGGAAAGACGCAAAGTGGGCAGACAAATTGACGTCTCGAAAGCCTAGCTGAGGCTAAGGTAACCTATGGGGTACCCCTAGGGGCGCTACTCCCATAAGACAAGATGGTGAACCTAACCTACACCTGTGGCGCATGCTATATGACCCATGAGGGGAGTTCTCTATTATTCATGAATGAAACAAGTGACTCGCCTCTTTACGAAGCAATTAGGTTTGATAGTAGGATTCTCTAGCGAGGTGAAGTTTCTATACGCGTAAGTCTCGACTAGAAATCTCTGCAGCCACCATATTCCACATATCTCGTTAAGAAAAATATTGAACCGAGTTGGTATTATGTTCCGATATGTGACCCAAAACGGGTTTTTAATCAAATGCATTGCGCTCTAAATACTTCATATTTGCAATACAGGTCAACCCCTTATAAAGTGCACTCATACAAGGGCTTATTCGTACTAGGTTTGTAACCAATAATTATACTAGGCACGTGAAACTAAACTATAAGGCAGGTAGTATAAATGTTAGTCACACATTTAATTTTCATTTTCTTCAATATTCTTGTATGTATTTTGAAGTTTCTATAACTCATAACACAACGCACAGCTTTCCTTTAATGCAACGCCTGCAGCAAAAAAAAAGCAAACAAGGGCCACTAAACTTCTTTTACAAGTTTAAGCAATTTTTTCGGTAGTTGTAAAGTCAGCATGTCTACGGATTTCATCTCGAAAGCATGCAATCTGAATCGTCCAGCAATTTTAAACTAGTGGCATCAGTCAACGGAATCGGTCGATAAAACTTTCAACCCAAGAGCAACAAATGCCTGTGTTGTTGTTTTTTTTTTTTTCTCGTTCCAAATAGGAACAATCAAAGAGGGTTCAAAACTCTCGGCAAAGAACCTTCTAATTCGCGAGTATAAACAGACGCAATACATGAAATAACTTCACGCGAATTTTCGCAATAACTTCCATTCAAAATTTCGAAATACTACACGAGCAAAACCATCCTTGCTCAGGCGGTAGGTTAATGCACTCCAGCTTAAAAGTGCACTACGCTTGCAGCCGGAATTATAAGAGCAAAATATCCGTGTTGAAACAAGCGCAAAGCCTCCCTAGCGTATACGCTTACTTACGTTCCTTCATCTTCTTCGTGAGTGAGAGCGAATTTTGGGTTAGGACCATTTGAGTGATGAAGTATGGCGGGCGTTCCCTTACATCACACTGAGCCAGGACTCTGTCAATATTTGCTCCCATCACCGGTGTGGCTCCTCGTGTCACATTTTGACCCTCACCTTCCCCCTGCGCCGCGTCTCCCAAAACTCTTTCTTTTCTCATATCGATGCGCCGGACCAGTTTTTGGTGTACCAGGTGAACCAGGCTTGATGTCTTAGTCAATACAGACCTGGCGGGGACGGCTTAATATAAGACTAGTGTATGGTACGCTACCATAGCTTTGGCGTTTTGTTTCCTTCTTCGTTGAGAAATGTAAATCATACAACTATATTATCATATGAAATAGTATAAGCCTATATTTCTACAGCTAAGGCGATCTAGCAGATGAAGAAGTAAAGGACGGGGAACCCATGTACGAAGATGTTCCCACGCAGAACCAACAGACATGGGAACAGCTAGTGGGGAAAGAAGAGGAAAAACAGAATACTGCATCATGAGTAGGAGTACGAAAAATAGAAGGATACAAAGTGGGCAAGCATAATAACGATGTCCCGACGGTCAAGTTAAGGCTTAAATAATCTATAGGGTCGTATGTGGCGCTGCTCACCTTAACAATGAGAATAAAATACAGGGGTTCAGGAACAACTAAAGCTGAATACTGTGTCTATATAGTTAGCTGAAAGGCAGTGGTAGCTCGTGCAGCTGGAAGATGAACATCTGCTACGTACTATAAAAGTGTTAAAACGATAATGATATACAAAGGAAGCAGAAGCCAGCACACAACAGGAGACTTCCTCCCATTTCCGCTGAAGTAAAATATGATCATGAGAAGAAAAGTTTTGGACTGTTTTCATAATCAAGTCTCCGCTGTAATGCGTCTCTTCGTAGGCAGTTAAAAACTACTTAATCGATCCATGATGCCAATTATTATCTACGGCAAAAGAACGGAAATCAGAGGCAATTAATTGGTGCGCTCCCTTGACTTATGAATAGTTTCCCTGTGTTTGCAATATAACATTTTTTGTAAGTAAATATTGATAAATGCGAGCATTAGGTGCAGTTTTCTGCAACACAGATCCACAAACGCAAAGGAAAAATCGCTTTGAGCTTACATCTGAGTAGCAAGCCTAAACGCACTAGTTCATGCTGCAGGAAATCCCAAGGATCCAAAGGAAATTACGGCTGACGTCATCTACAGATTGTTTGGGCTACAACGTCATAGACGGAAGACTCTGCACAGCTGTACCCTCGCAACTCCCCTCCCATCGGCTGTTCCCGTTTCAGAGTAGACTATAGTCTGACCAACCTACGAAGGCGGCTTGGGCGTGGTCAAATTCCTCTACGGCTTTGCCAATTCTACTGGCATTTCTTATAGCCCCGCCCAGGACCTGCGTCTAAAGCCAAGCACTAACGATATAAGAGGATTGTACTGGTCGAAAATAATGAAGCGCAAATTATTGTGAATCGTTCTTAAGTGTTAAATACCAATCTGCATGGATAAATAGGGATGCAGTCTGGTGAACTTTAATAAGGTATATAGTTATGCGAGAAATGGAAAGCCTAAAGGGGTTTAGAGGAAAAATGTTATCAAAAAGCATTCAATATAATCATGTGAGAACAGCTACTGAAAAATCGCTTCATTTGGGGCGCTAATAGTGGCCTATATATTACAATCTTATATACGAAACCTTAAGCCTCCCTGCAAGGCATAAAAACTGTTCTAAGCTAGGAAAGAGAAGAGGCGTAAAGTATGCCGAAAAAATGCGGATCCCATGCACGAAGGTGTTCCCACACAGCATCAACTCGCATGTTGGAATATCTTTTCTCTCATAGAAAGAGAGCACAGTTATTAGCAGGACTCTTAGAGACTGTGGCAGGTTTATTCCTAGCAGGAGAAAAGAAAATTGGCCCTGTAGTTCCCTTTACTTACGAACAAATTCAATGAACTGTTCTGATG
The DNA here is from genome assembly GCA_001587735.2 of Parhyale hawaiensis. NCBI lineage: Eukaryota > Metazoa > Arthropoda > Malacostraca > Amphipoda > Hyalidae > Parhyale > Parhyale hawaiensis. The sequence goes on along the minus strand of LQNS02278146.1, from coordinate 1,853,926 downwards.
CCGACTTTCGTTGCCTTTGCAGTTCAGCAGATGCTTCTGAAAGATCAACTAAAGGGCCCTGATTCGCTTTTGCTCTTAAAATATAGGAATTAACGTTGTATATAAGCTACTTGACTTGACTGTAAAACGCGGGAGCAGGAAGCTGAAGAAGTTTCCATGACGCATTTTCATCCTAAAATCAGGCAACCCAAATTCAGTGCTCCCACTGATGTTTTTAGTTTATCACATGATCCTGCCCCAAAATTTCCCATGATCTGAGAAAAAATACCAAGCAGTGGGAGCCATGCCCTAATGACCAGTAGGAAGTTCTGAAATATTGCTATATTTTGTCATATTCAAGAAATTTATTGCCATTATTCATTGCTTAATTACAAGTGTGACTTCCAAAACAGCACAAGATAACTCTATATTTATTGGAAAAGTAAAATATAAAAAGATCAATTTTATTCAGGTACAAAATATGACACATGCGCAATCTTTTACGCCCCGCCCAAGCCGCCTTCGCAGGTTGGTCAGACTATAACCCCTCCTCCCCACCCTTTGTGGACTAAGGACGGGATAGAAATGCGGACACTGCATAGTTACTACACAGTAAAAACTTCCTTCCCTGACTCCGGAATAGAACGTACGCCACCACGCCAATGGGTGAATTGGCGATCAGCAGCGGAGTGGTATTGGGTTCAGTGGTCTAATCAATTCGGGAATGAACAATAACTGTATTAACCCAAATGCTAAATGAAACATAAGTAGTCTTTATTTGAGAACTGGCTGTAACGAGCGTCTCGTACAAGAGTCATTGCTAGCGAGGACAGATGTTATGAACAGCACCTCAGCAGCGACAACGGCATTATGATGAGGAACGAGGTCATATGGTTAACAGCGCATGACGGAGAGCTCAGAGTTGGCCGACTGAAAGCAGAGAAACGCATGGGGATGCATGGGGATATTTTGTCCAACATATCAGTATTATGTAACCCAAAAGAGGCAATCAGGGATGTAACGAGACTGTCGAGAATTAAATTTGACGGAAACCAGAGGATGACCTGGTATAAATTGCGCTACAAACCTGATCGGACATATTAGCATAATCACAAAGGTATCGTACAATATTTCTAAACCTTCCTAGAGGTTACAGTTATTCAGTCATTCTATTGCGACGCAGTAAAAACAGTATTATGAAAATTTGCTAAATTTTAATAGCGAAAGCCAATGATTCATTATGTCTAGTTCTGTACGATGCCTTACATTTGAAAGTACAGTTTTCTAAAATATAATATTGACAAATGAATGTACAAAGTGTCTTTAATCATTTAGCATATTAACGACCAGAATATTTCTACGATGCTGTAACTCTTACCTTCTTAACCGGCGATATATATATATATATATATATATATATATATATATATATACAAAAAGTCGAATCAGGGACTCGATCTGGGGACCTAGAGACTACCACGTCGCCACTCTACCACTAGGCCCCCTTAGCAAAAAAGCAACGCAAGCACACGATGTGCTTGTACTGCCCGCTGCATCATGGCGAAGACAATTTTAAAGCAGAACCGTAGGTAAACAGGAGAGAGCTCCTCCGTCTACCCTGAATAGTTAGTTAATAACCTGAAAGACCTTACAGTTCCTCGCCCATCAACACTTGGTATTATCCAGGTGATAATCGCTAGGTCTCCAGATCGAATCCACGACTCGACTCCTTGTATTTATTCTATTAAAACAGAAGGGCGGACAAATCAGCTCCATGTCTGGATAATACTACGTGTTGACGGGACGAGATACTGTACGATACAACATGCAGCAAACACTCCTTCTAGACAAGGGTTGCGTTCCGGACAAGGCTGGTCTACCACGAGATTTTGTCTCTTAAGAGAACAACAGTTCTCTATAATAGTGAAGCGGATACTGCAATAATCTTATGTTTCCATTGCAAAGAGCGCGCACATAATTAAGAAAGGTTGCAAGAAAAGTGTGTAGTATGTGTGGAATTATGTATATTTTTTCTTACATAATTTCTTTAATATTTTTTCTGTTCACAAATTTAAAAAAAAAATCTGTTTGCTCTTTCTAGTCGCAATAAACTGTACGTACAAACTTGATGGAACACTTTGCAATATCACACTATAATCACAGGTCTTAAATTTATACCCGCACTGAATAAATACTAAATGGACACTTTTCTGTAAAAACGCATGTTTGTTTTCAATGTTACTTGTAGAGTGTTCTGCATTATATTTTTTTTTCTGAGGCATCGTCAAGGGCAAGCTAGGCGAAAAAAAAAAAAAAAAGAGTTCAAACTTCAGCAGCGAGTCTCACTGTCACGTGGAGTGCACTCAAATGAATAACCGGCGGAATCTTGCCATACCTAACATATTGAAAATAATCTGAATTGAGGTTCCATATTCAATATCAAATAAAAAAAAGAGTACCATACTTTATTCAATGTAAAAGTCTTCTTTCATTCATCGGAGAGAATATGGTAGTTTCAGACTTCGATATGTTACTGTTTCCCAGCATTAAATTTTTTTTATTACTAAGGCTTTAATAAATACAGCAGTATATAAGTCAAGAAGTTTTGTTTACAACCATAAAAACATTTTTAATAATACCCGTGTTTTACTTTCATCGGAAATTTCACGAGACACCAAATATTAGATAGTGTCTCAAAGGAGATTTTTGGGGCGCAGTTTTAAAAATTAACTTATCTACTAGGAGTTTTGCCTCACAGGAGATAGGACTATTTGGAGTTTTTGCTGCAGATAGAAATACTCCAATGAAAAGATACATCACAGACGTCAAAAAACACAATTCTCCGCAAAAACAACCTTTAGCCTCATAAAGTACCAGCGCAGTAAGATACACAACAGTACTACGTAAGAGCAACAATGTACAGTAGGTACATGAAATATACCAGCAATTTGTGCCTACCGTAACAAACATTCGATATGTAGGACTGCACGGCAGGGCACCTCAGACTCCTGAAGCAATTTCAGATAACATGGTAGGAGATCCTCATCACACGAGAGCTCATCCCAGTCCCGCAAGGGTGTTCGCTGTCATAATATCAGCGGGTAAGAGAAAAATTTAGCATTATGAGCCCAACTTTTTATCGGCCAGAAAAAGAAATTCCCATTTGTTGTTCCATATCTGGGCTTGGAAATCATTCCGACTGAGTGCAAGTCTGGAATACAGATCTCTTCACTAGAGGCACCTTGCCACTCAGCTGCAGGAATGATAGCCCAGTTCTCTTGAAACATGATTGTACTCCCACCTGGGGCGATGATAGCTCTCCTCCTGAGAGAGATAATTGCCCCTTCCTTCTGAAATATGGCAGCAGTTCTTCTGCGCAACATTATGGCCCCCTGTGCAATGCCGTTAGGTTAAGGGTGCGCACGCACCACCTGATTGCCGATGATGTATTTAGGCGGACGAGAGGGATAGCGACAATGAATCCAAGTCGAGGATATATGCAAAGTTTAGAAACGGGCCGACTCGATTAGGTAATTTAACTTTTAGCTATTTTGCAAACGACGGCGAATGGAAGCATTATAGAGTGAGCAGAAACGGTACAAATCTAAAAAAGCTCAGCACGTCGCTGAGACACCCGGTCCTTATAGGAAGGCAAAAATATATGTAAGGTAGAAAATTAAAATAATCTGATACATCAGTTTCCAAGAATACTGTAATTCCTATGATGAGAAATGTAAATAACGTCTAATAACTCTTGCCAAGAATGCAGAGATGAGCCGCAGGCAACTATGAACAAGGAATTTAATGTACAGTAGAATGTTAAAAGGAAGTTTTAGCTAAAAAAGCTGACAAAGTGCACGAACCCGGCAGCAGGCACGCTCTTTTCGATTAGCTGCAAATGTCAAAAAGTTAGAAAGGAAATGAGAAAAGTGCTCCGGCCATATCAAAGCAAAGAATTTACGAATCAATTTCAATAAATAAAATATCTATGAGGAGAATAGAAAAAATATGACTTATTATTAAGACTCCCGCGTTGAAAGCAACGCAGAACAGGATATCAATAGTTTCAGCCAAAGATGATTCAACATTTATCCATAAAAATTGATGGAAAACAGCGAGTCTTTTAAGTGCTTTAAAAGCTTATAATGCCTACATTATTTAAGACCGTAAATATTCACGTATCTGAATGGAAATACTATTGAAACCAGTTCAAAGCAAGGTGAGGCAGCCATTTCTGCAACAGGAAGAACACTTTAGCTTACAGTTATTCTATTGCGACGCAGTAAAAACAGTATTATGAAAATTTGCTAAATTTTATTAGCGAAAGCCAATGATTCATCTATCTATATTATACTAAAAGTCTGTGAACCGGTCTTGCTTGTGTCTTGCTTGTGTCTTGCTTGTGTCTTGCTTGTGTCTTGCTTGTGTCTTGCTTGTGTCTTGCTTGTGTCTTGTGATCTTGTTTG
>LQNS02278146.1:1814352-1825165 GCA_001587735.2 Parhyale hawaiensis | reverse complement strand
GAATTTACTTTCGCCTTTGAGTTACGTCTCCAGATAGAGATGCTGCTGTGTGTCTCTTTACTTCTGTTGTTTCCAGCCTGTCCATTTGACGATACAATATTTGTTGCTATGAGAACTTCACTCTCCATTGAGTCATTAGTGTCCTAGGCGGTGTGTTTTTGCTGTTTTCCATATATTTGTATATTTGGATCTTTCTCATCACGCTCTTAACAAATAAGGCGAAAAATGGGCAAGGTTGTAGATTTCGTAATTATGTTGCATTTCAATGAAGACCAATACGCGAAAATTGGACAGGTTGCAGGAAATGGCAAAGTGGGAATCCAAATAATGAAGATCCATAGAACTTCTCTTAGCTCTCTCACGAAGTCCGATTTTTGTTACTTTCTCCAAACATCGAAATTATATTTATTCCCAGTTCACAACGTGTAAATTGAGTAAATGATCAACGAAACGCAGGAGAAGCTATTTTTCAAGGTACAGCAACTATTTTTTTACAGTTTGCTTCCTTTCTCTGACGAAGAGGTTATCGCTGGAGAGCAAAATTTCGATATACTAAAGTTTTATCACGGTGTGTACATGATAGGCGGCGGAGAATTTACTTAAATTCAGTGATGCTTTTCTTCTTGCTCATATAAATTGATCTGTTTCGCATGTCATCTAAGGGAAGACAGAAGTGTGTTCCTCAAATAAATTGAGACAGAGAGCACTCATCTCTAATGATAGTATGAGTTGGTCGTTGTATCGTAGGTATCATCCAGAAGCATATTAGTAACGAAAGTATGATCACTGAAAAAGGGACATCACTAGGGTTGTGACTGCAAAATATGCATGCATATTCTGTCCAATTGTGCGACTGAATTTTGATTTCTTACATAAAATATGATGCCTGTGCAAACACTTCACTAGAGTAAACTATAAAAATCAAAATTCAGTCATACAATTGGACAGAAAATGCATGCAGATTATGTAAAGTCACAACCCTAGTCATCATAAATTCCTTGTTTTAAACGTCTAGTTGTACCCTGTATAGGCATTTGTTCACTTTTTTTTTTTGCAGCTCGGATCTTTCTTTTTTCTGCTTTCTGCCTACAATTATATTGATTTTCATTTATTTCTTCGATACAAAACATCTCACTGCTCCAAAACCGTACAGGCATAAAACTTTTTCTCTCAAGTAGGTACCTCACTTGAGCCCGTGTGTTCTGCCATGAATAATGCACTATGTACATTTTCCTGCTGCTACTCAACGCCTGCATCATGCAAGGAAGTATTAGTTCACATGATCTCTACAAACTGCAATCACATAACATATCCACTCTACACACACAATTATTCCCTGAGCCAGAAACAGACACATGAAAAATGCTATACCACAGCCTTATGTTCTATAGTCCAGCATACTCCATGCTAGAACTATACACGAACACGGTGTTGCTTAATATGGCGTCCAATGCCTCAACAGGCAACATACACTACCACAGCATCTTGCTTGCTCTAATGCATCATAACCCATGCTAGAGCCATAGCTGGACACGGTGTTACCTCACTGAACCCATCGTTCAAAGTTGTTTGGCGAGTTCAAAACTTGCACCGGGAAACAATTGAGTGACGCCCCGTCACAAGGGCGACGAAATATCTTGGTATAGGAAGTTGCAGAGGACGGCAGGGCCATTATCGAGCAGCGGCTGACTTTGGCACAAGTTGCGATAGGAACGCCAGTTCTGTGGCAGTTCCATTTGATTTGAACGCTACGATATTAGCGGCTTAAAGGGATTTCTCTACCCACTTCCACAAGGCCTCGCGACTAGCTCAGATAGAAATTCGAGTTATCCTAAAGTGCCCACAAGAAATAAATTGGTTAGGCAGATGCAATAGGGCGCGAGTTCAGCCAGAGATGCAATAGAATATTCAGTGTGGCTGAGGTGAAATATATTAATTGAAATGAAAGACGATTATATGAATAAATAAAATCCCAAGATACTCCAAAGGTTTATTCCTATTTGTACCAAGAAAGGCTTCGTGAAAGTAAAAAAAAAACTAATATAAATGCAGCAGTTTGCTGTCAGATATTTGTGCTAAAAATACAGGTTACACATCGTACTCTACCATCAAAAGCAATGCTCGGAAAAAGGTAGTATTCACAATCAATCTACGAATGAAGAACACTACCTGTAACAATAGGAGAAGGTAATAAAGAGTACAATGGGAGAAAATATTTGGACAACACTAATCTACAGTATTGTTTTCTTATTTCAAATATCATTCCTACATAACTGAACTTTTGTAGCAACACTATATACCTTTGCTGCACAGAGAGCGATACCGTGTGGAAAAAAATCCCAGAGAAGCCAACCTTTTCCGTTACTGATTAGTTGAAGACAAGGGTATGAAAATTCCCTTTAAGAAGTCATCAACAATTATGTTATACATAGGTTGGGTAGCCTGACCAACTCCATAGCCCTGTTATAATGTAAGTCTACTATAATCCACGGGGCCACTACAGTCTTTGAGATTGTTAGGCACGGCACTGAGTTGTGCCTCAATCCCTCAACGTAAACTGTGTGCCATATACGGAACCTACTAAATCATATTACACCTATGGGAATGGCAAGAGGAGGTCGTGCATTGAAGGGTTAAGGAATCAAGTAGGACGGTATACCAACAGCACAAACTGATGGACTTTGGTGTTAGTTATGGTCAATGGCTTAAGCGTCCGTTTTTGTAGAAAAACTATGCCACAAGGGAAAGAACATGAGACATGTACGTCTAGTACTTCCGACAGAACGTGGAACCCATGGAACCCACGGGAACAGCAAATTGGGAAAGAAGAGGAAGAACAAAACAAAAGGACCATCAGCACCAATACGGAAACGGAAGGTAGCAGAGTAAGCACGAATCGCAGACATGCCGGAGGCCTAGCTTAGGTTTAGGTAACCTACAGGGTCCTCCTAAGGCCGCTGCTCTCTATAACATAGGATGGGCGAAACAAGCTAACTGAACCATATGGCTTATCCTCCGCCTCCTGAAGGACTTCACAAGTAGTTAATAAACAAAGTTCTACACGAGAAAAATATGACGGGGAACGACAAAAAACATCATCAAGTAAAATTTTCCAGCAGAAAACATTCATAACATTACGTTAAAATAGCAACAATATCAAGCTATTCATGATCAAAAGTAAGGAAACTAAGGCACACAGTAAAGCGCAAGAGAAAATAACAGCCCCGCCGCACGTTTCTGCGCTCATAAGTTGCGATAGCGCCGCGCACTTGACGATGCAGGTAGCAAATCGCTCCATATAACGGCAGAAGGTGGGCAATTTAGTTCATAACTTTGAGAGTGAAGGGCGCAGCAGGAATACTTTCACGCGTGCTACACAATAGGGATGATCACAGCAAATTGCTTTCTGACACGCTCTCAAATGCTCGCTGTCTGCAGTTATTTGTGGCACTGATGAAGACGAGGTGAACATGACAGTAAGCGGGGGGGGGGGGCATCACACACCGCTGTGGCAAACCGCGCCTTCAACGGGAAAGTTGGGAAGAAGAGGTGCGGCTATTTCGAACAGAGGACCTGGATATAATAGACTAAAGCACAGACACTATGAGAAATGCAAGGAAGAAACTAAAATAATTAGATTTTACAATAAAGAACATGTATAGATGTAGTCAAAGAAACGGTACAGACGGTAGAAAAATAGCTCAGGCTTGCGAAAACTATAACACTTAAACAAGCGAAAACCGTACCCAAATTAACCCATTAACTGCGGCATGCGTATTTTTTATATCGTTTCGGGAACGGATATTTCCGTCGTTCGCAGTTAATGGGTTAATATTATTACTATATTAAGGGCTTACCGCCGTAGTCGATGGGTGCAAGATACGACAGCGACCTGCTTTTGGAAAGTTAGAAATTTCCAACAGTGGGCTAATTTAATAGATGGGGCTTGTTCTGTGACTCGGATTCAATTCAAGGATCAGTAAGATATTTCAAAATTAATGCACGAGCATCTATTAGGTAACAGTTTTAAGCTAAGCTCTACCGTATTGCGTACCTACGGTATACGAGCGTTCGAGCAGAAACGACGCAGTAAGATAGCGATGACCTGGAGTGTCTTTGGAATAAACCATTAATTTGACCATTTTCAGTCAAATTGAAATTATTTTTTCAGCATTAAGTTGATTACCTTACTAGTGGGTCCCGGCCGTTAACAATGAAGGCACATAAACAACACATAAATACATATTCAATGAATGGAAGCATGGTATTCTCCACATACCGTAAGTACAGGAAGTTCTCGTTCTACGCCACAGATCCGTGCAGGAATGAAGTGGAACTGAATGAGTCCGTTGGTGCTCAATAAGGAACTGAGGCGTGTTGCAATCAAACTGCCGGTGTCACGTGTGCTATCCCCCATTCAAAGTGATTCAGGTTCGATACCACCGACGACAACCTCAACATAATAGAGCTCTATAGAGCTCTAGCTCTATAAAACCACATTTGTTGACCAACATTGGTTTTGCTTGCAATCATTGATATACGAAAGTGAAGAGAATATTCCATGGCTGTTGTAGGTTTGCTCTCTTGCAGGTTTTTCACATTTTTATTCTAAAAACAGCCAAATTAGAGCTCCGCCAATAATGTTAAGGAGTGAGGTTTCTGCTAATTCCTCTGAGATTGCGTCGTATTCATCTCATATTTTTCAAGTGAAATGGTGTTATCCCCCCGGAACCCGTAGCAACGCGGTCTAGACTCTCACAACAATACGCCTCGATCTGTGCTTTCTGATGACCGAAAGAATGAAAGAAAACGAGGAGTTTTGAAGGAATGGCACAACATTTTAATTCTCAAATTCTTGAATCGAAAACGAAAAAATCCTTAAATGATAATATACTTTGCATATCATCACGGACAGTGTTTAATTTGTGTAAACTTAATAAACTGAGTCATATAAAGAGTACACGCCATGGACGTAGTACGCCTCTTGGAAGTTGGCACTAATGCTGCATGGAAAGTGGGTCAATTCAAAAACCAAGCTTCATCGTGTAAGAAGCAAGTATAACACAGATAAAACGTTAGATACAAGACAAAGAACTAATAAACCTCGAAAAATATCTTAAAGGGAAGATCGCAATATGGTTCAAATATCTGAAAAGGACCGTTTTGAAACTGCTTCATCAATTTCCCGTAAATTTTGTGAAAAGACAAGGAACAACATCTCGATAAAAACAGTTAAACAGTTTCTCGCAGGTTACAAAATGCAAGATTGCATGCCCGGGTTCACAGCGTACCAAAAAACCAAAAAGCACGTCTGGAATTTGCGAGAGAACATATTGTTTGGACTCATGCGCAATGGATTGCAACTGATTTTAGTGACGAATCCAGGTTTAACCTGTTCGGTTCTGACGACAGCATTTGCGTGCACCGCGAAACAGGTGAAAGTGTTGAGAATACGGTCAAGTTTGGTGGGAGTAGTGTGATGGCGTGAAGGAATATTTCTTCCGCAGGGGTTGGCCCATCAACCATATTCACGGCAAAATCAATGCCGAGATTTAGAAACGGTTCTTCCGCATCATACTGAACCAAACTTATGCCTTAGCCCTTGTGAATCTCCCATTTTCAGGCAGGACAATGCACCTTGCCACAAGGCTTAGAAGGTTGGGGCCTTTGTTGAAGAAGAAGGAATTGCCCTGATGAACTGGCCAGCCCAGAGCCCCGACTTGAACCATACAAAAAATGTATGGAAGATTTTTGGACGGGGTGCTCTGAAAAGAAACATACAAAATCAAGACCATTTGCGGTATTTGCTAAAAGAAGAATGGGAGGGGATAACTGTTGATTTTTGCAGATGTTAATTAGGTCATGTAGCAATATATAAGAGTTTGTTGCTAGTTAGTATACAATCGCTAATTTCCAGTATCGTTCCTCAACTTTTGGCCAGGCCCAAATTCCTTCGAATATTTTTATCTTGTGTTTTTCAGAAAACAGTTAAGTCTAATCTTGTAACTCTGTATTTAATTTATGCATTATGACCAATGTTTACCTGGAGAAAATTTCATTACGATTCATTCATTACTGTCTGAGTAGTAAACTGATTTATTTCGGTGTTATTTCCGTTTCTTATATTTTGGTCGCTACCGTACATTTGTTTACACTGGGCTTGGAAAAGAATGGAACGTCCCGTAATTCGAAAACGTTCTGAGAAACCGCAACCGCGAGCAGATGACGGACTTATTTTAAAACTCATTACAATATTTTGTCCGAATGGACAAGAACGTGACGAAATAATGAACAGCTGTTACAATGTTAATGTAAGGGCAGATTAAGCGCCAAAATTAAGCTGCGATGCTTGACTTATCCAAAACTTCAGCCAGAAGTTCTGGCTTTGTCACAATGAATTGTGTTGCAAGCGCTAGACGCCACGCGATTACTTTGTGCCGGCTGAAAATCCCATTTTATGGAGCAAGATATTTTGGAGCTTCATGGGTGACCTATTAAGGGTCAATGCTTGACACTCAATTCAGCGAATCGAAGCCAACGCACCTCCGTGAAGTTTCAAACAAGACAAGCCTCGAAAGCTTAATTTCAGCGCCCAATCGAACATGCCCTATGTACTTTTGGCACACAATTGTACAAATCTATACACTAAAAAATCCTGGCTTTTGCAAACGTGCTCTAAGCTCTAGAACACGCTGCCGCCGTGCTGTAAGAGCACGCTTAGATGTGCATTGAACCTACAGTACGACAAAACGTGCTGAACCCTCACGCGTTCGACTCTCTGGTATGTTTCGTACTCGCACGCCGAAGCGCGAGGCGTGTTCCACGCCCCTACGCGTGCAATCGTCGGAGCAAATGTGTAGTTGTGTTGAAGTCAGTAAGGACTAGTGATTTTTCGGGTTGAATTTCAAGTGATACATTGCTTGCTTACATATTTCAGACACCCCACATAATTAGGTATAGATGTCGTGGGCAACACCCCGCATCTTTTGTTTTTCAAATTACTTGGCACGTACGCGCATCCAGAGATACAAAATCACTCACTGCCCATAGCATGCGTCCGATTGAGGGTCTAGAGCACGCCTATGCGTGAAATTTTAGTGCACGCGTTTGTGTGCTGGTTTTGAGACAAGCTTTCGGCACGTATTCACGTGCAGTTCCAGCACGCCAGGCTTCTCTCAGTGTGCCCGCTACTACGGTCGTTTGCCTCAGAATTTTTTTTTTTTTTTTTTGGGGGGGGGGAGTATTACGTCTATGATTTTAGCGTCAGAGATCATCATAAACTTTAAAAATTACATACTATAAAAATTACATACTATCGCGAGTAAAACAAAGGAGCTGAGAAAAAAGTCTTTCACAGGAGAAGTAGGTACTAACCAATATTAGAAACGAAACTGACCGGGAGAACCCAAAAACCAAACTTGATACACTGCTCGTCAGAAATAAAATTAATCAGTTACAAATATGAGGCTAACAATTGAGGAAAAGCCATAAAAATGAATCGTACTTAATGGAGGAAGTACACCGAAGAGCAAATTAGAAATTATAGGCTCGTTCGACAGGATCGTCAAAGTCGATCTAAGCCAAGTCCACTCGACATGACTTGTTTGAAACTGCAGACAGGAACTTTGGGTTCGGCACTTTGAATCGTGCAGCGGGTGTTTTAAACAACCCGATTATGTTGAGCCGATTGAAATCTGCATTTTACGGCAATAGACTGAGCTCCTGGAAGTCTCACATGTAGTCGACTAATCAAGAGTCAACTCGTTAAACTTGAACAAAAGGGAAAAAGCCAGTGCAGCGGTCGGAAGTTTCGCAAAAGTCAAACCTCGATGGCTTAGTTTCGCTGCCCACTGGAACGTACCCTGACGCTATTTCCTTCGCTTCGCTAAGCTCCACTTCCAGATGCAAGCGATGCTGTTAAGCGTAGTTCACTCGAAATAAGAAACTAATCCTCCACACGGGGCAAGTGCAGATGTCAATATAAGAAAGGAGAGCGAAGACTGGCGACGGAAAGACACTGATTCCCTGACCTAAAGAGAAGTTGCCGTGTCGCAGTGTTATTTGTTGGGCGTGTTAGAGGAACACGACCTGTGAACACGACAGTCCCACGAACCTCATCATAGAAACAGATGCATCAACACAAGCAACGACCTTCTCATATCTACAGGCGGCAAAACTTCTCTAACAAATAGATCTGGAAGTCTTGATACAAATACAAGCGAGGAAGACATCTTTTAATACACAGCTAGGTGTTAATTTCTACGTGAGTCAGAGCTGTTCAAGTGAAAATTCATAAATTAATGCAGAGAAGACGACTAATATAGTCGACCAGAAGAACAAAGTATCAACAGTAGGAAAATGGAAGGAAGCAAATTGGGCCTGAAAGAAAGACGTCCCAAAGGCTAAGTGAACGCCAATGTAGCTGACGGGATCTTTTGGAGGCGCGGCTCGCCATGACATACAGGAAGTGCTAACCTAACTAGGCTATAATAGTTTTTTTTTTTTGGACTAAAACCATAGCTGCTGGCACTGCGTTATTATGATTTCAGTGCGGACATTTTCGACTAGCGAAGCTCTGTAGGCCATTGCCTGCAAATATTATTCCAAGAATGATTGCTTTTACGAAACCTTCGAAATATTTCACGTAACATTTCTCCCAACTCACATGATTCCAATTGTTTCATCGAAAATGTTTGGCAGCTATCAGGAAAGAACGCAAATAATTCGTGAATGGGTCAGGCGAATATTGTGAGTAGGATAATTCAGTGATCAATGCCATACTGTTCCTGCGAAGGAAGGACTTGCGTTACCGTTGTAAATGTTCTCCAACTAGCGCGCCAAAACTGCTGTTGCAGAATATAGGTTCACGTATAGTATGTACACGCCAAGGCAGCTGCAGGTGTGTATACATAAAAATGGGCAACAACAACAAAATAAAAACCGTACTTGGGAGCTAGAAATAGGCATATTCAGTATAACAACTGATTTCTAAAAGCAAAACTTTTTTATAACAGAGGTAAACATCTCTAGTCATTACACAGCGACACATTCAAACTGCGAGAAAGAGTGTCAGAAAAAGGAATATAATAAATTACTAATGATTGAGAAGAAGAAAAATCGGGGATTCTTCGACTTCGCCAAGGTGCAATGGAAAATATACCGAAAAACAGCAGACATATAGTAGATACACACAAAAAATGAAGGTCTAAGTCTTATAAAAAAAAAAATAGGCAACTGTAGTACAGGTAATAGGAACTAAAATAGATGTAGAAATGTACCCATCACATTCCGTTCAAGCGTATCCGTACTCAGCAAGTTACAAAATCGTCGAATAACTACAAACTACTGTACGTATCGCCTCCGAAGAAACTCTTAAATGCAACAATGGCTTAGATATTAGGCAATAAGGCTGCTTAATGCTCCCGTAAAACTGCTTCCAGCTTCAAAGAATCCGTTTCTCCATATCAGTATTGAAAGAGTGTCGTAAGGTTATAGGAAAGTTTATGGCCGTAGTTATATTTACAAATCTTATGAGAATATTTTACGAGCGCAGATATACTCTCCTCCATATTCCGTGGCGGTCGTTAACTTTGCCCTTCTGAGGACGCATTTCCGGACACCGCAGGCTTCGTAAAACCCTTCAAAATGACGCAAAACTTACCCATAATAAATCACGAGCAAACGCAGCACTGCGCCCTCCAAAACTTTTCAACTAAAGGCATGGACAAGGACGGAAATTTCATGAGACCTGCCAGGCTCGAAATACTTCGCTCGACCTCGTCGTCACGCAAACGCTTGAGTAGTTCTGAAAAGTGAGGCTTAGCACTAACACTTTGGGAAGTTGAAAACTCCAAATAAGCTGTAAAATATTTCCACAGAATGTAGTTAGATACCACGAATGTGGTAAGAGGATCCAAAATATTTTTATGTGGAGACAGGTATACATGTATACTCGTCATATGCTAGGCTTCCTACATTGAGAACACGAAGAAAAAAATGAACGCGAGGACCTCGCAACATCAAAGAATTCGTATAGTTCAGGAAAAAAAAACTGTTGAAACAAGCCATCCAGTACGTTCAGAAGACTTTCGTGATCGTAAGGCACAGTTCCCTTTTTCGCTTTATTGTTGAATTATTCTTCAGTAAGTGAGTGAAATGCTCTCAAATTTTTAATTAAAAATGCTGAATAATTCAATGTGTTATATTGTAATGCAGAGCTGTGAGCGTGTTCTATTTTTTCATGTTAAACGATTTTCTTGAACTCTTTTCACTGTTCCTGAACTTACGCACGCCACGGTAGATACGGCTCGGGAGTACTTTTATTCCGAAAAATATTAGTCTCTCCGTATTTTGGTACTAAAACAATTTAGCATAACCTACTCCGAATCCACGAATCGAACAAAGGAAATGGAATACTTTGAAGTAAAGATGGTGATTATGCAAACATACAGTAAGTACAATATGCATTAGAATACGCAGTTAAGTTTTTCCATAATCTACAATATGATAAACACCAACGTTTACCTATCTTTTTATTTATTTGCTTGTCGCCCCGTTTTCTTTTATGCTGAAGGAAATAGACGAAAATTAGGCCAAGTTGCAAAGGATGGCAAAAGCATACGACAACCTTATATCTCAATGCACTTTTTGGATAGCCAACACTGAAATCGAAACACTGAAGATATTTGAAACTTCCCTTAGCACTCTCATGCATCTTGATTCTTAATTTTTCCTACAGGTACCGTAATTTCGTTGCATCACTTATTATTACCTCCGCCAAGGAGGTTATGTTTTCTTCGGGTTTGTCTGTCTG
>LQNS02278146.1:1798203-1813879 GCA_001587735.2 Parhyale hawaiensis | reverse complement strand
TTTTTGCCACCGTTGCCTCACTTGGCGGAGGTATGCGCTCTCAGAGTGCTCTAGTTCCAACTTGATTTCCTTCGTCCATGGAACAGCATTTCGTTGAGCGAAAAATTTTCCATGATACCGAGTCAGATTAATAAAATATAGTGATGATTGACAGCCAGCAAAAAGTAATAAATTTTTCTCAATGTCAGAGAGAGAGACAGAAAGAGAAAAAAAAAAGAAATTTACTGCTGCAGGTTAAGTTAATTTAATTTGGCAGTCGTATTAACGAAAGTGTGGCAATGGAGAAATATCATGAATTCTTCGCCCCCAATTGTGACTGCAGAGTAGGTACAGTAATAGATTTACAATTTTCTGTCACGCTCTATCAGAAGAAGATATGAAAAAAGCAGACTTGGGGACGGCTTGTAAGCAGCTATGATAAACAGGGTGTCCAACACTTTTGGAAAACAACTTTAACATAAGATTAGGACCGTAAAAATAATTTTTTTTACTAAATATAGATATAAGGTCTGAAATGCTTCGTTAAAAAGTTACAAGGACTTAAATTTTTATCCACTGTTCTGAGTTTTACAAGATAGCCAAGAATATTTGCCCTTAGCCGACAGGAGAGGGATGTGGTTCCACCACGACGGGGCTCCTGCACGCTTCGCTCTTGATGTTTGGCAGTTATTGAATGCCCGATATCCAAATCGCTGGATTGGACATGGAGGCCACGTGACACGGCCGCCAAGGTCTCCTGATATGACGCCCTAGGATTTCTACCTACGGGGATATGTTAAGAGCTTGGTGTACGAAACCCCGGTTCAGTCCGAAGAAGGCACCATTGGTAGAATTCCTTAAGTATTGGCAAGAATTGGTGAAACTCCTGAAGTATTCGAACGCGTCCAGCAAACATTGCATTGGCGTTTGACCGACTGAATCGGAATAGATGGGCACCATTTTGAACATCTTTCGTAATTAATCTCCTGCTCCTTTTATTAGTAATAAACTTGTTTGCCTAACGTACACGTTTCAATCCTTTCTACCCCTTACCAATGAATGTCAGTTCAATATTTCTCAAACTTAAAATCTTAGTAGCTTTTTAACGAAGTGTTTTAGACCACATCTATATTTAGCAAAAAAATGTTTATTTTAACGGTCCTAAACTCATGTTAAAGTTTGCTCCCAAACGTGCCGGACACCATGTATAGACATATGAACCTGAGCTGGCCTACACGTACGTGTTCGTTAATATAAAGGTGAAACGGAAAAAGTTACTGGTCTACTGGAGTGAAAGTTAGTAGTTGTATTTGTAGGCCTATGGGGTGCCTGTACATTAGCAATGAAAAAAAAGTCCACACCTGAAAACTTTTGAGATATTAGTGGTTAAAATGTGTCCGAAGCCATCCAAGGGGTCGGGGTGGCCTCGGACAGGGGTGGTTTGACTTCGGACACCCATCCCATTGCTGTAGGTTACGGGTTCCTTGGCCTACCTCAAGCTCCTTGTGCCACTCCCGGACACGGCAGGGTGGCTTCGGACTAAAATTTGGCCTTTTAAAAAAGTCTGCAGCTGGGTTGAGAGCAGGCTAATGACAATAATGGAATGGAAAAACCCGGCTTATTTCCACTAAACTTAAAGAGACTATGTTGAACTACAAAATGAAGGGAACTAATGGCGGGAACTTAGAGCTACATTGAGTTCAACATCTTGTTCTACTTCTCACCAGTGAATTTTCCTCCACCGAAGCAAATTTGCCTTCATTGGAGCAACTTTGTCTCCACCGCGGCAGATCATCTCACACCACGAGGTATCCGACTTTTTCTATGTTTTTAATTCAGAGATCTGAACGGGGCAGTTACTGCGGCGCCATCCTTGTTGGACACAGCATTCATATAAGAAACAAGACTTAGCTGGCTATCAAAAATGCCTTAGTTGAATTTGCTCCCACCTCGTGTGGTCTTACGCCACGAGGCATTATAGTTGAGATATCTGTTGGGCCTAATTCTTGCAGCAGTGCCTTGGATTGCACTGAAATCAGAGAAATTGGCTGTGGAGTCTAAAATAAATTATACTAATTAGTACAGAAGGGTGTTCAAAGTCACCCCACAAAAAAACAAGACACAAAGATAATTTTTTTCAGCACTCAAAATGGACATTTTTTAAACAAAGTCTAAAATGTCTCGAAGTGGAAGCTCATCATATTGATTGCCATATATGGTGGTATGATCACTTTCACTCCTGACTGCACCAATTTTTCTGCCCCGGTGAAGTTTTTTTGATAGGAAAAAATTGATGGTGTACCACTCCTTACTTATGATTTTTTTCCATGTACAAAGCCTTATTGCAGGACCCCACGACATCTATCTAAGATTGCACAGGTATTAATCTTTCATTCACGAGTAATAGTTTCTTCACACAATTTATATTATATGCTTGGATGTTCATTGTCCAATCTTTTCCTGAAACTGTCCAAAGTCACCCCGCGTCCGAAGTCACCCAATTTTACGATATCTAACATGTATAGCCGATGGCAGCGCATACTATTTCCAAATAGGGGACAAATAATGGGCCGCAATGCAGTGTAGTTTGTAATGATGGTACTACTTGATCTTTGTATCTAATGTAAACTCCATAGAAATTTATTGTCAAAATCAATACAGAAAATAATCAGTCGGGCGATAAAATAAGGGGCCGGAGGGTCGCTCAAGCAATTATGCTTTTAGTACCTAAAATGTTGCCCCAGATGTAGGCGTCAGTGGGACTTCAAAGACAACAATATAAACTATACATATATGTTCTTAAAATAAAAAGATTTAAGCGAACGCAGATGAAATTTACACGAAATGAAACCTCAAGGAAACAATAATCAGTGATAGTATATTACTACTCTTTTAAATGTTGTTTCAAGCCTATGGGTGGGCATGGAAATTAGCAAGCCTTCACTAACGTTATTAATCATTTGAACTATTAGGGAAATTGTTCCCTGTTTCTCAACACTGAGTCTAGAAGCGGGAAGGATAAATTTCAATCCTCTCGTTGCATAATTATGTAAAGGCAATAGAGGTAAGAGGTATTTGTCATATGAGAGACTGTCAATGTAAGAACTGATGTGCTAATTTGAGTAAAAAATAAGTAAATACATCATTAAATTGCAACAACCCCAGTGCTTTGTACATTCCATTGCAATGCATTTCAGGTACGTAATTCACAGTATGGACTTTTAATATTGCACGTAATATTCTGTTCATTGAAACATTTATACATTTTTCCACAGATCGTGGAACATCTCCCTAAATTTCAATACAGTAAATCAGGTGCGGATACACTGTTGCATAATAAATCTCGACTAAAAGAAGTTAACGACAATTTTCTTGAGACGGACTTGAACATACCAAGCGCTCTGCTCAGTTTTACACTCACCTCACTTATATGTCTGGTAAATGAGAGCTTGGAGTCCAAGGTCACCCCTAGGTATTTAATTTCATTGACCCACTCAAGTTTTACATTGTTGAAAATAACGTCAGGTAACTGCGGGGCATCTTTTGTAGTGACCAACATTAATTTAGTCTTAGTTTCATGAGGGATGAGTTTGTTCATAAGTATCCAGGATGATAGCCGCTCATTAAACAACCTAATTTTCCCAACAGCAAGATCAAAAGCACTATCAGCAACATAAAGAGCAGCGCATCTGCAAATAAAATACATTTAACATCCGGAAGCGAAACAATGGCATTTATAAAAAGATTAAAAAGGAAGGGGCCCAATGTAGATCCTTGTGGAACTCCTAGTGATACTGCACAGGCTTTCTTGCAGAAGTGACATGATCAATGGTTACATGTTGAAAACGATTAGAAAGATAAGACTCCGCTAATGTCAGCGCATTGTGCTTGATTCCATACATTCTCAGCTTGGCAATAAAAAGCTGTGCACTTATTCAATCGAAAACCTTCCTTATGTCTAGGAAAAGACAAATACTGTATTTTCTCTGATTAAAAATTCGAAGAAAGTCAGAAACAATGGATAAAATGGCAGAAGACGTGTCAGTGCCCCTTCTAAAACCAAATTGAGAAGCAGAAATATTACTCGCAGAGAAATGTGCATCGAGTCGAGTATATATTATCTTTTCAAAAATTTTGTTAAAAACAGATATAGTAGAAATAGGCCTATGATTTTCAGAAAGGGAAGGATCACCAGATCTAAAAACAGGAACTATACGAGCACATTTAAAACAGCGGGGTGAACACCTAGCTTCATACAAGAATTCAATAGTTTAACCAAGGTCTCACCAATAATTGGCAAAATTTCATAAAGAAGTGAGGCATCAAGCTCCCCATGATAGTAGGTACTTTCTACAGCGAAATTGAGCTACGATGGATTTCACTTCACTGCAGTTAGTATGGTACATATGACAGGAAGCATTGGGTTCAATACTACCCTGTGAAGCATCTCCATTGTGCATAGGAAACGCAGCAGTTAATGCAGGAGCAATTTGACAAACTAGTCATTAAAAGTGTCTGCAATCTGTTTTGTACTCATAGGAGCTCCTAGCGCACCAGCAAAAACAATTTTTTATGAGGCGACCTACGGCCCATTAGGCAATTTAAACTTTTCCAATGTCTTTTTGACATTTTTATTTTTATTTTCTTTATGAAGTAAAGATTTTCAGCAAGTTTAAGAACAGTGTTAGTGTCTAATGTATTTCGCTACCATTTAAAAAATCTTAAACTAATACCGCCTTTGCGAAGTTGCTTGCGATATTTATTTCGCTTGCGTACAAGAAATTGTAAATTACTATTCATCCACGGAGCAAAGTTGCATTTTTGTGCAATATCTTTCGTTAAAACAGGGTAGTGTTTGTTATATTCATTCATAATCAATTCAATAAACTCACGCATTGCATTAGATGGGTCATCTAAATCAAGCAATCTAACTTTAGTTTCTTGTGTACATTGTCCCAGTGTGTACATAATAAAGCATATTATTATTATATGCTGTAAGTTTTCATAATAAAATGTCACCCATCGCCCAAGATGATTTGATTATGAAAAACCTTCTGGGTTGTTAACTTTCTAGCAATTAAACATCAAAATTTCGCACAGCTGAAGCTACCTATAGTTGAAAAAATCTATCTTGTCTACGAACTGATGATGAAAACAACCAGATGAAAGTAAATGACGCGCTCATTGGAATAAATTTTGTTGCAAAAATACTAATGAACTGCTTTTTTTTCGTCTATGACCTTGGGTAAATAAAATTTTAACCTTGGTACTCTGCAGACTTTGTACAACATAGTCATGAACCGCATAAGTACTGTATATTGGTATGAATATACTGTAATATGTACAGGGCGATATGTACTCGAAAAAATGTCCTTACACTCAGTGTTTCAAGTGCATTGGCAGTACTAATTAGGCATGTCTCTTTTAAAAGCACCAAGGACAGTCGATATATTTTACAATTTTTTAGTTTCTATAACACTTCTGCTACATCTAATTGCCTCATGGCGACAAAAATTTGAATTGGGGAATCTAAGTATTAAAATTCAGTAAAGTACGCGGTTCGGTAAGAGGTCGACCGAATCATTATATCATTAACTTTGTAATGTGGAAAGTGAGTGGAGCCAAACAACAGTTCTCTGACGTAACGTGAATGCCAAGTTATGTGCAGCAGACGGAGTGGGAAAATAACCCTAAAGTTTAGCTAGGGGAGAAGATACAACTGTGCTCTCCGACGGCACAGGGCCACTCGAGACTATAAAAATTGACAGCTCTTTCATTTAGGCGAGTTTCGTGCTTTTGTGCAACAAGGAAAACTTTGGAGATCAACGAAATCCTCCTACTTTGGCCTAACCTGCGAAATGCAGGGTCTTAAGAAGCAAAGCTCGCAGCAAACTTCTCGTTTGCTAAACAAGTTTTGGCTGAATACTTTCTTGGAAAACTCTTCGCTTGTAAGAAGTTCCTTACCCTCCGCAACTGCTGCACATCTAATATTCTGGCTGAAAGACCCCTCCGGTCGGCTTCTGGTTCAAGTGACTTCATATTCAAAGTAACCTACAAAATTTGCCGGTAGCCTGATCGATTACCTTTGATGAGGAGAGATAAAACTTGCATAAACTACGGCTTGGAGTGATGGCTTCGCCGCTTTACTCGAACGAAACACGATCCATATCGCTTAGTGCGATCGCCATCTCAAAAAAACGGATGCGAGAAACAACGGAAGGGTTTCATCGGGTTGCTTCAAGTCAGACATTTACTGAAAGAGTACGTTAACGACACTAGTTCAAGATAGCGCTGGGTACAAGCTTGCACTCAAAAATAATTTTTCCCAACGATTTCCAATATGAACGACAGGAATACTACTCGTACAATCATAATATAAGCGAAGTGCATTTGAAAGTAAAATGAGTCACTTCGGTACGGAAACAACATTATTAGCGCCTACTTAAAACAACCGATCTCAACCAGATGAGGTCCTGTTCAACCTTTTGTACGTCCCAAATATTAAAATAAAACTGACGCAAGCATTTGTAGGAATTCTCTATTCTTCTGCCAAGTAATTCAAAAAGGCTACAGCTGCAAATTCGACAGTTTTAGTGCAAAAATTAATATAGTAACACTAGTCACGGCAAAAAGACACGACTGCAACTATTACTACATAATTCACTCTCAAATATAAACAATGGTAACTCGGCTAGGCTAACATTACATCACATCTAAGCGACTAATCTTCAGAACCAAAGTTAAGCAGCAAATGCACTATAGAGTGAGTGTTTATAACCTTAGCAAATGGTTATAAATTCTTTTCAGATATAATATGGAAAACCATATCATCCTGAGTAACTAAAACAATGCACCTGTTGCCATATCTTCTACCAGTATTACCAGTATTAGCTACATGACGTCGGAGCGTTGGCAACATTCTAGACGACTACTAACGAACGGCTATAAATACAATCCACTAACACCACTAATTATATTTCTTTTAGAAACGGCAAAAACAAAATCGGAAAACCGTTACTTAGACTATGTGACGATTCACCGTCTGCAGCAGATCAGCAGTTTACGAGGCTGAAAGTAGGGCTACCCGAGCCCTAAAATGCAAAGTAAGAACTCGACCAGTTTATATTTATAGGAAGGACAGCCATTTCCGGCTATAACAGCAACGTTGGTTGCAATTGGATTGGTTCCAAAGAAGTTCCGCTGGGCAGTGCCTGGGAAGGCCTTCACAAATTTCAGTGCTTGCATAAATAAAGGTGACCATGTAGGATTTAATATCTATTCCTAACGTGATGACTGCTACTGTTTTGATCAAAATTATTACCTAATAGAAATTTATAAATCTTATAATTTATCGCAAAGCTGAACACCATTCCGTATATAAGAGTGTGAGTGTTTTACTGTAATTGTGCATCTGGTATAGGTTAAAAAAAAAATCACTACACTCAGAAGTGACAGTTTCCTCCATTTTTCACACTTCGAAAATACGCATGACAGGGAAAAAACAAGAGCATGCATGACAATAGAAGCATGCAAATACTTATCGCACAGCGTCAAGCAAGTTGCACAAGGCAGTCACTGTATTTTATTTCGTGAATTTCAGCAATATCATTTCCATATTCTATAAACACAAGTGCGACGCACCGCAAAAGTCAGCCAAACATTCATCACTCACGACGGATTGCTTACGTTTTTACTGCTGCACAGATTGCAGCGTGGCTCGTCGCACCGCCCTAAATTTGACAATGTAGGATACTTTTCCCTCACACGCAATGATGATCTATCAGTATGCACACGATCAATAGACCCCTGCAGAAGGCGCCATATTTTCCGCTAGGACTATAAAACGATGCCGGAGAGGCGTCTTGCCTTGCCTCAAATTTGGAAGGACGTTTGCAAATTGCACTCAGAAGACGGCAATGATCCAGTCGCGAGTATATGCGATACAGTCTAGCAAACTGAGACGCGACGCTGCTCCGAGTCCTGACACCCGCGCCAATATCGCCAGATGATGCCGTCATATCCGCGAGATGTTTGCAGATCTGCCAATTGAACCAATGGTCTCGCACCGACCGAGCGGTGCTCTTTCAAAACGAATGGGCTCAGTGCAAGGGAGCTTTAGAGCTACAGACGACAATTTCTGACATCCATAACAATCGTTCAGTGCGTAAAGGTAACGGACACCAGCAAAAGCAAAAACCAATAAAAAAGCGCAAGCTCTTGGAAAGAAATGAGCTCGAAAGCACGAGACTGCAAAGCTAACAATCCAGTAACAATAGGCAGTCCTTCAGTTTGTCACACCCAAAGTGACAAAATAGACGGGCCATAGTGTGGGAGCAACTTCGATCAATACCCTAAAAGGTAGTGAATCCACGGCCAGCTTTCACACAATGTCACTGAGACTNGAGACTGCAATGCTAACAATCCAGTAACAATAGGCAGTCCTTCAGTTTGTCACACCCAAAGTGACAAAATAGACGGGCCATAGTGTGGGAGCAACTTCGATCAATACCCTAAAAGGTAGTGAATCCACGGCCAGCTTTCACCCAATGTCACTGAGACTCGAGACAATTCAATTATCATGTGTGCCATAATCGAATAAGCATGGCTTCAATGTCGGAATTTTACTTGTGCCATCCATTGTGACGTTTTTGTAGTCGTATTTATTACGGATAAAAGAGAGTTATCATTGCAGACTGAGGGCATGAGTGCCCCTGAGCGAATTAAATGGTAATCCTCCTAAAATAAAATGCAATTTAGAGAAAGAATACGCAGCAGCACTACAACGGAGTCACCAAGAAAGCATATCGAAGTGAATGGTATTGCGAGTGGAAAAGTTTTTCTAAGGACGTCGTTTATCCATAATATCATCAACGCAGTTTATTGGTTGCTTGCTTTCTCGCTGGGTTGGTTGATCCTTCTCTCCGTCAAGATGTTAAGAATTGAGATAGGAGAAAATTTATCTACTCTATAACAAGATGAGGTGACAGGAAATTCGAGTCTTAAGTTACTACAGTAAGGTTGTTTGTGGAATATGCTCAAGCTACTGCATTTTCTGAAGCCCGCATCGTTAGAGAAAGTAGTTAAGTACCAGCGGGACCCGTGGAAATTCCACTGCGTGTTAACGATCTCATTTCATAAATCGTACAAAAACATAAGCTAGGCTATTATAACTCATTTAAGTTGATCTGATGCAGCTCTACTAACCTAACCTACCCCATAAATAACACCCGCCACTTAATCCTGACGAAGTGCGCCTCACCCAAGGAGCTTCAATAGAGAAGGAGGGAGCCTTGTGGCCCAGTTATAGACTTGCCAGCGAGTCAACCATATCTCTTATGGCTGAGACGCTCATTGGTGGAATAAACGGGGGAGCACTGAGTTTCACGGGGGAGCAGCAGACGAACCGAGTTGCTGATATGCGATTGGTGCTTAAGTAACTGGCTGCAGCCATAAGAGACTCTTGAGCTTCAACGGGCTAGGCTACTGGCTCCCTCCTTCTCTATACAAGCTCCTTGGCCTCACCTCAAGTCTGCTGCACACGAGAACGTTTCTCCCTACCCTTCCGATTACGCTGTCAGGGATGCAACTTCGACTTAGCTGCAGCCTCAAGCAGAATAATATTATAGATTGAGTACTTGATATCCTATCTTTCAGCGTGATATGCGAGAGGTTCATCTTGGATGGAGTTTTCGTCCTGCCGTGCATAATCTATTTCGCTAATGTTGTCTTTTGCTGAATTTTTGGTGACGGTTGAAACTTCACGCAGGGCAGAGGCCAAAACATTCTCACTTCTTATTGCCGCCAAATATTGAACAAAATCGTTCAACTGTTGGTATTGAGCATACAGCAGCAACTAATATTTCCGATAAATTTTGACTCAAATCTATTTTTTTTTTTTTTGTGTTATTTGACTTTGAAGCATTTCAAAATTACTGTTTGCACTTTTACTTGCAGGAAGGAAATTTTACTCTCGTAAACTCATGATGGCACAACTTTCATGGATAAAATGACAGACCAAGTCAAAAGCTATGAGGTATATATTGCAGCATAACCCGTGCCGTAACCAAGAACAGTAATAAGTAGAGCGGATTTATTGAAGTTTACGGCGCTAGTGCAATAAAAGCAGTAAGTGCAATAGCTGCAATGATAGGTATGAATGTAATACATTAGACCGTGTTCACACGTCCCTCATCGTATTGCGTTCACTCAAACTGATGGACGGGGCGCGTTGATTTGATAGAAGCAGCTGCAGCGAACGCGGGAGACTGAAGGATGAAGCATGTCCTTTTTTTAACGCGCTGCATCCTTCAAGTTCAGTGAACAGAATCTATTAATAGTAAATTTATCCTCTGCGGCGTCCACAGATCATGGACAACCCGACAAAAAAATGGTTTTTTATCGTCACTTAAAAGATCAGAATCACTGTACTCCCGTTTAAGACAAGAAAACTAGAAAACCTGAAAATGTTGTAAGAACACGGACACCACCTTTGATTTGCAAGCCCAACTGATTGCTCTGCGCTGATTTCTCGTCTATCGGTTTATCGGGCTATAAATATTTTTGAAATAGGCTGTTCGTATCAATATCAATCTATAAGAATATGGGATACGAATGTGACTTCAAACCGACGCGAAAGATAAGCGAAAATGTAAAGAAATGATATAATAACTGAACGCGCGGCACCACTCATGCGAATGAAGGACACTTCTACTTGTGGACAGAGACAAAAAAAGTTGACGCACAGCTGACGCATTTTCGTGATTGAACGCGTTACGATGGAGGGCGTCTGAACTCGCCCTTAGATAACATAAAATATCGCATTTATAGCTTGCATTGTAGTATGAGGTAGCATTTATTATCATTGATAATAAATGCCACTGATAAAAAATGCCACGTGTCACAAGATTTTCATACGCAATGATAACTGACTCCCTTATATATTATTGTTCTATGTTTTGATTAGGATAAAAATATAATTGAGTTGCAAAATCTCAAAATCTGAGTATTAAATTTTTGTAACCTTTTCGTTCGAGGGTTACATCATGGGAACAGATAAAGGGGGATATTCACAAGAATCATTCTCGCCATTGGGAAGAATTGTCAATTAGCGTATTTTGGAACTGATTTTAGCGTTCTTTGATCCACTGACATGCTATTCTCGTTTGCTATCAGATCTTCTTTGATCCCTTCCAATTTGTTACTGAATTTATCTTTTCCTTGTTTCCTATTTCTTCCAACTCTATTGCTTAGGTGCAATAAGAGCAATTTTTAGGTACAATACGAGCAAATTTTATGTACAATGAGAGCAATTTTTAGGTGCAATAAGAGCAATTTTTAGGTGCAATAAGCGCAATTTTTAGGTGCAATAAGACGATTTTTAGGCGCTATAACTGCAGCATTTTAAGCACAATAAATCCGGGCTCTAGCAATAAGCTTCATTACGAAAGTATTGCCATCATTTTTGACGGTTGGGTATTTAGTAAAATATAGTTGGCCGACCAATGAACTGCGGCGACACCGAGATACAACTATATTATTCGGAGCCAGCAGCAGCAGCAGACAGAGTCTCGTGATTTATGAATGTTACAACGATGTAAGCAAATCTGCTAAGTATTCATGAGCATATCTTCGGAAAAATGATAACCATGATGAGACAGCCTTCACACACACATTACCAACTTAACGAAGAACCCCTTCGCCAGTGACGGCTTTTTTCGGAATCACTTGAGTGTTTTCAATAGCAAAAACCAAAGTGGAGTCTGCTTATCGCTTAACTCTAACGGTATCGCTATTACTCATTACTCAAGCTGAAACATCTAGCTATTTTTAGTTAGTAAACAAACCACATCGGTGAAAAATAATTCCTCGAGAATTTATAAGAAGAATGAGAAAGTCAAGTTTAGGGAGGTAACGCACTAAGGTGCACTAATTGCAATGACCACCAAATTTCGAAAAATTATACGAAGCTGTACAGGCTGTATTCGCCCGGACACGGATGCTTCACTGTTGTTTTCTGTCATCATTGTCTCAATTTCCCTAACACTGGGGTGAAATGATTACTTAAGCTCTTGATAAAGTTAAGCTTCTATACAAGTCCTGCCTAGGCAAGTGCTTGGGTGATAAATTTTATATTCATAAAGGTGAAACAAGCGGGTTTGACCTCAGTTGTATTTCAACATATGGCGATTCTTGGTGCAGAAAATAGAAATTACAATCAAAGCCATCAAGAAGTAGCGTTTCCATAACACTTGGTGGCGTTAATTCACTCATAATTACGTTTCGTTAGCACCCAAGGCATGGCTATAAGTGTGCTGATAACAATAAAGACAGACGCAAATGTCATTCCCCGACCAGGGTTGTTTGTGAGCGGCCTGGTTGAAATCCAGAAAACTCTTGTGACCAATTCAGACAGGACTTGCCTGAAGTTATAGCAGTCACTTACAGCACCAGCAAGACGTAAAACAGTTACCGGTACGTTCAGATCAGACCCTCCATGAAAGATGCCAATTCATTGACAAATGCAAGTTTATAATTATTGTGAAAGCTTCAGGGCCGGATATCAATGGACGGTCGATAGAAACCCAAATAGAGCTTTTAGAAACTTCGAGATGTCCCCAATGCATTTAAAAAGTTTTTCACTGCTGACTTGAAAGCTTTCTGATTAACACAGCCGAACGCGGATCTCAGCAATGAATTTCATGCCACTCCATACCAGGGCATAGAGCACCGACTGAACTCACTAGTTTAACACCTATGGGTGCCAGCACACCGAAAGCAGTTCAGCGAGAAGCTGTCTGGCAGGCAGCTTTTGAGAAGCACGGTAATGCATTGGAGCGCCAACACCGAACAGCGGCAGTGCGGTGTGCGCGCTCCAATGCATAGTAGTACTTCTCAAAAACTGCCAGCCTGCCTGCCAGCTCCTCGCTGAACTGCTTTTGGTGTGCCGGTACCCTTACAGTCTCCGACATCTATGGATGGGCCTCGCCCATAGCTCCTGCATTCCTCCCTCGTTGTTGAAACCCTCTGAAGCATTCAAAGGCAAGCAACACACTTTTTATAGGTCAAATTCACCAAATTATTCTAGGCACACAGCCTTCTGGTTGAGCCGAAGTCAGTACGAAGGTGACTCGCAGTAAAAGAAAATCAGACACGGGAACAGTATTCCAACATAGGCAACAAGAAAGCGTAGGGTTTATCGCGTAACCAAACTTGTGCATACGAGTGGCTTGATATATTGCGGCGCACAATTGAAACAACTCCTGACCAGTTAATGCATCCCCAGAACATGATACCTGCCCTATTGTCTTGCCGGTTGGACTCCACATAACTTCCCTGGACACTCAAATTTGCATTTTAATCTGCAATCCTTATTCAGTCGTGACAACGAAACAAGGAAACTCATGTAGGCAAGGAGATGCCCACACGTACAGTATGAGTACATGCATGAGATCACCTACAATAGCTCCATTTACACAAATGGGAATGGTTAGAAAAAGAATAGCTCATTACGGAAAGAAAAATCGTGTAATACTATCTATGAGTGCCTAATAGAACGTTAGTAGGATCATGTAACTACGTAAAGTTTATGGGACTACACAGAAACAGCTGAAGAGGTGTCCAACGAATTTAGTTGTTTATTGTGGATGCTTCTACCCATTAGGATTGGACGGATAGGGAATCATTAGCGTTAGTTTATCAGATAAACTCTACCCTGATGTTAGGGATGTTGTGCCAAAACTAGCTGGTGACTTGCGAGAGATGAGAATACGAAACATAGTAAAGAATTACAGCTGTATAAAAATGTCAAACCAATGTGAAAAAGAAATATTTAGGGTGCAATGTAAGTTGTAACAGTGTAGGACCAGCAATCTTGTAACCATCTTTATATCTAGTACAGGAAAAATGTGATCCACTACTCTCACGGTTGTACAACTGTAACAGGCTTGTACAATAAAATATGCGCCAATGAGAAAGCTTGGCGTGTGATTCGCGTTTTTCTTACGCACCCATAGTACCGCCTCACCGTACAACGGCTCTTACATTCGGTCGAACCCTATTCTTGCCCGAATAGTTCAGCTTTTTGTATCCATACGCAAAGGTCTTTATATAACTATTAAATTCTATAATGCTACTGGACTTGGTAAAGATTCGCAAATATATTTAGACCAGGAGCAAAAAATTTGTACAGAGGGCACTTAAAAAAGTCAGAATCGGAACCGTTGAGCGGCAAGCAAACTTTGCGACTGAAATAATATTAACGGTCGTAAGACAAAGTGCAAGTGGTGGACGTCACTAAAAGAGCTACTTAGTGACTAAGTTCTCTGGCTACTCCTACAGCTGAAGCCAATTTGGCTAGAGCAAGTAATTCCTCTAAAAATTCGCACAATCGAACACGACACTGTAAACACTGACACTGACTACGATCACTGTGAACAAAGCGGTAACAATCGTACTGGAGTCTTATGTCAAAATTCATTCTTTACATTTTCATAAAGTAGTTTGAAATTAATTCATTAACATGTCTTTAAAGATACAAGCACATAGGTGCATGAGTCTCATAAATAGACACCCGTTATTGGTAGCTACACGAGGCAAAATATGGGCGGGACTTCACAAGCTAGCATACCGCTCGATAAAGCTGCGCCCAGGTAATTTTTACGTTGCACAAACTCTGTAATAGCAGCATTCCGTACAGAAATATATTCCTATTAATAATGATGATACAGCAGCTACAAAACATTAAGTAACAAACAGAACCTTTCACATGTGGATTGACAAATATAACATCTGCACAGAGATTGTTTTAGAAAGGTAATACGAAGAAGACTACATAATCTAATCCAACAAAAGATCATGAATGGAGACTAGCAAAACAAAATCACATGCATATAAATTGAATATTTACGCATCATCAGCCGATATCTACTACTCGTAATTTCATTCAGGTGCGAAAATATATACGTACTTTAAAAAGAGTACAAAAATAACTCATAATTTACAGAAACCGAGAACAGTATTTGCAATAAGGAGATTAACTCGCAGCAGAAAAATGGTCTAAATCCTGATAAAAGTTTTGATTGAATATTAAGTGGTGTAGATAGGGAGTTTGAGGGACAAAAACTAAACACCGAGGAAAAGTTTTGAATCATAAGTCAGAAAATGCGTGGTTATAATACTTCACAAGGCGAAAACTCAACTCAAGGCGAAAGGTTAGTTATACACGTTCATATATACCTTTTATAAGTCATAAAAATCATTCATAAATTAAGTTCCAAAATAAACAAAAACTGGTAAACACTTGGCCAGCTTTCCAGCTAAAGAATAGTTTATATTAAATAGTTTGAGGCTCAGTTTCCAGCACATTGGCGATCTTACTATGGAAGAAAGATGGAACATGAATATGCCAGTAGAAATATGAAATCCATGCACGAAGGTGTTCCCACACAGGAGCAACACACATGATAACATGTCGGGAAAAAAAGAGGAAGAAGAGAGAAAAGTAACACATCAGTAGGAGTTTGAAAGAAAAAAGAAGCAAAGTCGGCACGAAAAAAAAGACATCCCGAATGCCTAGCTAAAATTATTATTATTAAATCACACCAGGCTGGCGACGTAGGAACGGAGAAACTCCATGAGGTTAACAAACCCCCACGCAACCAACCCAGCGGGTGGAGAAAACAAAAGAATGAAGAAGAAG
>LQNS02278146.1:1777632-1794835 GCA_001587735.2 Parhyale hawaiensis | reverse complement strand
CCTGCCATCACCAGTACGGGCTTTGGCCGAAAAGAGGAAGAAGAGAGAGGAAAGGAAAAGAGCATCAGGTGGTACTACCCGAGGGAAATACCAACCTACAGGGTCCCCGGGGGTCGCTACTCGCAATAACATACGATAGGCGAACGTAACTAACCCCATGGCCCATTCTTTGCCCCTTGAGGGGTAAGGCATAAACAACACACCTCCAAATCTGAAATTTATAGGCACTTATCGGCTGATTAAGAGAAAATAGTGAACGGTATCGGATAACATCGGATAAATGCCTGTAAATTTCTGGTTGGGCTTGTTTTAGGCAATGAAAATTGACGATGGCAACTCGGCGAAAGGGGTAATTTGAGCGTCAAAAATTTTGACAATATAGCGCTGCGATACCAGCCGTTTTCAGCGCTCACATGTCTGCCCAATTTAACTGCACCCTTAACGTATGCGAGGGCATTTTTGCTTAGCGAATTTCAGAACCAACTGCCAGCTAATTATTTCAAACTAATGAACTGTAATGACAGTTTGAAGCAGTTTTGAGGGCATCAGTCACAGCCAGATACTCGTCGGCAAAACTTTGGCAAGCAACCATTTGCTAAATTAAACTTTATTGTCAGCGAGCTGAACTCGATAGCAGGGTGAATGCGAACAACGTCTGCAGTGAGAGCTTCATTAAAATTCCAGAAAATAGAGGCCGCTCTCGCTGGCAGTTGTAGGGGAATCCATTGCAGAATGCAGGGGATCATTTACTAATGGCAACGGCAAAAATCACGCACGGTGAGCATGGTTCGTTTGCTTGAATCATTTGGAAACAACTGTCATACTTGTGGAAATATCCATAGAAGAAACAAGTCTCAATATTAAAGCAGGTTGGACCGCAATATAGTGACGGCGTTAGTTTACCAGCCCTAAGGTTAGCAAATAANAAAAATCACGCACGTTGAGCATGGTTCGTTTGCTTGAATCATTTGGAAACAACTGTCATACTTGTGGAAATATCCATAGAAGAAACAAGTCTCAATATTAAAGCAGGTTGGACCGCAATATAGTGACGGCGTTAGTTCACCAGCCCTAAGGTTAGCAAATAACTATCAGACATAAAATGCTAACATGCAAAAAGAAAGGAATTATTCTCCATTTTTACTGTTGGTAATATGTGATAGTTAAAGAGGAGGCAGTGTACTCCAAAGAAAAGAGCCGTACAACAAGCATAGCTAAGACAATTACCGGTATTTCACGCCAGTGTCAAGTAAACTTCTATTAAGATGGGAATGGGTTTCCTATAGAATAGTCATCACGCATAAAATACATTTATCAATACCTGGAGAAGGAAATCAATAAAACACATTCGCATATCAGCTATAAGAAAGGTATATCAATGTAATAGCGGGTACAGTACAGTGTGTGACAGCTGCCAGTTGTCCTATGTGGGCAGCACATCTGTGCAGCTTTACGTTAGAGTAGCACAACATCGGGGAATATCGCACTGTACCGGGCAACAACTTACTGCACCATCTAATTCAGCCATTAGAAATCATTGTTTTAATTGTTTTAATGAAAATCATTCCCTAAAGTGCAATAACTTCTCAATAATCGACAGTACAAATGACGTACAAGACCTTATATTACGTGAATCCATTTTAATTCACACGGAAAAGCCCGAGCTTAACAATAGTTCAATCAGCAGTCCCATTAAAAGTGCTTAGTTAGGCTTGCGCTACTACCTCTTTTATTTCTTCCTCTACATGGCTTTTAGATAGGTTCTTAGTTAGCTTGTTGTTGCTTTGTTTTGATCTTCTTTTTTACGACTCTTAGAGTGTTTTTGTGAATGCTTTCGTCCTGACTTTATTTAAAAATTTTCATATAAGTTTTCTTTCTCTATTTTACAGCACTGATGATGGATATGTTATGATCCGAAACGTTTGTGATATAGATAGTAAACATGCTTTTTATAATTAGCTTGGTTCCTTTTTTTATCTTACGAATTCGATTCCTAGGAACCAGTCAATTGCAATCAATTTAAACGCAATGCAAGATATTCGTACGAAGGTACCGAAATACGTACGAAGGTACCGAAATACAGCACCTTTACATGTGTGTGCGCCAATAGACGAAAAGGTAAAAGATATAGCGAAGATAACAAAAATTACTGCTACCAAAAATGGATTCATCCCACCCACAGTGCGCACTTCGAATCATTATAGAGTCATCGGTTGCAAGTAGCGCCATATACTTTGCAAAGTATCAGTGAAAACTATTATTTGAACTGATACAATACATTGAGGAGCGGCTTCCCATGGGAGCGCCGCACGTCTCTAAGACTACACTAAATCACTGAATATTGACAGGTGCAGGAGATAGAGGCACCGCCGGAAGATAGCGTTATTTTCGTCAAGACAGGCGAATGCTCGCTATCTACTTGGCCGTTCAAAAGAGAAAAGATGTGCCCCTTGCATCACTGGAAGATAATGCAAAACATAGGCTAGTATAAGACGCTGATATCTTAAGGGATATGAACGCAAACAATTTTTTTAAAAGTAGTCAATCTTGCACCACACGATATAAAAAGACTTAGATCTCGTACTATCCATACTGCCACTAATACTCTTACCGCGTCTGTTTTTTTTTTCAAATGTTTTAGATTAACACCTTAGATTTTAGATGTTATAAGATCTGTTAGCCCCATAATATTCACCCATTAATCGATCTGAAGGCGTATATTTATCTTCGGATTCAGTTGAAAGCCAAGCTGCCTTCAGTCCAAATAATATTGTTAGGGATCGATTAATCTTCCTGATCTAATACATAATTAAATTTGCGAATAATTGGCCATACAATAAGGTGCAGCATCCTTTACAATATTATCAATTGTAGGTCAAACTGTAAACTACATATATACCTGTAGATATACACCTAAGGATTTATAACTTATTAACAAAATTAAATAATAACGTTGAATATTCACAAATATGTCTACTTTATGTGCTGCATTGATTTGGTGTTGTATTTTATTTTAATGAAATTTCAACTACCATCACAAACAAGTCATTAATAAAACTGAATTTGACTATTCCTGAATGTAAAATTCACAACTTGTCTGTATTCGAAAATTAGGACGTGGTCGAATAATCAATTTAATGGGCGAATGTTTAACGATACAGTGAACAATGCAGCATCTCGACATTCACAGCAAATCAGACTCAAATTTATATTTTGCATAGCTCTTCGCCTCTGTGGGTCTTCCTCAGCAACACCATACCCATCGCCCACGAAAAATATTATGTGTACTGATGTGTGTGTGCGAGGGTCGTTCCAAAAGTAATGCCTCCTATTTCCTAACTCAAACAGTTGAAGAGCTACGAAGGTGGAAGGGGGCAATATTAAAACGAGCGACCTTTTGTGCTCCAGAAGATAATTTTCTAAGTAGTCACTACCATTCTCAATGCACTTTTGCCAGCGATAAACGAGAACCTTGATGCCTCGGTCGTAAAAGTCAGCGCCTGCCGAGGCGGTTTGATTTTTTCACGGCTGCGATTACGGGGTTATTGTCCGAGAAACGCTGCCCACCTAATGCGTATTCAGAAGTCCGAACAAGAGGAAGTCTGACGGTGCCAGTTCGAGACTATACGGTCGGAGAGACAGCACCGTCCAGCCGCACTTTGTCGCACATTCCGTGTACTTCAAACTTGTGAGCCGCCTGGCGTTGCCGTGTTGCTAACGGAATCTCTCTCTCTTCCTTAGCCTTAGACGAGTAAGCAGAGCCGTCAGCTTGGTCAACGTTTCAACGTAAGGGTCAGAGTTGACAGTCGCCCCTGGTTCCAAGAAATTTACCGATCGGTGAGGATGAGTTAATCGAGGCGGACTCTGTTTTGAGGATGGGAGCTGTGCTAGGGCGTCCGGAGCGCGCTTTGTCACTCACATCTATGTCGTCACTCGGAAATCGACGAACCCATCTCCTAGCTGCGCTGACATCAACTGCGTCGGCCTCGTAAACGCTTACCAGGAGTCAGTGAATGTCGATTGGTTCAATTTTATATGCATGGAAGAAGTCAATGACTCATCTCTGCTTCTGACGCACGTCCATGAGAGAGATTGCTTTCTTAGAGTGTCACACCGTCACTATCTGCAACAGAGAGATAGACCTTTTAGTTCAAGAGTGCATAAGTTCAGTCATCACAGCAAAGTAATCTGCAATCCCCTCGGATCCTTTCGGGCGGAATAAAGGCTAGGAGGCATTAGTTTTGGCCACAGACGTCATAAAAATTGGGCAAATTTAATTGCGCGCAAGTTGATCAGCTTATCGAATGTTCTTTCCTGTCCTATTATGTCAAAAGTTAAACATAACACCGCTTGCCGCCACTTAGCATTTCAAGTTTTGCAAATAAAATTACGTCTCAAGTGACATAAAAATTTTCGTATCCCTTTCGTAAGTTTGGACACTCCCACTTAGGTAAATGAATATGGAGAAGAAGCTCACCTCCAAGGATACATGTACTTCATTTATTCATTATGCATATTATTATTCGTGATCACGATGAAAAGTTGTTATCCACGCCATTATGACTGTTCGAATTTTGTTATTTAATTGTTCATTAATTGTCATTTGTTATTAGTATAAACTGCATCATTATTCATAAATTTATGCCTTATTCAGATTTTCATTATTACATTAAGAAACTAATTACTCTTTTTTTTTATCCGCCCGTGCCAATATCCAATTGCCGAATCGTGTCAGTTACAGCTTCTTCGTAATTCTCAGCTTCGCAATTACGTCACCAGCGACAAAATGCAGTGCGATGGATATATAAATAAACTAGAACATTTGTTCCCTAACTATACAGTACCTATGTCAGAAATTGGTCGCATGCACTGTATCTGGCACTGCACTGTGCAGAGAAACTTTTCAGCACCGCCAGCATCACACAGCATTTCGAACCGCACTCCACCAATCATGCTAATTCTCGTCTCGCATACCGGGAGGTGTTATACTCTAGTACAAGCCGTTGTGTACACCGGGCTCTTCACAGGCAACGCCCATCGAGTCTTACAACGGATGACCAACTCGTCGGGGCGCATTTTGATTCTAACCTAACGGTCATTTATTACTCGGTTATATCCGTTTGCCACCTACTCTATAATATTTTGTATCGTATCTGAAGCTTCTCTGCTTCTGCTGCACACCAAAACAAGCTGAGTTTTACCACAGCCAGCAAGGCACGGGCGCGAACAAAGGTACGGTAGCTAGCGAGCAGCAGCAGCCTCTGCTTGGCCACACGCGCGAGTGCGAATACCATAAAAAAGAGGAGAGGATACAAAAGTCTCACAAGGGAGGGATTATTTTTATTACATTCCCCAGCGTCACACTGAGCAAATTGCATAACTCCCGCAACACGAGAAAGATTTTAGACTCTGAAAAACAGAGGAGTTTTGAGGACAGAGCGCCGCTACAAGATTAACGGTCGAACCTCAAACTAAATCTTTCGAAGTAGATTTTCAATCCTGTCTGCGGATTAACACTAACGGCGTAAAAATAGGACTTGTGAAAAAGAGCACTGTGAATATAAATACAATGAAAAATAAAAATATCAGGCAATGATGCACTAGGTATAGCGCATTTTGTATCATTCCGCGCTTAGTGAAAAGTTTACGAACTCGATAAATTTACAAGGCTATGTTCAGCTAAGAAAATCGTATTACAACGGCTGCCCAAAGCAGAATGAATACAGACGGAAGGTATAGTAACCAATTATGTACCAGAGCGCCATTTGATTCTTTGATTCAATGTAATGTTATATTTCTACAAATACGCTTGATTCCATGGTAGCTACGTATAGGCTCGTTAGTTTTACAATAGCGGGAAATTAATAAATTTTATAAAATAAAATGAGATCTTATTAAAATCCTGGACGCGCAGATGACATTTTCCGTTAACGTCTGCTTGATGTACAATAATTATTCATGACTTTTGAAACGTGAATTACTCAATGTTCATATACTGAAGATACACTACTGCAAGAATGTAGTTATACGATAAGACACGATAAAAGCGAATTCAAATGTAAGCAAGCACAAATGGGTATCAGTAGAATTCCTAATAATTCCAGAATGTATTAGCCTTTATAACCCTGCATAACAGAGAGATAAACTGCGAACACACCCGTGCCTGAGATCGCGCAGGGTCGGCCTGGAACTGGCGCTCAGTTATGCGGCCATCAAGCGACTCACTATGAGGTACAGAGACAAAGATAAATGGCCACTAAGAGACAATGAACAACATTTAGCGCAGAGACCGCAGCTGATTTATCCTGCATGCTGAGGCTGCAACAATGCACGGGCGACCTCGGTACAGGGGTCTGAGCCTGCAGAAATGTCGCCATTATTTATCCTCGGACAATTTTTACCTTCAGTGGTAGGCATTACGTATATCAGGTAATGTGACATAGCTAAGATTCTAGGCCTTTTATATGGCAACGAAAATGCTGAGACCTACGGAAAATACCGCTGTTACTGAAGAAGAACATCCCACTAACTCCGAGCCCTGAGTTTTCAGGGATACGTATGCGGCATGCAAACATATGAGGTCAAATGTATCTGCAAAGCAACCGATAGGAGTTTGCACACAACCAGCAATATTTTTAACCCAAACAAACCTCTGGCGCCGATTAGCAGCTAAATAGGGGTTTTAGCTTCTACAGCGACACTGACTTTGGGTAGGGAATTAGGTATTGTGAGGGAATGACTGAGCGTCGCTTCATAGCCATAGGGAATTGCTCGTCCCAACCCAAAAAGAATTCTAAGCGGCCCACCAGCGCAGCTTAAACAGTAAATCAGCTTCTGGACGGCCGAAATTTCCCTTACGGTAGGGGTTACAATAATTACGTACCCCAACAGAGCACTTTGCCACTGAAAAGCTTAAACCGTAGAGCACGTTTTGAGGAGACATAAAATTCGGGACTGGTAGTTGCACTGTACGTCGTAAACCTCAGCAAGAGCGCTGCATGCACACAAGCATCTTAGATTAATACTTGCACTGCCTTCTGTTCTCTATGTGCAAGCAACCCAAAAAGTCAAAGATTTCACTTCAAGCACATGCTAAGTAGGGAGTAGGTTTGAAATTAATTACAGCCAATAACGAGGTCCTAGTGAAGAACGTGCCAACCTACATTCCCCCTCTCTCATTCCTCAAATAGAATGAGCAAACGAATATCAAAAAGCGGACACTGCAGAAGGTCGTCATATCGCTGGTCAGAATAAAAACTCGTCTATCAGGTGTTGGCTGATCCATACGTTAAATAATATCGACACTTCCAGGAGCAGTAGCAACTCTGGCGTAATTAACGGACCGGCAGTTACGAAATTGCATCAAATATAGCAATGTCAGTTCCAAAATAACCATAAAACATGCAAATAGTACATTAGTACCAGAATATTCAACTAAAGGCGAGAGGAAAGAATACGATCAGCAAGCGCTACAATGCACAATTCCAAACAGCAACCATCACCACCACGGCAGCAATCAACTAAAGCAACAGCAACAAGAACAACCACACAAGGCCTAGCCGACCCCACGCAATCTCGAAACCCCGGCGCCGAGACTCCAAAGTTGCGCCGCTGCTCGTATTATCCCTGCGCCATTCGTCTTGCTAGGACTCCAACCAACTGATTTATAGCCCAACGATTTATGCTGTGTAATGTTAACTAAAATAAAGGGGCCACGCAAAGTGCTCGGGAGCGTGAAGCAGATCGCTTGAATTAACAGGAGTTTTCTTGGCCCTAGTCGACGAGGTGAAGAGAATGCTGAAAAGTATTGAAGGTCACGGACATAGATAAAAATAAGCATCATTTTCCAAGTTTCAGTTAATCAGAACCGGCACAAAACACGGATGAAAGTTTTTAGCAGCAACTTTCTAAACCTCCGCAATATCAGTGGCTGAATAGAAATGACTCACACGGCAGTTGTTAACTTATTACCTTACCTTAGATGCCACCGATGTTGTTCGGACAATGTTGAGGTGGTATAATGCATGTCGATCGACATCTGGATCATATAAAGGTAATTTGAATTGAGCACTCACATACTCCGTAAAGTCTGCTAACGACGAGATGTTCTTACAAGAATCGAAATTTAAATTTTTGGATTGTGTATATTAAATTTTTCGTAGTTTCCTCTAATTACCCTGGAGATCTTAACAGAATATACAGGATGGTGTCACTTAGGGCGGGAAACTGGTGCAATATTCTACATAATATTGCGCTTGATAGGAAAATATTGCATCCGACCTTAAATGGCAGTATATAAATATCTATATTATTACTCTATTCCTAGTTTAAGCCTCCCTACGCCCTACTTGCAGCATGCACTGTGATCCAAAAAGAGGAAGACTTACAGTACGCCAAGCGGTACGTGGAACACAAGCACGAGGGAAAGAAGAGGAAGAATGGAATAGAGCATTAGTAGAAGTATAAAAATGGAAGGAAGCCAAGTGGGTGGCAGACGTTTCGAATGCCTAGCTAAGGCTATGGTAGCCTATGGGTTCCTCTGGCAGCCCTATAACATAGGAGAGGCAAACCTAAGTAACCTCGCCCTATGGCCCAAATATCCACAACTGATATTGACGCCTGTTTCCGTGTAAATTAAGATGCGTTCTGGATTGAAGCACAGAATGTGATGCAATATTTGAGCTTGGAGACTGTCGTTACGCCGATCATTTAGGTGCTAGTCAGTGGTCATTAGCTTGTTGACGGCTGGCGTCGACTTATGTCGATATCCCGTTTTGTTTCTTAATGGCTTTCGATCACACTAGTTGTGGGTACGGACAATTATATAACCCCAAGTAAATAACAGGTATTCAAATTTTAAGAAGAAAAGACCCAAACGAGTTAAAAAACGAACGTATGATATTTAGTGAATTTTTGTCAATAAACTCGTCCGCCAGGCAAAGTCAGGCTTCCTTGTACCGAAACTGCCCGTTACAAGCTAAACGCTGAAATTTTTCACACAATTAATGATATAAAGCGTACTGAAACGTTCAAATCATATCTGCAGATACGCTCCCAGAGCCATTGACTGAAGATAACATTCAGGCGTAAGCAAACGTTAAAGGAGAGTGCCTAGATCGAGTTTGTCTTTTTAGAAGGCTAAAATATTCGTAGACATCGGCATTTCTTGAATACAATTGTCACAGATTGTAAAAGCTGGATAATTTATAATTCTAGAGGTAGGGAAGTGATGTCAGGCTTATCAAAGCGGCCAAATGGGATTTACCTTCCGAAGGTTATTGACGAGCGTTTTGGGACAAAACAGGTGGATAATCCACCCACTTCAAACCACGAGAAAACAACTTCATTGAAGTACATCGCCTATTTCCACAATCTCACTGCTTCTACTATATTCAGAAACTCGTAAAAACCAAAAGGTGTTTCCAGCACGACCACACAACGAAAGTCACAAAATACACCCACATTACTTGCGTGACTTCGGCGGCAACGAATTTTATTACTCCCATCAGTACAGAGCTTTTTAGTTGTAAAAAGAAAATTTTGTACTAGCTTGATGAAACAATGTCACCAATGGTGACTGCTCTATGTTCCGACACCCCTATGTTAGGTTAGGTTAGGTTAGGTGTCGGAACATAGAGGTGTCGGAACATAGGGGTGTCGGAACATAGGGGTGTCGGAACATAGGGGTGCCCTTACCTAGGGGTGTCGGAACACAGGGGTGTCGGAATATAGGGGTGTCGGAATATAGAGCTGTAATCTCACCAATTATTAGGAACAGCAATATGATGATTTTACCTGCACTCCGCTGTTTTTTATTATGTATTTTTTTCGTAAGTCTGGCGCAGAGACAGATGGTAGAATATGCAAAGGAGGCAAGGGGCAAAATTTCCATCGCTTCGAGGGGTTTCAACATCGATTTAAATAAAAGAGAATAAGCATATTAGAACGGTAAATGCATGTAAATCAAATCGTCTTTTCTTGACATATTTTCATAACACATAATTGCTATTACATCCCAATGTATTTGCTATGGTACTCATTACAAAATGGGCAAACTCTAACTTGGCCTTTCTTGTTTTCTGTGCAACTACAACCACATTGACTTTTACACAATAGGTATCACGCGTAAAATTTTCTAGAGCACAGTCACTAGACTGGAGCACACAAGATGCAGGAGAAAAAACTAAAATGAAATAAAAATCCGCAGTTAGTCTCAGAAGGTGCAAAAGTACATCGTATGTTGTTCGAATGCATTCTGGTCTTAATTTTTTCGGATTAAGCCGCGATCGTGTTTGCCTTTCGCCTGCACGGAAAGCAAAAATTTCTTCAAGCCCCACGAGTAAACAAGCTCGGCACGTGCGAGCTCATGCACATGGAACAGGGCGAGATTAAAACTGGCGGAAACGCTTTACTGTTACTTGGGCTAAGACAATAACTTTTCTCCAAATTTGTGAACAAGAAAAAAAAAAGGCTGCCCATAAAAAGAGGCCAATTTTTTTAGCCAGAGAACACGCACTCAGTCAGAAGTTAAGAATGCCGTTGATTTAAGACCAAGAAAATGATAAAGAAACAAAGCCTTACAATAAAATGCATACCAAGGAGATAATCGAATCTACTGAGTATACGGTGGAGGGAAATAAATATTCGTACACCATGAAATTGTTTATTTTAAAAGATCTAGCAAATCAAAAATAAATATATTGAAACAGTATTTGTATTTTACGTAAACAACACACAGGCAACAACAAGACAAATAAATTCCTCTTTAATGGAAAT
Source organism: Parhyale hawaiensis (assembly GCA_001587735.2). Lineage (NCBI taxonomy): Eukaryota > Metazoa > Arthropoda > Malacostraca > Amphipoda > Hyalidae > Parhyale > Parhyale hawaiensis. The sequence goes on along the minus strand of LQNS02278146.1, from coordinate 1,784,059 downwards.
TATGTAACAATTTATATATTTTGGGTTAAAAAAAAATGTTCCCCCCCCAAAAAAAAAAAATTTTAAAACATATAATATTTTGTGGCGTGCCCTTTGTTCATTTCAACGGCAATTATTCTCTTTCTATGATGTTTTACCAAGCCTTGACATCTTTCCTGAGGGATTTTTCCCATACTTCCTTGCAGATTTCTTTGAGTTCCGGAATGGACTTCGGTCTCCTCGCATTAGTGTTTAACTACAGAAATCGTGGCAAATTTTTTAATGGATTCAAATCCGGAGACTGGCTTGGCCATTCTATTTGTACATGATTATCAGTGCACCATATTTCGTGGTTTTCGCCGTATGTTTTGGGTCATTGTCCTGCTGAAAAATGAATTGCTACGGTAGCCCGAGTTTTTGAACCGATGCATGCAAATGTTCCCTCAAAATGTTCTGATACATGCAAGTGTTCATTCTCCCTTCTATGATATGAATATTACCTGTTCCACGGGATGAAAAACATCCCCAAATCATAACGTTACCACCACCAAATTTCTTAGTGGGAATGGTGTATTTGGTGCGAATCCCGTTCCGTCCTTCCTCCACACATGGTTCTTTGAATTTCGTCCACATATCTCTACTTTAGTCTCATCCGAACATAACACGTTTTCCCAGAACAACTCAGGCTTGTCCTTGTGCTGACGAACGAATTTCAAACGATCTTCCATATTTTGTTTCGACAGCAGGGGAGTTTTGCGAGGAGTCTGAGAGCGTTAACGGTTTTGGTGCAGCTCATAGTTTATAGTACGAAGGCTAACGCTTGTCCCTGCAGCTAGCAAGTCCTCCTGAAGCTCTTTGTGAGTAGTCATGGGATTTTCGGACACTTTCCTTGCCATTTTTCTTGAAGCTCTGGGGAAATATTCCGGGGCCTGCCAGATCTAAGTTGGTTTTCGACGGTTTCCGATCGTTTAAAACTTTTGATAAATGACCTGATGGTGGTAAACGGTATTTTGAGTGTCTGTGATATTTTCCTACAAGTTTTCTCGGATTTCCATCCTTTAATAATCACAACTATTTTACAGAATTCATAAGCTTCTTGCTATTTGCCATGGTTACAACCTTCTTCTACGATGTCGCCCGAAATATATAATGACCCCAAAGCTGATCATAGACTATAGTAGACTTCTAACGTAAAATCTAGAAGGTTCTGGATAGTTCTTGAACAATCAGATAAAATTTAAAGTGAAAAAATTATTTTGTACGAATATATTTTCAACCCCAGATATGTGATATATAATATAATTTATATAATTCATTATAATGTTTAGTTTTGTTGACATATATCATTTGATAACACTTTGATCAAAATACTGTATCAATATATTGAATTTTGGTTCGTTAGATTTTTTTTAGATAAACAATTTCAAGGTGCACGAATATTCATTTCCCCCACTGTATATAATTCCGTCAAAACGGTCTTACCTGTGAATACGGCATTACCGCACTGCCCTGAGCTATATTACACACATCTGCTGTTGCAACTGCAGCAGCTGTATATCCCCCCAGCAGAGTTTTTGGCTACCAATGCCCTCCCCTCTGTGCCGAGGAGTCCCTATTCGCCAGATCTTTCCGATCCACCCCCTTCCAGCTACGCTCTGGTCACTGTTCGGCCTTAGCGAATTATAAGTTCCGAGTGGGATGGATCGATGATGCCTCCTGTCAACTCTGCAAACTGCGCGAACAGTCTGTTCGTCACCTCTTCTCGTGTTCTAGTTACCCCACTGATCTTGCAGTGAGCAGTCTCTGGCTGGACCCGCCTGGGACTGCGCATTTCCTCGCTTATGTTCCTCTCTTCGACTTTCTCCCCCTATTGCCAGGCCCCCTCCGAAGGCTACTCCCCCAAGCTAGCATTGGTGGACCCTAACGATGGCAACGGACAACAACAACAACAAGAACTACAGCCTACTGGTGTAAATTTAATAAGAAGTTCTGAGGTGGGTGCGGTCCTAAAGGCGAAGAGAAACAGAAGCGGTAATGCATGCACGGTCGAAAATGCGCAGCGTAAGTTTTGAATGTCGTTATAAAGCATTTTTGATTAAAAAGGCATAGTAGTGCATGAAAAATCGAGACCGTGCTCGTGTGAAGACTTAGAATGAGAATAGAACATGATTTCAGTGATATCAAGTGCCGGAAATATGTAATAATGGTGTTCGTTAAGCACAAATTATATTTACTACACAAAAGTGCTGCTATAATCGCGTAAAATTATCACTATGCAAACAATTTGATTGCGTAAAGCGTGCTATCAATAAAACTTTGCACACAAAAATTGTTCTCATAAACTACAACATAGACCTCCTAGAATAAAACCAAAATGTCTCATCAGTATTATATGAAGTCAAACTTAAGAAATTAGCATAGTTGTTGATAACATCGGTAACGTAACCCTTCGCGCAATATAGTTTGTACAATTTCAGTAGTAATTATATATTTCTTGACTGTACATTGAATATTTTTCTATTATTATCATTAATGAGAAGTTTAAGCCTCCGATTCTACAACTAAGGCAAGCTAACAGAGGAAGAAAGAAAGGACATATAGGTACCATGTCGATAGAAATGTAGAACCCATGAGCAAAAGTGTTCTCGCACAGGATGAACGCAAACTGGAACTTTTTTTAGAATCAGTGCTCAAGCCTTCGTTTCCTCACGAAGATGATGTTACAGAGGAAAGAACAAGAAGAATAAAGTGTCTATGTCGAAAGATACGAGGAGCCTATGCACGAGGGTGTTCCCACACAGGATCAACACGCATGAGAACAAGTTGGGAGAGATGGGGAAGAAAGTACGATCAGTAGGAATATGATATTGAATGGGAGCAAAGTGGACACGAAAGACATACGTCCCGAAGGCCTAGCTAGGGTGGTAACCCACAGGGTCCCCTTGGGACCACTGTTCCCCAGAACATAGAACGGGCAAACCATAACTAACCTTAGAGCCTATGTCTTATCCTCTGTCCCATGTGGGGTTCTATTGACGAGCCAAAGAGGCGAACCCTTTATTCAATTATTGACTTGTGATGAGATATACAGTATTTCAGATCCCTTTTTCATTGTGTGATTTCCTACTCTCCAATGAGTCCTATTATTTAAGGGTTACATTTTATGACTAAGCTGCTATACCGTGTATGTATGTTTTGGGCTTAAAATAAAACATCTAACCTACTACAGGAATAAGACATCACTGACCACTGGAAATTTCTATTGTGGGCATACAATCACTATTGAATTTTTATCATCGGTAGAACATGTTTCACTAATCCCATGGGCAGTTTCTCATAAAGAACCCAAAAAGAAACAATTACGTCAAGCATAATGCATTTTACTTTTTTGAAACCAAAAAAAGAACTTATCAAGATCTTTGATGAAATAAATTTCCAAAGGAAACACTAGTGTTCCGTAGTTAGAAGCCAGTTTCGACACTTTAGGACAGCGTTTTCCAACTCTTCGAAGTGATTACCCGAAAACGTAATTTTGTAATTATCAATTACCCCACTAAAGATATACCCGAGAACAAATTAGCGACTGTTATATCTGCATGCGCGTTCTCCAAAAGCTCGTAGAATGTGATGATTCATATGATGCAATCAAAGCTCTGTACACGAGTATCGGACACAAACTCTTCCAGTTGTTTTAATTTATGTTTCATTATATGGTTCAACGACCTGCATCTGCAATCCAGAAAATAAATATCCACATGAGCGGATACTAAAAATAAGACATCCGGTCCACCTATATCAGTTACTATGGCAACATGTTTACACTGAATCATCGAGTCACGGCAAGTAAACGGAAGCGCCAGCGCGTAATGTATTCGCTCTGTGTTAATAAAATTCCATGCTGGACACGGCCATTTACGCACTATGCAAGCAAGCACTCTATTGGAGGATCATTGAGTACCTTAGCAAAAATGGCGCAAAGCAAAGGGTACCGTAGCGCGGACGAGGATGGGAATGTAGAAAGAAGTTGATGGAGCAGCAGCGGCAGCGCGACGTCGCAGCTGCGAATACAGCGACTCCAAATACCACCACAGCGCCACAGCGGGTGATCGTATCAAGAGGAAATTATTGCAGTCCAGCGCAATGGAGCGTTACGAGTGAGATTAGCGTAGCCTATAAACAACGCAAACTAAATCTTATCAGAGAGCCTTAACGGCAGCCTTGGTTCATTAGAAGCGCAATTGCGCCTCCGACCTAGCAGCCCCTTAATCATCAAACTCTAATGCATTATTGCGCTTAATATTGAGCCTATTCAACCATTTATTTCAAGTTCGCTACTTAAGATGAGCGGAAAATTCAAATGTGATTGAGTCCATCAAAAGCTCAAGGGCTCCCAAAGATTAGGCGTTAATGAAAGTGATTTTTACTCGCCAGCACCATAAAGGATAAAGGTGGCCCAATCGTCCCCATTACATGGACAGCGGGGCAAAATGAAGACTATAACGTACGGAGACTCTCTTTAGTAGCAGAGTGAAATGCGTTCAGTTTCTTCACAATCACTCCTAAACTTAATTAATCTAGCTGTTATTTTCATCGTCGTCATCACATAGGTGGTCGTCACCCTAGTTGCAGATAACCTATCTGAACCAAAAGGAGACGTAAGAAGGGTAGTGCGTCTATACTGTACACTGTCACGAAATGCAAGACTGGCAATTACGATTGGGGTAAAGAACATCGATAGAGATGTGGAACAGCAACAGCAGGGTCGCCAAGAGGATAGTCAAAAGAAAGAAAGGGAGGAGGGCAGTAAATAAAAAAGCATACGATATCCATGAGGCCTAGTCATTCATCTATTAAGATGAGTGCACAAAGTTTTCCCACCGTTACTGTTCACCTCGCAGCGAAAATAACTTTCAATGTAGCTACGAACATTAACCACTAATCCGCAGAGGTCTAACAAAAGATTGTTATTTATTAAAACTTCTGTAAATACAACAAATGCCGATTTGCAAGACAATGTTACCAAGAATAGCGATGTTTTCCCGGTACTTAGACCATATACGAGTACTGTATACGATAACTGTGCTCACCGATAGTTGTTATCATAATGCTTCACGCTCTGTGTTTTTCAAGAACAGTTAACAAGTTTGTGTTTTATAGTTCACTGCAAAAAGCGTATAGTATGAAGTAGATGACACGGCAGAATTCGTAAATTTTAATTGCACAAATCCTGATATTTAAAATAGAAAACCTCAGCGTTCCTTTTGCTTTCAATATCAGGAACTTTCCAGCCGAGATGGTAAAAATATGGTCCCTATTTACCTTGTTTTACATATCACTTTATGAACAGGATACAGGAGAACAAGATTCACTCACTGATTTACAAAGCCCAGGCGCACTGACAACCAGCCCAATTTACGAAAAAAAATTAGTAAATATTCCAACAACAGCACTTTCTTTTTTTAAGAGCTGAGTAATGTTACTTACCGGGTGAATAATCTCCAGCATATGCGCCACTTGCACCACCCACATAAAAGCTTACCAAAAATGCGAAAAGACCGCAGCGCATGCGACAGTAGCAATTGCGATCACTGCCACTGTTCAGTTCCAGTCCCGGCCACTCGCTGTTACTAACTACATAACTATTTTAACCAGAGCTTTTTATTGCCTTGCATAGGTAGCACGCTAACTATGTTCAAGGAACACCAACAACAACTGTTGTTAAACATTCTTTCTTGCAATATGATTTTCCAAACCTGACGTTCAACAGGTCTTCTAAAAGTAAACCATGGCAACGTAATAATTTCAAAATTATTATAAACAACAACCTTCAACAATGTACACGCTGAATTCTCCAAAGCACTTAGTAACCAGAACTTTCCAAAGGGAATCACTGTATCCTCTCTCATCAAACGCAAAATAGCTTCACTAATTTGGCAGATACGATGTCTGTAAGCCATCCATCAAGTCGGCAATAAGGTCCAAACAATGGAATTGCCATAAAAAAATTAAGTTTTCAGTAAGTGAAGAGTGCGCAATGGGCGAGCGAACGTTTGTTCCAGCCGAGCATTATTGCCGTCGTATGTCAAGATCTCGGCAAAGGGAAGACGTTTGTCAGCCAGCGTGCTTGAAGAACACATCCGTCAAGCTTAAGTTCCACCAATAAATTGCTTAGAAGTTTAAACACGTGCTATTCTGCTGGAGGCGCTGACTTAAGGAGATTTGGGTGTTTTGCGACCATTTCACCACGTCATCATCGTCAATTAATTCAGGGAACAAATGAAGGAGGCTCTCCCCAAAAAGACTTAGGTGCATTAGAGCGAGATTTACGGCGAGCAATGTGGCATTTGCAGCACCCACTGCTGAAGAAGACAAATGGTAACAAAAAGTCTCAATTTCCAGACAAATTGCAATGAAAACCGGAAATCCCTGGAAAGTATAAAACTTTTAA
>LQNS02278146.1:1751725-1762536 GCA_001587735.2 Parhyale hawaiensis | reverse complement strand
GGAATGGGGCAGGATTGATATTGAACGATGCCGCAATTTAATTGAATCTTGCCCTCGAAGATGTGTTGAAGTCATCAAACATAAAGGATCGTTCACAAAATATTGAATAAAGATGAAGGTTTTAGTTAAATTTGTTGTTTTGTTGCGTTTTTTGTCAAGTGTCCCTTAATTCTGCTCACACTGAATTCATAATTATAAGTTAAATATACATAACTTTTTTCTTAGTCTTCGGATCGTAATAAAGTCTTACCATATCATTAGGTATCCCAATACCTCTTTTGTGTTAAAATTTCAGCGTTGAACCTTCTACAGTTTTTGAGATATGAAATTTTTTATTTTTGTCCCTTAATTATGCTCGCAACTGTTCACCAAACAAGGATCATCTATTTTCAAGCAGATCGGAATAAAAGTGAAATTTTTACTATGGGCGTAGCATAGGAAACCACATTTTCATACCATGGACCGTATTTCAATTTAGTGCGCTGCTCTCGGCTGCAGTGCAGTCTACCAGAGCCCACGACTCCCTGCCAAACATCAGCTTATCACTGCCGTGTCGCCACCAATGACGCGTATTGCCAAATTTACTGGACCGCCATAGCGTAAAGTTACTTCATTTGCATATTGATTGCGCCATCTATAGCGGCACCTTCCTTCCAACGATCTTTTTCTCTTTTGCGCTAACGTGTCGCTGGATATGGAAGTGGCGTAGTTCTAATATCAATGGGGCCCATTTCGGGCAGCTGAAGGTAGCATGGTAACCACATCATATGCAATTTGCAGTACCGTGGTAAAATTACATCAAAACAATTTTTGCTGTTCACGAAACAGAAAATATTCAATGAGCGCGTGTGTGCACACAAGAAGTGCTAGAAACGGCAGGTCCAGTTATATGGCATATGCATGAGCTGAAACGGTTATTTAACCAAACAGCATTGTACCCACACAGAAAACTTTGGATATAATGACCGGCTTAAAAAATCAATTAAATTTCTGTACATGTATAAACTGAATCACGGAAAAGTACATATTCACTGATGACGTTCCTAGGTTAGAACTATGTAAAATAGTTATAATTTCTTAAACACAGCACCTAGTGGAAGACTGATGCAAAGCGCTTCCTAGCTGATCTCCGTTCCCATACATCGATAGCTGGAAAACTAACGTACTGCTAATAGTGTTAACATTTCACAGGCATACACATTAACTTTCTGTAGTTCTTGTGACTGTAGCTGTGCCAGCCTAACTATGCAATATACTATGAAGTCATACAAGAACGGACCGGTTTTATAGTAGAAGCAGATGAGCGAAGATCGTATATGAGTCCTCATCAGAGAATGTGGAAAAAGTGTTCCATTGCTGTCGATATACCGTAATCACAGCCTGACTGAATGCATTGGCCTCCTTCCCACACCGACGGAACAAGGTTACAAGAGCAAAGAAATAATTCTTAACAAAAGTGATGTTTACTTTATATAAGACACAGAGGCGCACGTGTATGTAGGGTAGAAAAAAATTCTCAGCCGGTGAGGAACTAGACAAAACTAGCTGGAGATTTCGCTGCATCACTAGTAAATAAGCAAGAGTTTGAAAATAGTGCGATCTGCGTAGACAAGCGGGAGATAAATATTATCAATTGGGAGAGTTAATTCCCTCGAGATAGTTACACTTGTTCGGAACCTATTGTGAGACCGGAAGTACCGCTACTCTCAACCAAGTTGAGAAGTACCGCTACTGGCGCCCACCGCCAGTATCAGAGATAGAAAGTCCCGAAAACCCAATAGAAGTAGTTGTGCAAGATTATTGAATTTAATACTCGCAAATAAAGAGTAAGAGTTCTCAGGGAAACGCACAGCCTGCAGCACAGCACAACCTCACATAACAAGAGACACTGAGCCGATGACCTCAGACACAACCTTGAATGAGTAAGAACAGACATGGCGGACACACACGGGGCTGTTGTGACGACACGACATCCTCGCTTCGCTACAGCAGGCTGTAATCAAGCATTGAAACGTTCGGTTATTAATTTTGCGGACAGAAGCAGCTTGCTTGCCCGGACGTGTAGTAAAAAGCTGCCAGGACGTTCACGAGAAGAAAATTTATAACATTACAATACTAATGTAAGTGCAAAAGCAATTTTTGCTATAAAATTTCAAGTATGGAAACGATAATGATTATATAAACGAACCGTTAACTTAGCTAAACCTCGTAGTCGCTTAAACACCGATGTAGTTAAGCTTCTGCTGGCTATACGACCACACACACACCTACACACATGCGATGAAATTGCAAAAGAATGAAATTGCGTTCAAGTGAAGAAAAGTGGCATTTAGAGAAGGAACTGCGTCAGTTCGGCTGCCATGAGCGGCGCTGCAGTAATGCCCGGATCAAATTGTCAAGAAAGCAGTTGGGCGCAGCTGCGCCACGAGGGCAGCGCTTCTGTTTGCAGTTCACACGCAGCAAATTGCCTCTCAAAAAATGAGGAGTGAATCGTAAAAAAGTCTCGACTTCATTCATAGACGTAATTGCAAACTCGACCGGCCATTCCATAGCCGGAAATAACTTTCATTTGGAGATATTAGAAAATCCAAAGCCGCTGCAGGGTTTTGCGTTGGATAGCTCAGCTTCGTCTACGGAACAACTCGCTGCTGTTTGTAAAGCCAGCACGAAAGCGACTGTAGATCATGCCTTTAAGGTACCAAACAGCAGAACAATGGGATTATTGTTCACGTACAGACATGAGCTAAGTATACATGCATACAACGGGTCATCTGCCAAATCAGGGGCAGATCCGTTACCCATGTTTTTGCCGATTTTTGTACGGTTTCTTTGAATTGGATAACTTGCAGCACAACGACCAGTTTGTCATCGCAACTTTTTTGGAGCTGAGATAAGAAGGAAAACTTTTGGAACCATAACCGCTTCAAAGGTGTATTGCAATTTTGAAATATATGTGTGAAGTAATAAAAAACAGGACGTTGAAAAAGGACCTGAACACCTAAAAAAAGAAAAATATTGGAGACAGATATACCTACGGAAATCAAAGCTTATTAATTTTGTGTTAATTTTTCATTGCATAATTTACGAGCTTACTAAATTATTACTAATACTACGTCATTCATTAGTTACATCCATTGAAAACCAGAACGCCTCGGTGACGTAAGACCATCACCCGCGGTGGGAGCAAATTTCATCGCCGTCATTTTTTATGGCCAGCTAATCCTATTTTTCTCTCTTTTTTTTTCTTGTATTGGTGACATCGATGACAGCTCACCAGACTACCTGCAAAAAGTCATGAACCGTGCTCAACTCCTTGTATCTGTTTTTGGGTGGAGAACAAATTTCATCGCCGTCATTTTTATGGCCAGCTATTCCCAGTGTTATGGCAGGGGTCACATCGAAGGCGACCCATCAGACTCCCTGCAAAAAATCATGAACATAGCTCAACTCCTTCAACCACTTATAGGGTAGACAGAAGAATATATATACAAATATATAAACATATATACAAATATATATGGTTAAATCTTCAAGGAAAACATTATCACCTCTCTCACTTTGTTCGCGGGTGATAAAAATTATTCCTTCACATTATAATTATTTTCATTCAATATCAGCGGCTGAAACTTTTTTTTTACAGATCTCTATATACATACACACACGACATCCGCATCGGTGGACAGTGGAATTCGAGATCAGCATCCGTGGATGTTGACATCCGGTCGATCTCTATTCGACATCCGGTCTAGCTCTGGTCAAAACATAACTTTCCATCACTGAGTCCTAATTAACAGAAGCGATGCCAGACTGAATACGAGCGAACAACTATTGCTCAAAACGAACCGCTGTTTTATTGTCTACAAACAAAACTATCACGATGTAATGAAACAACAGCAATGGTCATCTGCTTCCTTAAATGAAATACAAAATGTTTAATGTACATTTCAGGGTATTGCCGCAGCTTTAGAAGTCACAAACTCTATATAGAAGTGACAGCTTGGTGAAGATGCTCCTGATCGCCTCCTCCAGAAATATAAAATGCGATACAGAAAATCACAAACCTTTAAGCCAACCTATATCTTGTGTTAGATTCGGATAAAGAAAACTTAAAGCAAAAGCAAAATACACCAAATGCAAGATAAATACAGACCAGGATACCTAGCTCAGATCTTAATGTTTCACAGAATCCTAATTTAGCGAGAGCAATACCCAGAGGCGCTCTAACGGGGAACGAATTAGAACTATGCAAAAACTTAGCTCATTGAGGATAATAGGATCGGTATTTGTGCTCATGAGAATCCAGAGACAAATTGCAGGTTCGCTGAACTCATTTGAATTGGGACAGAAAGAAAGGCACGTAATGGAGCTTCAGGCACAGCGGTACTGAGGCTGTTCGATAGTGAATATAACCTTGCACAGTAGCATAGAAAACAACGCGTCGGATGAAGCGTAATCAAAGCATCAATGTCACTCACAAAAAAAAAACACGAAACTGTACATATAAACAGTACGTTACCTTTTATTATGCAAATACTCAACATGGCTTCCGGAACGAAAGAAGCTGCTTAACAAACTTACTGGACTTTTTCCCAAAAGTTACAGAAATTAAAGATGATGAAAAGGGTGTAGACCTTGTGTATCTAGACTTCCAAAAGGGTTTTGATAAAGCCCCCCATCACCGGCTAATGAAAAAATTGGAAGCCCATGGCATCCAGGGTGACTATTTACGATGGATCAAGGCATGGCTTGCGGGTCGGCAGCAGCGAGTGAAGCTTGAAGGAGAGTCGTGCGCCTGGACACAGGTATCATCAGGGGTTCTACAAGGTAGCGTGCTTGGCCCACTTCTGTTCTCAATTTACATAAATGATCTCGATGTTAACATCCGTAGTAAAATCAGTAAATTTGCGGATAATACAAAACTATATCATCCTGCATGAAAAAAGCTGAGCTCCAACAAGACCTTGACCGCCTCATGGAATAGAGCGCAACGTGGCAGATGAACTTTAATGTCGACAAATGCTCTGTAATGCACGTAGGGCTGGTCAATCCTCCCATCCCATTGAAAATGAATGGGACGGAATTGGCTCCTGTCACCCGACAACGTGACTTGGGAATCACTATTACAAACAAACTACAACACAGTCAGCAAGTTGACAAGAGTGTGAAAATGACAAGCAGAATACTCGGATTTATCACCAGAAACTTTAAAAACAAGTCCAAGGACATCATCGTTCCCTCGTACAAGGCATTAGTGAGGCCACACTTAGAATTTGCTGTTCAATTCTGGTCGCCACATCTCTGTAAAGATATCGATAACATGGAAAGAGTCCAATGCAGAGCAACGAAACTGATACCCCAGCTGAAAAACAAGTCGTATGAACGTCGCCTGAAAGAACTGGGTCTGATCTCTCTCGAGCAAAGACGACTCAGGGGACAACTAACAGAAATATTCAAGTAGTTGAATGGCTTCAACGACGTACCTACAACGGGACTCTTTGAAAGAGACCTTAATGATCGCTTGCGAAACAATGGTCAAAAACTCAAGCATAAAGCTGGAAGAACAACCTTAATTCAGCAGTTCTTTCCCTATTTCATAGTCAGCATTTGAAATAGACTCCCTTCCGACGTTGTTGGCGCGGAGTCGGTCAACTCGTTTAAAAATCGTCTTGACATACATTGGGACAGACATCCTCCACAGCTAAGAATTCCTCCTTCACGAGTCGCAAGCACTTAACGGCCAAAACTTCCCAGGCCATCTTATGCCGATTTCTTCTCACTGCCCCTCCAATTATTTTTTTTAAACTCTACGTACCAGCGGCTATTGATCATGCTTGCGTGCATTCATGATCATATATTTGGCTGTGATACTTCTCCCCCTTTTTTTCTTTCTTTTCTTTTTCTTTCGTCTTCCATTTTTTCCCCTCTTGTTTCCCCAGTCCTCTACATCCTACTAACATAATGGCATTAGCTCATCGAGGGCCGGGGCGTAAAAGCCGGTGTCTCTTTGGGAATGGGCCTCTTGGTTCGTCTACTGCCGCCTATCTAATCTAATTACAATTTGTTTTACTTATTTTTCAAGATAATTGTCAAACATTTAAAATGTTAATAGTGAGTTAGTGCACAAGTATGTTGTAACTATAAAAACAATTAGAGAAAAATAAACCGGAACCATTTGACTCTAACTGCGCACATAGTTGGAGCAACCTCAAATATCTGGAGCATTCTTAGCTGGTAGCCAACCGCACCTTCAAGTGTATTGAATAACAAAGATTTGATTCAAGCATAAATAAACGACAACAGCAATATTCAATACACATTGACAAGACTTCTATCAAATTGAATGTGGAAAATGGTTGAGATAGGGAACTTCTTGAGGGTGGGGAAATTTTTTTTTGAGTCCCCCCATACTATGACACACTAACGAATAATACAGCATAATTGGTAGACGAATGAGACGTGCATGATCACTAAAGTAGTTGTAATTTTTGAACTGTGATGTCTGTAATTTTACAATTTAATTTGGTTATTCAAAGCTGGTTTTAACCGTATTTAGAGTAAATATAGTTACCATAGGCGCAACAGCAGTACATGATGGTGCAATACCGGTTCAGTGTATTCAGTGCCTCGTAGTTTGGTACACCTTTTTACTGTTGACAATATACTGGACCAAAGTCAAATGTTGCTTTGCTGTATCATTTAAAAATTTAATTATTTTTTCAATCTTTTCACTTCCCATTTTTGCCTGCAACATATTTTCAAAAACAAAACCTCGTTTAAATTCTTTCTCCGATAGGTGGGTAAATTATACTTTGGTACACGAATCGCTCCGAAAACTGCCCCCAAGCGCTCCGGCAACTACTCCAAGCGCTCCTATAAGTGCTCTAAATGCTCCGGTAACTGCTCCTGATTCCCTTTTCAAACGCTACTATTGCACTCTTATAGTGCTACTAGTGTTCCTTTTAACCGCTAGTACGGCTCTTTTTTAACAGCTTCAGTGTCCTAGCTATAATTATTATATTCCTATTTTAAGCCTCCCTACCCACCGAGTACAATGTGATTGATCCAAAGAGAGGAAGAAAGAAGGGACATAAAGAATACAAAGAGAAGCGTGGAACCCATGCACGAGTAAACGCACTACAAGGAACAGTACGTCGGGAGAGAAGAGGAAGATCAGACTAAAGCATGAGAAAGAAGGAGTATGAAAATGAAAGGAAGCAAAGGAAGCAAAGTCCCGAAAACCTAGCTAATGGCTAGGTAACCTACTCGAAATGACCATATTTAACGCAATTATTCCAACTATAGTACATCGGAGCAAGTACAGAGTTAACCATATGTTGTGTAAAACATAATGCATTTTCGATCCATATGCAAGGCAAAATTAGCTCTTCAACGCATGATATGATCCCGCTATGCTCATAACTTGAACACCATCGGGTACGTGTCCTACACTGAACACTATAAACATAGAAAGATCATCAGCAGAGCTGAAAAACTGCAGTACCGGTAATAAAACCGTATATATACCGTGCACAAATATTGAGTTACTACATGGAAAAGTATCAGTGAATATTTACTAAATTTTATAGCTTACCAAAAGACATTATACAGGCTACGTTGAGAGAGCTTACGTTTTTTATCAATACCAAATCATCATTAAAGATGCGTATATAGTGTCGCTTGAATATGACACAACCGCAGCCACAAATATCAGAAAGAAAACGCATCCTTTCAAAAGAGAAGAGCAGCAGGGTTGTGTGGCCAGGGAAAGCTCTGGCAAGATTCAGTCAGATTGCTGATACTCCGAATGGGAGTGTTCCATTATCGGTAAAATGGAGGCAATTATTTAGCCATTGTTGCCTTTGTCACTTTCCTCGGAGAAATTATTGGTTGCGAGAGCCACAGTTTCTAAGCGAGTAGCAAAAAAGGCCACCACATTTCCTGTTGGTTTTTCTCAGAATTTGTGTCCTCGAATTGCTTAATGGGAAACCAGAAAAAACGTCATTTTTGAAGCGCATTCGAGTGGATTCGTAAATTTCAGGGCTGAAACTCCAAACTGGAACTGCCTTTACGTTTCCAGTCAATTACAACGGTAATTAACTCACAAAACAACAAAAGTCGAGGAAATACAGTTTAGTCTTCTTCTCTATTTTTATTTGTACAAAACACAGAAACATTGATAACCTAACCGCATTATAAGAAAATGACAGCAACTGCATGCTTGCTTTTCATGCAATAATTTTATTCAAAAATTAAAAGCAACTATAAAATTTTTGTATACCTTACATTGAAATTATACACTTATATAGAGTGAAACTTTCTCATTTAGTAATTATAATTAACTCACGGAAAACATCAACTGAGACTATTAAGAAACACTGGAGAGACGTCATATGGAAAATGCTGAAGGTATTGTCTAATTTCGTAAAATGTTAGCAATAAATGGAAATTAATTTAATGTTGAAGTCCACAGTTCTGTCACACACTAAAATGTGGGCGTTTTCTGCCGTGGTTTGCGTGAGAGAACGCAGTGTTGTTTCTTAACCCAATCTGCTCCAAGGCGAGACAAAATTGCACCGCCCTCTCGTTTTTCGTTCACTATTTTACGCTCAGTGATTTTCAGTGCCCAAACTTCCGTGACTTTTCCTGATTTCTCATTAGCATCAATAAAATTCCAAGATACCCGCACACTATAGCCAACAATCGTGATAAGTATCGCTATTTTAGAAAATTCGATGATAAAATTTCCGTGAGCGCCCGCTTCTGGGTCGACGTCAGGCAGCATCATTGAAGTCTGACCCACTCCAACTGTTCTCTGATGCAACTTTCAGTGCAGTGACGCTGTGCAGTTGCCTATAGTTTCTGCAGTTAGCGTGAAAGTATAACTGCTGTAGATTTGCAGCTGGAGCATTCACCCTGTACGCTCTGGTGAAATTTTCTTATATTTAAATTTAATTAACAATAAAACCACTCTTAGCTATTATTTTTTCAAATAAGTAGGTGGAATAATAGTTCAATAAATGACTCTGAGACTGTGAAGGAAAAAACTCGCATATTGATGAAGTTACAAGCATTTTTATGGGGCGGTACAAATTTATCTCACCTAGGCGCTCAGGCGGCTGAAAAAAATTGGTAACGGTTAAGCAATTATTTTCAACTTCATTTTCAGTCATTTACGAAAAAACCTTTGCTTCTTCGGTGTTATTCTTTTATTGAGTGAAAATGTTCAATTTCAGTAAAAAAAGATCTTTGTTTCCTTAAAGAGTTTATTATACACTAGATCATCAGGAGAAGTAAGAGCTGTGACTGCTTTGAGTTAGGGTAATAGGTGTTCTGACGAACATTCATTCCTAGGCTTCTATTTGAAACGTACCCTCCGTACGTTGCCTACTTTCTAAAGGCTCCTTAGTTAGGTTAATAATGTATTAGGAGCTGGCTGAAATTTCTCGCTGAAGAAGTTCTCTTTAGTCTTTTTTAATTTCGGGGCGTCTGTTTACATTTTATTCAAAGACATAATAACAATATTTTCCACGTATTTCGCAGATTGAAATTATACTTACTTAAATGGTAAACCAGATTCTTTGCTGATGTGGTTCCAATGTAAAATAGTGCCCAACTTGAAGTAGTTTGCTTCTCCAATACAAACTTCCAAGCAGCCGTTGCATTGCAATCCATAAATGCAGTTTAATGCGTGGCAGTTCATGTTAGTTTTTACTCTAAAATCACACTGCACGGAGTGGAAGTAAAATGACAGACGACCCCAAACTAAGAAATACTGAAGAGAACTTGTTCAGCGAAAAATTTCAGCCAGCTAACACCTTAACCTAACTATAGAGGCCATTAGAAAGCAGGCAACGTACGGAGGGTACCGTATAAATAGATGCTACGGAATGAATCTATCAGAACACCAGCAGCTCCATTTTAATGAGATTGGACAATCTTTTCAACATTTTATATAAGACGTCTGTCCAGTATTTTTAATAGTATCACCATATACATATAGCCTATAGTTACTACCACAATGCAACACCTAGTTTTTTGTATAAGGTAAAGAGTATACTACAGTGCGTTACCTTTCATTATGCAAATACAATTTTTTTACTTATTTGTCAAGATAAGTGTCAACAATTTAAAATGTGAATAGTAAGTTAGTGCACAGGTATGTTGTAACTATAAAAACAACCACAGAAAAAGAAAACTGAACAATTTCCCACGTTTTAGCAACATTTGCTTATTGCATGTGGTTCTGCTGTTACCCCAGATTATGCAACATCAATCTCTAGTCAACATGGGCAAGAAATGAGCTTTAAAAAGTGAAGAAAAGATCAAAGTGACCTCGTTATTGGCTTCTGGTAAGACAACACTCGGAGTTTCCAAGGAATTACAGCGTGATCAAGGAACAATTAAGGCTTATGCAATTGAAGGTAAAGCCAACAGGAAAACTCAGGATAGAGCCTCTACGAGGAAATTGACTGCTCGGGATATACGACATTTGAAGATCTCTATCGCTAGAAAACAACTTTCTACAAGTAAGGCGATATTTGAAGACACTGGAGCCCCAATACTAAACAGTAACACAAGATGTGAGGTTCTACAGAAGCTAGGGGAAGTGAAAGAGGCAATTAAACGACCCCTTCTAATAAAAACTCATAAAGAAAATACGGTCAAATGGGCTGAGGAGAACATGAAAACTGATTCTTCCAATGTCATATTTACTGACGAATGCAGAGCCACTCTTGATGGTCCAGATGGATGGGCGTCTGGATGGGTCCTCCATGACCGACCTCAACAGACACGGCTTAAGCGTCAACAAG
>LQNS02278146.1:1728625-1746693 GCA_001587735.2 Parhyale hawaiensis | reverse complement strand
ATATATATATGTTATGTAAACTTCATGTATTAATTATCCTAAAGCAGTCCCTAAATTTTTTAAAATACATAAAAAATAGAGTTGTGCAAATACTGATGTCTAGGCACTGTATGTGTATACGGTACCACCAAATTCACAGCATCATGATCTCTTCTGTCTAATTTCATTAGAGAATATGAGTCACTCCGGTATAGATAACAATCATATGACAATGCTACAATCAAATACAAATGATATGAGATATGTTTTAATCATATGCAGGAGAAGCCACCGCATTTGCACACCCTTTCTTCACAATAAAACGAAGCAGTTAACATCACATGTATAGAAGCTGTTTCATATTTTCACGTCAATAAACTCGTAACAATGCGCAAATAATGACATTTCAGGGATACAGCGAACACCTTTTCTGGATCTGTCATAATTACAACTCGAGCTTTATTCATTTTCCAAACTTAAAGCAAATTTCAGTTAAGCAAATTGCCAAAAATATGCATTATTTAACCCCCAATTAGTAGTATCAACAGTGACTTGGGCTAGCTAAAATCACATTCACAGAGACTTGATAACTATGCAACTTGCGAAATGCTTCATAAATTGAAAGCAGCGCCAGGAGAACTTTTTTCATTTAATAAAAACGGGGCACAGAAGCGTAATTCTGCCAAAGCCCCGGAGCGCCATAAAAGACATATAATCTTGCACACATGCCAAACCTGAATAAAGATTATAGCGGTAGGGCTTGAGCTCAATATTATGAAATCGCCGGGGATTTTAGGTTTAATATTAAATAGAGTTGCTATGAGGCAGGCATAATTTTGGAGGGCAGTTCCACCAGGCTACATTGGGACATTATTAGCAGTGCTCTAAATGCTTACGGCACAGAAAGAAACGACGATACTAAGAGGATGCACAGAGACATTGAATATAAGGTCATGAGCTTCAAGGCATATCTGGATTATATAGGAAAGAAGCTGTGAGGTCGCGGGAAAATAGTTGTTCTTTTATGACTTTTTCTGAATATTTTTGAAATACAGAAAATTAAAGGGCGTCATAATGAAACATGAAAAGTGCCGATGTAAATGATTGATCCTGAAATGAGATTTTTGGAATTATCACTCCTATTCATCATATACTATAAGGCAAGAAAGCACTGATTTTTACATAGAAATGCAAAAAACAATAATCGTCATCGAGTTGACATTTTCCAATAATGAAGTAAAGTAACGCGGATTGAAAAGAGGACGCCTTATAAGGAAAAATGACTTTGCAAATCGGGTAATTCAGACAGGAAACAATGTATTTTTGTTAAAGAATATGCTCACTGCACAGAGTGTGAGTAATTTAAGTTGTCTTAGAAATGAAATCCGTGAATATCGTTACAGTCGGAAACAGAATAACAGACAAAAACCTGGGAAAACAATGAACAATACAAGTAAAAAACGTAGGAAAGATTGGGAAGAGAAGGGCAGAACTCATCCTTCGATTGCCCAGATCTCGCTCAGTATTAGGGTCTCAGGAGAACTTCGAGATCCTGGATGGAAAAGTTAGTCTAGTTGCCCGGCTTCTTTTGGCTATTAAGTTCGTTACGATCAGCAGTTCAATTCAACGGAACAAAATTAGAACTTCTTACAAGAGACTTTGTTAGGGCTAGTTCACAGATGAATTTGCTCCGGCAGAGATACGTAAAGCTACCTCCTCCCCAGTCAACTTTCGCCGTAAATGACCACAGTTGCTACAAATTTAACCGAGTTATACAAGGAAATACACTAAGGCGGAGGTACGCACCTATAGCTAGCCTAGGATGTTATAGCCGCTACAGCTGGACAGCAGTCACAGCAAAATTTGGAAGCAGTAAAGAAGGAAATAAGTACTCGCAAAAGTTATGACTTGCAGTGCTGTCATACATCAGTTCAGTCCTGCTGCACACAATGCACAGCTTTTTCCAAATATAGTTTTGTAAACTATAATCAGAAGTTTGAATCTCCGTTTCCACAACACAGGCGATATCAGAGAGGAAGAAAGAAGGGACATATAGTATGACGATAAATTATTATACACTATATTTCGTATAACTTCTGCAGCCGCAACTCAGCCGTTTCAACAGGGAAACTACTTGTGCAGTATTCAAATACCGCATAATGGGTAGGCGTGGCCAACGTGCGCTACTACGGGCAGGAAACAAGGCGCTTAAAGCATAGTAGGAGACACTCGAGTAGCCGGCCTTTTACGGAGTTCCATACGAGAGAGATGAGAGAAGTCCCGCGGACTAAGTACGCTACCTCGATCGGTAGCCCACCTCGCGGAACACAAAATGAAATAGAGAACATACCTAACTTTACAAAACTAACCGCGTCAGCAGGAACTGCGGCAAAGGTACTGCGGAAAAGGTACTCGGGTTTGCCCCTGGGGTTGTAAGGCCCACATATATTGTAACAGGGATAGGGTCCGTTATAATATACCCGAGAGGACGTATGATGATAGATATGTGGAACCCAGGCACGAGGGTGTTCCCACACAGGATCAACGAATAAATGCAACAAGATTAGTAGGAGTACGAGATGGGAAGAAAGGAAAGTGGGCACGAAATATAGACGTCCCGAAGGTCTAGCTAACGGCTAAGGTAACCTACAGGGCCCCCCGGGGGCGTTGCTCTCCATAGCATAGCATGGGCGAATCAAAACTAATCTAACCCTAAGGCCCATCCCATGCCCCCTGAGGCGAATAGTTTTGTAGATGCAAGTAGTGTATAAAGCGGCGAGATACGCGTTTTTGAGGGTAACCTACCCTCGCGACACCCCTCACGCGTGAGCTTCCGGTTTATAACGGCCAATGCACTACCGGTTTAGCGGGGGTTTGGGGGGGACGCAAACCGGAAGTGGGCGGGACCTGGGAAACCGGAAGGGGCGGCGCGATGACTTGGCGGCGCGAGGGGAACCTACCCTCAAAAACGCGCATCTCGCCACTTTATACACTACTGATGCAGCACAAAACGGAGATGTACAATGGCGTGTCCTAAGTTTTCCAACGTTAAAAAAATTTTCCTCTTCACAGAGAAGAGTGATCCAAATTGACCTTACGGGAAAATTGGATACAGCTGTAAATAGGAATACATGAATTTTAAACTGAGTTCTATAGCTGAAAGAAGTTACTATGGCTCTGCCATATACACATGTACCAAGCTATTAGCTTATATTTCATTAGATGCACTATGGTAGCCTTTTCAGCATCAGTAACACTCCCGCGTCTACCAATTCTAACGAAAACTTTCAGCAGTTACTATCCTGGCACACCTGGAAATAGTAATAAGTGTAACATCTCGTCAATGAAGACACCAACCACAGCGAAGACTGGTGAAACATGCTTCCATATGAGCAGGACAGGAACGCAAAAATAACAAAAAATTAAAAAGGTCAATGCACCTGAAACGCTAAACTTATTAGCGAAGCTAACAGCGTACACGGCGTATAAGATACAGCCCAGAACATCACTCACAGTGGTAAAAGGCCTAGGAGCGCGTAGCACACACTGGCTCCTACACTACACGACAGACAAAATAACAAGCAAACAGTTCAGCTAGAACTGACAAACGTTGGGACCTACCAGCCTGTAAACCACAAAGTTTCACCTCAGTGGACTGGATGTAGCGTACAAAACACAAATTAAGTGCCCAGGGACACGAGAAGCAACACTATATGACCGTTTGCAGACGAGAGCGTATACCTCCGTATAGCTCTCAAGCAAGACGATGCATAATGAAACCTTTAATTTGGTCATGAGACTAGGACTTCCTTTTCATAATCACCAATATTTGGTCATATGTGTCTCTGGATATTAATAACAGTTGCTGAATTTTCTTGAAGATTAGTTCGTCACTTTTTGAGTAATGTTCTGACAAACACTAAGAAATAGCTTAAACACACAAATGGATGAGCCCACCATCAGCAAAATTTGGGTATTTGCGCCTTTTCTCATTTTTAACAATTTCTAAAAATTTTATGAAGCTCCGTCCATAATTTTTAGTTATATTCTGACACACACAAAAACAAACAGAAACAAACTGACAATAACTGACAGATCATCACAAAAATTTAATAAGTTGCTCTTTGTAACATTCCCAACAATTGCTGCAAATTTCACAAAGATCCGTTAATAACTGTTTGACGTGTGTTACTAAAAAATGCCGACAAAAAAAAAAAAAAAACGGTTGGACGGATCTTTACCAAAAGTTAATAGTTGGTTCCTCCAAATATAGCTAACATTCTCTGTAAATTTCATAAAGACCATAATTTCTTGAATATCTTGGTGACAGACAAAGAGGAAGACAAACGCCGTCAAAAACATGACCACGTTGGAGGAGGTAATTAGTTTCCTTGAATGCAATAGAGTAACATACATTTAATTATCAACTTAAAAGTGTAGAAGGATGGAAACACATACACGTTGAAAATAATACATCCTCGCGGATACTCCGCGAGGTGTAGACAGGCTAACTGTAGGATCTGAGCATAGCAAAACTGTGTGATGTGTTTATTTGTCAGCACATAACACAAATTCGCAAGTATAGGTCAACTATGGATGACACTCCCTGACACAATCATCCCCTCACCATGATTAAAGGTGAGTTGCTCCTTTGCGATGGTTTATATCAATTAATTTATTTTTCTTGCTAAGAAATGCATTTCTTGCTCTATTATGAACACTTTTCGCATGATGCTCCAATGTTAACTGGACTCCATTTTATCTCAGTTTCATCAATCAGACGCAAAACGTATGTGCTTTCTACAGTGCGTTACCATTGATTATGCAAATAGAATTTTTTACTTCATTTTTCAAGATCAGTGTCTAACTTTCAAATATCAATATTAACTAAATGTATGGCTATGTTGCCAATATAAACAGCACTTGTAAAATAAATATTTAGCCATTGGTAAGTTTATCATACAATTTGCTTATGTACGAGATTTTTTCTGTTACCTCAGATCATGCAACAAGCTAATAAAAACGTCATAAAGAGGAAATAAATACAAGTGAACAGGAATATTGTTATCAAACGTCCAGTTCAAAACGAAGAAATTATAACCAAAACATTTCAATAAACACTGAAATAAGTGTTCAGTAGTTGTAAACATAAGTTAATTTTGAAGATGGCAACCACCATTTTTCACGATCTTTTAAGGCGCTTATCAACAGACTTTGTCAGGTTTGATATTTCAGATGGTGGACTAGAATCTGCTGCTGCTTTAACTGCATTCCACAGGCTTACTTTGCTCGAAAACTGCCGACCACCTTCATAGACCTTTTTCTTGATCATTGCCCAGAGGTTCTCAATGGAATTTAAATCGGGGCTATTCGCTTACCAGGTCATAATCCTATTTTATTTGAATCCTCCGTCCGCAAGCCAGTTAGCAGTGTACCGTGCTCGGTGTGAGGGAGCGTTATCGTGCTGAAATACCAATTTGGATCTGAGTGCGATAGTCTGCTCATCAAGCCATGGAATCAAGTTGGCTTCAAGAAACTGGCAGTACTTTTCTGCATTCAGTTTAACTCCTTCTGCCACTTCAAATGGACCAATAAGGGTGTCACCTACTATCCCGGCCCAAAACATTATAGCTCCAACACTTTGTTGACGCTTAAGCCGTATCTGTTGAGGTCGGTCATGGAGGATCCATCCAGACGCCCATTCATCTGGACTATCAAGAGTGGCTCTGCATTCGTCAGTAAATATGACATTGGAGAAATCAGTTTTCATGCTCTCTTCAGCCCATTTGACCCCATTTTCTTTATGAGTTTTTGTTAGAAGTGGTCGTTTAATTGCCTTTTTTACTTTCCCTAGCTTCTGCAGTACCTCACATTTTTTCTTTCTGCTTAATACTGGGGCTCGAGCGTCTTCAAATATCGCTTTACGTGTAGAAAGTTGTTTTCTAGCGATAGAAACCTTCAAATGTCGCATATCCGAGCAGTCAGTTTCCTCGTAGAGGCTCTATCCGCAGTTTTCCTGTTGACTTTACCTTCAATTGCATAAACCTTAATTGTTCGGTGATCACGCTCTAATTCCTAGGAAACTTCGAGTTTTGTCTTACCAGAAGCCAATAATGAGGTCACTTTGATCTTTTCTTCGCTTTTTAAACCGCATTTCTCGCCCATGTTGACTAGAGAATGATTTTGCATAATCTGGGGTAACAGCAGAACCCCGTGCGATAAGCAAATGTTACCAAAACGTGGTAAATTGTTCCATTTTCTTTTTCTCTAGTTGTTTTTATAGTTACAACATACCTGTGTACTAACATACTATTCACATTTTAAATGTTTGAGACTTATCTTGAAAAACAAATAAAAAAAATTGTATTTGCATAATCAAAGGTAACGCACTGTAGAAGTGAGGCGTCAACTATAGTTTAATCTATGACCTGAGCAAATTTACTCCCTGTCACCTCGTATAATGAAAACTTTCGTGATGAAAAGTTGTTATAAATATCGATGAATTGAAGCTCGTATGGTCCAAGCGGAAGTAGATTCAGTAATTTGGAAGGGTCAATATTATATGAACTGCAGCTCCTCGAGAGAATTATAAGAGCGATGGCTCGACGTTCGAATAGTGAACCGTTTTAACTACAATATTTTTTGGTTGTTGATTGACAACATGTTGCGACGTATGCTTTGGTGGAGGAATTAAGGTTTGGGAGGAATTAAGGTTCAGGAGGAATTATGGTTTTGGAGAAATCAAAGTTTATGCTTTTGCCAGCATGTGGACTTACATATTCATATCACATTCATGCAACAATAGTATAATAATTTCCCACACGTTAGGTCGATAGCCAGAAATGGAATGAGAATATTTCAAAAGCAATACGATTACACAAGCAGTGGTACACTGCTAGAGCGTCCGCCTCACGCACGCTAGAGCGGTGCTTAGTATCTCTGCCCAACAGGTGGTTCTTGTGGTGCCTGGCTTGCGGAGTCAGCATTTTCCGCATTCAGACGCTACTGAAGAGTCGGGGGTCGCAGTTTTTCAATGAGCCTTAAGTTCATAATGCCAATCTCTGACAATCTCTAGTCGAGTGCAACCGTGCATTCCTCTTGGGCCAGAGAGCATCTGTTTGCCGCACGAACCAGTGTATGCGGATGTCCCACTATGGATGTGTGGTCAAGTTAACTTTACACCTCACCATAAATTATTTTGTGTGTGTGTGTGTGTGTGGGGGGGGGGTTAATAGCACATAATTTCAGACAGAGACAATTCATGATAATACCAGAGCATTTTGAGCATCTTTTAAAGTAAAATAAACTTAACTGTATTTTATCATGCAGGAGAGCTAAATGATATTGGGAAAATGTAGCTTACTAAGCAGCAGGTCGCCAAACTCTTTGAAGCCAGAACAATAAGAAATTAATAATCAATAAGAAATTGCATCGTGATTTCTGAAATAGGAAACCTAAAGAACGAAATAAATTCAACACCGGTCTGAAAGTCACACCAACAACCACACTGCACATCTTTCGCCTCTTTTTAATGAGTCTCCAATTTTTCTTTCTCTCCAAAAGCGGCTTCAACTTGGGACTAGTCGCTAACTTGTTTTCAGCAAGTTTTTCAAGCGCGGTTGAATTTTTTGTGACTTTCCCTGCCAAACTATGTTAAATCCAACCATGGCGAGCGCTATAAAAATCCTTTTGTGACGCAAATAACTTTGTTTTGGAGGCAAGTTGGAAGCGTGTCTGGACTTCGCTCAAGGGATTCTAGTCAGTATAAAAACCGCGGCCGAGGCCATGGGATAGTTGAAGAAAAGCTCTTCGTGCCAATTAGATAGGGAAAAAATATTCGCTTGGCAGATAGACTGTTAACTGTTCGTCTAGCTGGAGCCACACTGTATAATCGCAAGCTCTCTACTTACGAGCAGGCGTTTAGCGCGCACATCGTTCAATTTGGGTACTTTCTAGCTATATTTTGGATGCAGACATTTACTGTATAATCAGGACACCGTACGAGATTAAAGTCAGCTCAGAAGTTGAGCTTAGGATTGTATAGGATGGCCCCGGCGCTGTACAGACCAGTTGTGAAGATGATTGTCTTGGACAGCAACTCTGCGGTGCCGCTCCTAGCATTCACTGCAAGTGATCACATCCTGCAATGCTTGTGTTACCAAAAATTCAATGAAGCATTTTTAAAAGTGCACTGCACTAACTACGAGAATCAAATATACTGTGAGAAAATACCAGCTTAGGACTTTTCAACAGGTAAAAGAGTACAGTACTGAGCACAATTATTATTGTATAGAAAATATGTTGCCTTCCTTGTCACTAACTCCAGAAAAACTGATATCAATAATAATACACAGGGTGAACTAACTGGAGCTGAACTGCAATGTAAGAGCTGAACCACGACTTTCTGGTCACATTTTATTTCCATAGTCAGACAGTACCTACCATTTTTCTTACTTCCATTGCTGAAACAATACATTCCCATTGAAGATCTTTGTAAAAAAATTGCTGAATGAACCGATGTTAAAGATTAATCTTGTTGAGAGCAGCACCTAGGGCTAAAACGAATTTCCAAATCAAAGTACTGTAATTGTTATCGAAGAAAATAAATATCACAGTGGGCATGAAAACTATATATAGGTCTATTCACATTCAAAGTTTAGGCTGGCTGCCCATGACAATGGCGATCCGTAGAGCAGAAGAAACAATCTTAGTACACCAAGCAATCGAAGAGCTTGTGCATAAACGATCACGATGCATGAAATCAGTGAGTTGAAAAAGGAATAACACAACAAAATTAGTACTGAACCATGGAAAAACTAAAAAAGCAAATATTGCACTGAAAGGAATGTGTTCTTATGGCGATTAAGAATTTAATCACAGTTTCGAAAGCGCCAACGGACAGAAATTAATGACAATTTCGTGCGTAACTAGCGAAACAATTTCAGAGACCAGCGGCAGGTACAGCAACTGAAAATTTCTGGGTCGGAAGCAGTCGGGTCAACAGCGCAGAGAGTCCTCAAGTTCTGGAGCGGGAGGGATTGTACCGATTGTTGCTGTTGACCTCTTTCATTGCCCAATATCGGCAACGATACAATATGAGGCCATCTAAAAAAATCGCCTCTATTTTAGGCCTTCGACAAGGCTTTTTGTTCCTCACTATGATCTCTATCGCCTGGAAAATACTGCTGTCCATAAAGTGGACGTTCACTTACGCCCAGGCTCATATCAACTATTGGCTTTCTGCTGCAATTGGGGAGTTGCTGAGGAACATCCGCAGCACTTGGTCAATTGCTGAGGACCATCTGCAGCAGCTGGCCAATTTGCAGCAGCTAGCGTGATGCTGAGGAACATTCGCAGCAGCCCGTCAATTACTGAGTAGCCATTTGCAGCAGTTCGTGAGCTGCTGATGATCATCCGCAGCATTTGGACAATTGCTGAGTAACCATTGGCCGCAACTGGTAAGCTGCCGAGGAATATCCGCAGCGGTTGGTCATTTGCTGAGGAAAATTTACAGCAGCTGGTCAGTTGCTGAGGAACATCCGCAGCAGATGCTTAATTGTTAAGGAACATCGCAGCAGTACGTAGCAATTTACTACTAGGTACTTTTTCGACTTTTCTACAACACTTTTAAGATTCCAAAATAATATTATTTTTGAAGTCATCTTTGGGAGAGCATCGGGTTGTATTAGTGATGACGCAATCTGACATAATGGCGAAATGTAAAGCAATGCAGTCCGGTATGAAAAATCGCACTGTTAAGAAGCCTGCCTGAAAAAACGATAAACTACAGAAAATCAACCCAAATAAATGAACGTACCAAAATCGAGGATTCAATCGATAATAAAAATACACTGAATATGGATCTCCAGCAAATCTCCCTCGAAAAAGTTGTCAGCGAAATATTACCTCTCGACCAATAGTCCGGAAGACTGTCAGAGTGGCTAAAATGAATCTTCGAGTAACAAGGGATGACAAGCAAAAACATTTTCTAAAGAAGAAACCAACGTTTATGCGAATTCAGTGTCCATGCAATATTCTGCACGAAACAGTTACAATGACAACACCCGAGGAAGATACCGCTGTTGAAGAATCTCCAATTGAAAGCTCGAATGAATTGGCTAGGGGTCATAGTTGCATAACTAAAAACTTTAGAATCGTATTCTATGGACAGCTTCAAGACGGATGCGTTTTACCACAGAGATATAAGTGCATTTACAGGAAATATGAAGAAATTAGCTTACATAACTTTATAGTGAAGCACGGAAGAGAATCCATGGTGTCATGAGGTTATTTTTCTACGCCTGGTGTCTGTACGTTTCATTGTAAAGAGGAACGATAAAAAACACTTGAAGAAGGATACTAGCAACCTTCCGGTTCGAGGAAAATGATGGTCCCAACACGCCAAAGTCCAACAACATAAGGCTAACGTGGTGACTGAATAGTTGAACAAAGCCAATATTAAAGTCTATAAGAATGGACATTGCAGTCACCAGACCTCATTTCAATTGGAAATTTGTAGCGAGAGCTGATATCTGCGTGTAGGCAAAGATCTCAAGCAATATCAACGAGTCGGAAACGATCTTAAAAGAAGAATGATTCATATTCCACATGATATTTGTATGACCCTAGTAAGAAATAACAATAAACGTTTAGTGCATGTAATTCAGCAGAACAGGCATACAACTGACTATCAGTAGTGAAAATTTGTGCACTATGAACACTGCTCGGTTTCTGAACACCAATGCACTCGAGGACCACAATTTGCCAGAAGCTGCAGTTCGTCAACAGATGCTCTGCCCGACTCTGAGCAGAACTCGCCTACGCAGAGGAGCGAATTCAGCGGCATGGGTCTAAGACAATTTTGATCGTGGAGAAAAAGCATTTCAAGGCAACTATAGTCTGACCACATTATCAGGGCAGTTCGTCCGTGGTCAAATTCCTGTATACGGTTGCCAATTCTAAGTGTATTTTTGAGACTTTGTTCGGCCCATATCTTAGCCCCACCTACTACCTGTATATAAAGTAATCTCAGAAGTACCTTCAGAATTGGGACCGCAATACAGGAATTTGACCAAGACTGAACTGCCTCGATAAAATGGTCAGATAATAGCAATCGTTTTTTCTTGTTAGAATTTTAGTGATAACCGTATGAATGTTCTATTTTCCTAAATCTATACTTTAAATGGTTGCGATTTTAAATGTAGGTCAAACGTATAAAATATATTTGTCTTAAAATTAGAACAGGAGTTTCAACGTAGGTGTCAAGGCGGGCTTACATATGGGCTAGCGCTTTCTTTCGTCCATGTATAGTTAGAGTATCTAGTGTCTGAATGCGTTGCTGTACCCGCTTAAATTGTAAAATCTAACGCAGCTGTAATTCACTCTATAACTGAAGAGACATTTGAAACTTTATTAGTGGCACTGGTTAAGTCAAATGGCTGGAAGGTTAACAACTTAGCAGATATGGTAGATGTACGGTTTCATTTACAAGCTACAAGAACGCACTATCATTGGTAGCCTAGCCGAGCACTATGCACGTAGGGATAAAAGCTGGCGATTAAACTCGCATTAAAATGTATTAAATTAATATTTTCCATTTCTATTTGATATAACTTGTGGTATAATTTTGCCCTAAAAGATCGCAATGCAAGCACCTTTCTTGTACACTGTCGCGCTGTGGGTACATAATAATGTTGTGGCAAGCTTGACGCTCCGGCAATTTTGTCCCGACAGAATCAGCAAAGATGTTGCTCTTCTGCACACGCCCTAATATTGTTTGTGAATTTTTCATTGTTTTGTATCAAATTTTGAAACTTCGTTTGCCTTTTCTCATTATTGCTGATAAAAGTATCCGCAAGTTTCGTTAGCCTCCCATGACTAGTTTCTAAGGTATAGTAGGAAATGCACGTCTAATGTCGGAAAATGGGATACATTCTACAGGCACACTGTGCCTGTACAATGTGTGTTCGGGCAACACAGAGAGCACTCATGAGCACGCGGCTACGGCGAATGGACACTGCAAACTAAAAAAAAAAAAAAACACGAGGAAGAATAGAAAAAAGTATGCCTGATAGACAGAATGAGGGTGGTAGTAAATTGCACCCGGAACGAAAAATACTCCGAAAGCCAAACTAAGGCCAATGTAATCTATAGTCGTCCTAATCGCGCGGCTCCAAATAACTTAGATCAGGCAAACCTGTCTTAAATCTATACATGACCTAAGGCCTTACCAATTCTCTTGAGGAGTGGAAACATAATATCTTCCATTGGCAATTCTTTCAGTCCTTGCCGGAAGGAGAAAAGACGCCGTACACGCGGTGCTCTATAACAACGTGTCACACAAAGCACTCAAGTATATCAGAACCAGAAGAGTGACAGCAATAGCCAGAAGTTGCAAAGGAAGTAGACCACCTCGTGCAAAAATTCCAGCCCAGACACAACGTCTATTCAAAGCGCTTAAAAAAGCAGCAATCCTAAGGAAAACTTGGCTTAGCGGAGGGAACTTGGAAGTCACTTTCATGTCTCCCCCTCGGCAATCCTGCCAAGGCTAGACACTCGTGCACATTGCAAGAGTGATTTTTCTCGAGGATTGTTTTGCATGAAGCCCTCATCTGCGAGTCAGAAGATGTCTTCTCTTATCCATATTGTTTGCACCAGCGCATTGATACCTCAGAGAATGATGGAATACTGGTAGGGGAGCACACGGATCACTGGATGCGATATTTTACCCTCCATGCATAAATTCAAAGAGCTTCTCAGAATGAAAAAATGACGAGGATTTTATTAAACGTCGAATGTGTAGGTGCGGTGGTCCTATGAGATACGGCGAGGAAAAGTAAGACCATGGATCCATTCAGTTGGAGATATATCACCAGTTGGAGATAGATATTTTTCACCAGTTTCAACATTTGAAATGTACAAAGCAGATACGTACAAAGAAAAACAGCTTACGGAAAGAGATTGGCTGTAGTAAATACCCTGTGAACGAAATATAAATATGGCTAAGAAACTTTTCAGGTTGCCTACTCGTATTTTCGACGTAATATCCCTTGTTAATGGGTCAGGTCCGTTGCTAGCGGTGCAGGCAACAACCAAAGAGTTTACTATCGTATAGAAGCACGTTAAAAATACTATGACCTCCCCATCATATTTATATGCACATCTAATGTGTAAACAAAACATGCTCTACAAGCTATCGCGTGGCTCTATTCATATGACAATGTGGCAACAATAGCATTTGTGAAGAAGATCTATTCAACAGAGTGGAACAACTTTGTTTCATTTCAGCAAATTAGACCACAGCTCCATTGGTAACACTTCACTACTAGAATATCCAAGTCACGCTAATACAACACACTACAAGGTTGAGAGCCGAGCTCTTCTCAGGCAACGATGAAAGTAGCAATAATAAAAACTCATTAAAACCAACATTAACCAACGTGTCTCCTCTGCAGTTACACTGTTCCTGACTTCCTCAGAAAATGATCTTTCAGTGACAAATGAAGTCAAGACGCTTCTGCAACAAAAAAAAATACATAAAATAACAAAGGTATACTGCCGCCAGCTATGGAATATGGAAGAGAGCAAAGAATATATATATATATATATATATATATCATTTTCTTGAACTGGCATAGATAGTTTGTAGAAATCGACCAAGCTGCTGAAGAAATTTTGATACCTCTCTATATTTCGTAAAATCTCAAGAATAAATTTACCATCTTAGAGCCTTGATGAACAACGAAACGCGTGTCGGTGGGTATAAAATTTTTTCAACAGCTTCTTCAATTTTTACAAAATATATTTAAAAAGTATATGTAGACTTAGTACTGGCCTAATAGAACAATGAATTAAGCCATCGGTTAGGCCGAGAACCTTGTAGGTTAAGAGGCAAGGCCTTGTTTTTTAATATTCTAAGCAAATATCCGTTATTAGGACACTAGACAAACCAGGCCTTACCTTCTAACCTACAAGGTTCTTGGCGTAACCAATGTTCCAAGTGTTGGTTAGCTCGTTGTACTACGGCGGTGGTGGGTGGCAGCTTCAAAAAATTTTGGCATTTATTTGTTGAAAAGTGTAGTTTTACCATCCGTAGATTAAATCTTCTGTAAAATAAAACCAGGAGCGGCAAAAAACGGGGAGTTCTCAATGATTTCCCGGCTATTTGAAGTTAACAGGCCGTTAGACGTACCAGATTTTAGGTACATCTTTCGAGACGCCGGCCACTTAACACGCCGTATATGAATAATGTTGGACATCTAATAATTCGTTTCAAAGTACAGTATATTAGTGGTGTACCGATACTATCGGTATCGGTACCCGACGTATCGGCCTTTTTTGTAGTATCGGTTTTAGCCAAAAAAGAGAAAAAGGGTAAAAATTGCCCATACAACTTATACTTCTGGCAAATAAACGAAAGTCTGACTTCATGGACACGATTGTCGCAAACCAAATGCAAAGAGCAGTAGCTGAACTTATACAGATAATTGAGCGTATTCATTTTCATTCAGCCTACACTATAAATAAAATTCAGTAAAATTTAACGAAAAATTCCCTGGCCGCAACAATGCCAAGAAAATTCCATAAGGTTTACGGAATTCCGTAAGTTGCCCAGCAGTCGGGAAAAAAAGCAGGTTCGGGGCGGGACTCGAACCCTCGTCATAGGGTTTCTGATGTCAACATCTCTACCACTGCGTTGACAAGTGCTGATAAGAAAGAGCTTTATAAAACAAATGTTCCCTGCTCATGATATTTACTTCCGCCAAGTAGATATGCGTAGGTGGAGTGTGTTTGCTTGTCTTACTGTCGGTCACAATGATAACTCAAAAAGTTACGGACGGATTTTAGAAAATTTACAAGGATTGTTAGCTATGTTAGGAGGAACAGATGATTTAGTTTTGGTGAAGATCTGTCCATCTGCTTGTTTGCCTATTTTTTCTTAGCACCCTAACTCAAAATGTTAGGGATTGATTGTAATGAAATTTACACGAGTTGTTAGGTATATTACGAATAATTTGTGACCAAATGTTTGCGATGATCTATTCGTTAGTTCGCTTGTTTTTGTCTGTGATTGATTTTTATGCTTGTTCGCAAAATAACTCAAAAAGTTATGAACGGACCTGAATGGAATTTTCAGGAATTATTAATAATGATGAAAAACATAACTGATTAAATACTGGCGATGAATGGTTGGTCTTTTTGTGTGTTTCACCAGTGTTTGTCAGCGTGTTTTCTAGCAGCATAGCTAAAGATGTTAGGAATGGATCTTTCAAGAAAATTACAGAAGTTGTTATCACTGTCAATTGGCACAACTGATTAGAGTTTCAAAACCAATTGAATGCTGCGTTACCGTGCCTTGCTTGGCGGAGGTATGCGCTCTCAGAGTGCTCAATTGATTGATGCATTATATTATTTGTAAATGGTTGACACAAATTTATACGTGTACGATCAACAGTCACTTATCTGACAAGTGTTGTAGTTTAAGGGGAATGTATACATGGTTCACAATTTGTTAAACTTATAAAGCTAGATTCTGGAAAAACTCCGTCAGGGAAACGACATTGCTCGGTTAAATAAGTATTAAACAGCATTTCTGCTACCATGTTTCTTAATTTGCGTTCAGTTTATAAGTTTTGTCCCTTATATTACAGTTTAAACAATGTACCACGTAAGTCCTAAGGTCAACATACACTATATTCCTTTTGTTCAAAAGAAACGTATGAAATTGTAAACGAGATCCCACCTGGTATTTCGAGTAAAATGACTGATAAAGGGAACAGTCATCTGACACACGGCGAAGTAAGCGTAGGACAATGGACAAAATACGGGGTTTTTTCCGGAAAACCAGAATACGGGGCTTTCCAAGTAACATCTACGGACTTCCTTCGGCTAAAGTTACGGATTTTTTTACAGTGTAATCGAAAAAATCTTCTGGAATGGCACTATAGACTAACACAGAAAATATGTAGTTAATAGGGCAGGGAGATTCCTGAAAATCAGCTCAAGAAATTATATAGTTTCAGCGTTAGCAGCAAACGTCTGTACCGCAGTCACTGTTTGAAATCAACCACCGCAAACATAGGCAAAACTTCGCGAAAATTCAAATTACGCCAGCTTAAATTTTTTTTTTGGTGGTGGTGGTTGTTGTAGAATAATTTTGCTAAGAGCTGATAATTGTACAGAAATTGGAAAGTAGTTGAATGACTGCGCTATGCGGCGAGTCGGAGGCAGAGCTGACAACCTTTAGCCGTTCAGACCTGGGGTGGTCATCGACACCGCTTGTTTCTTGACAACATCTTGCCGAATTTGAAATTGCTTGCTGTGAGCATCCAAAATGCCTGACCATCTCAGACTGGCGCATGTCAGCTGCACCATCCCAACTGCAAGAGATCAACGCTCAGCTGTGCAATGTGGCATCTGCTCGGTTTCGATTCTCATACTTCAGAGTATAACCTCACTTCATTGCAATACATTTGAATCAATTAGTAGCACTTGAGGCTTGAGAAAAAAGGCAATTTGATCAGTTATGCTGTTCAAAAATCAATGCAGCACTATATAGGAAAATAATGATTGCATTTGTCTTGCACTGATGACTGGATGACAGAAGAAACAAAAACAATATAATAATCTTCTCTACAGATAATAATTATCCAGTAGTATAACCTATCAGTTTCATTTTATGAAGCGTTTATATAGTAAATTTAGCATCATTTTACTTTTTTTGAGGCATCTATGCTTTGTTTCTTCCTGTCCATCCTTTCATTTTGTTTTATTAAGACGGGTTAGCACGATACGATTAAGCAAAATTTCACAGCCATGTTCTAGCGAATGAATGGTCTCTTGCTCAAATGACTGCGAATTTAGAAGTCTATGATAAACTATTTCAAAAGACATGAAGTGCTGCAACTACGAAAGCAAATATTAAGATTAGTTTGATATCACAAGGCGGCTTGTTTACAAAATTTCGCGCCATTGACTAGCAAATTTCTGCCGATAGTATTTGAAGCTCTATAGCAAATTCTGCACCCATGAGTTACTTTGCCGGCTTCCTGATATCGCTCTGGGTGTCAAACCTCGCCAGTTCATTCATATTTGACTATCGTGTAAACGCTCCTTTACAATTCTTGCGATGATCTTTGTTTTAGGCTATCCTCTTCTTTCCGACTTGCGCATCCCTGATTGCTTTTTGGTGCATATAGGTTCCACAGTTTCCTGATATAACTACATCACGCGTGTCTGAATGGGTTCCTTCCAGTTATCTAATACAATTAGCTAGCCTAAACTCAACAAAGATTATTCTCGAAAGTAATTTTATGTGCCACGCTGCATCGACGTATAGGTATTACTGATGACCACGTCCATATCATGTTGAGCTAAGCTATTAAAATTCGCTGAATTTCAATCGCAAGTTCGGAATTAAGCGACTTTCACAGCTTTCTTTGTTAACGGCAACCGAAAAGCGCTATTGAAGGAAAAAAAAAGCCCAACTAGGAAAAAATCCACGGAGGAAAAACGCTACCCGGAACGTGGGCTGCAAGAGCCCCTAAAATAGTTTAGGTGAGGTGAGGTAAACTTAGGTTAGGTTTGGCTAGGTGAGGTTAGGTAAGGCTAGGTGAGGATACGTTATGTTAGGTTAGGATAAGTTACATAGGGCTGGGTCAGAATACGGTAGGTTGGGTTTGGTTAGCCTAGCCGCTTAACGTACTAACCCGAGTGGGTCCGGTACGTTTTAGCGCCGATTTTTTAGCACCTTGTTGTTTTTGGCGCCGAATATTGTGGCGCTGATTGAAATTAAAACAGGACATATGGGCTAGATGAAATTACTATAAAACTTTTTATTTCACATTAACATCTAAAAACTAACACTAAAATAGTCGCACAATATGTAAAATGCGCTCGGCAAGTTGCACATATTAAGAAGATAAGAAACATAAACACTAAACCCAGCCAATATTCTAATGGCTCTGATTATAACTAACCTAATCTAACCATAGCTAACCTAACCTAACCATAGCTAACCCAACCTAACCATAGCTAACCCAACCTAACCATAGCTAACCCAACCTAACCATAGCTAACCCAACCTAACC
>LQNS02278146.1:1684465-1711993 GCA_001587735.2 Parhyale hawaiensis | reverse complement strand
CTAAAGCTTAGAGCTTTTGACCATTCTGAGCTGCTGCAGGCCTTACAAGCACCTATGAATTAAACTATTTTTTACAGGCGACTAAGCATCAACAATACAAAGCAAGCATCCAGTGCTGACGTGATTTTGTATCGGAAATAATATACAGATTGCGATATAAGCGAATAGGGAGGGAAATGCTTTTGGCAAGTACGGGGGCAGAAGGTTGGATAAGTGAGGAAACATGGTTGAAAAACAACCTTGGTGAAGGACTTCTTTCCCCCCTTAATTATGGTTGGAAACCTTGAAATTAGCCCAACCATAAACGTTGGAAAGCACCCCATAAATGCCGGTGATTACGAATGATTTGCATCCAAGTTCGACCACAATCATAGTTGTTTCCTATGATAATTTCTGATACGAACTGACGAAACTGGGTCGGTTGGCAATATCAGGGACTATATTTTCTTCCGATAAAACATTGTCAAATCGTGTAAGTGATGCAGTCAAGCACGAACTCTGAAAAAATGTAGTCGAAAATCTACAGCAACAAATGAACTAGAAGGAATGGAGGTGTACAAATTACGAGCATATGTTTAAAAAGTATAGAAAACATTCACATATATTACAGCCTAGACGGGATAGTAATAATATTCGGCTTATCAGATATAGCATATAGCAAAATTTTAAACTTTTACACCAAGTTTGCCAAGAAACAAGTTGTAAGAAAGTGATCACTTTCTCGTAGTTTATCAGACACGCGTGACTGCATTAATTGTTATTAAATGTTCCAGTTGTCTTAATGGCCCACTGATTGCGAAACACCTTTGATCCTTAAAGAAATCAAGTAAACCATCTACATTATACTAAAAGTCTGTGAACTTTATACATTTGTTCACTTGCTTGTAAGCACACGGATTCTTCGCTTTGAGATAGGAAGAAATTCAAGCGTCAATGGTGGAAGTAACGCCACTGGAAAGTTGTCGAATCCGCCATACAATCTATGTCATCGTTCAGGAGTTAGATCGAGACGGATATTTTTAGAGCGTTGTAACCTGGATACCGATCACTTCATAGCTACGTTGAGTGCACGAAAGAATTTGAATTTTATTCGCCTGGCCAGTATCAGTAGCTAATACGATTGAAGGAAAGTGTCTACTGGTATTATACTAAAACTAGTGGACCCGTGCGTGAAAAAATTCACGCAATAATCGACATATTTGATCTCTCCTCTGAGTTATCATTTCCACATTTTCCTGCTCACGCTTAGTAGCAACTCTTACTCCCTTCTGTAATCTTTCTGTTTCACGTCTTTCTTGTCACTGCGTCGCATAGGCACTTCATCTCTCTCCATTGGTAGTACGTCTTCGTTCTTGAGACTGTAGTAGCCTCGTTTTCATTTTAAGTTCACTATCCACTTTCTCTACTATACGTGCGTCTTCCAGAGTCAAAATCTTGAGTAAAATACTGCAATAAACTTGAATGCAACAACAGCCAGCTTATATGCAATATGAGTGCACCGTATCTATGATACTGTCTTCCATACTCAAAGATCTCCTTCACTGCAGTGCTGAAATTTTGGCCTAGAAGAATTCATCATCTACTGCCCATGAAATAATTGTCTACTGCCCGTTGTGAGTGCCCCCTTGATCATCTACCGAATTTATAGGTACATCGTGACCTGAAATAAGTTATAGAATCGGATTCCAGAAGGTGCACATATAATGTTCCCATTTCAAGAAGTGTTTCAAGCAAGAAGTGCATTCACATAAAGGGTAAAGAATCCCACTTTCGCCATCTTCTGTAACCTGGTCATCGATCTCTATGGAAACATAACTCAATTACAAAAATCTGCAACCTGGCGTATTTTTCGCCTGTTTCCTCAAGAGGGGACACGAAATAAATACAAGAAGCGGTTCATTATATTAGGATTTTGTAAACATTGCGTGAAGATTCAATTCGATTATATCAGTGATACGGAAAATGAAATTGAGCGTGGCTGCATGAACGTGTACGTTAAATTCAAAGGTGATATGGGTAATGCAAATCGACTACGTAACACATTTATTTCCCAACTAGTGGCCCATGCCGTCATTATAAATGACGGCAAAAAATTAACACTTCACCCAAACCCCCGCCGTCTTTTGGGCTTCCTCATTTTCCCCTTATCTAATACTGAAGAAAAAGATTCCAGGGTACCCAACTTTTTTTTCGCCTTTTGAAATCTGAATTTTCTCCTATCTTATTAGTTCTATTTTTCCCCTATCTAATACTGAAGAAAAAGATTCCAAGGTACCCCACTTTTTTTACATTTTGAAATCTNATAAATAAATAAATAAATAAAAACGACGTGAATTATTATATAGTACTGATGCTTACAGGTAGAGTGTTGAATATTTCTTTGAAAGCAAATAAGCTGATGATGGTGACCCGTACGGGCAGTTGCCGAAAGAGTGGACAGTCAAATAGCGTGAGTTCTATGACCAGATGCATAACAACTGCTTTTTCAACGAAAGCGAAGAGTATGGTCATGTTGACCCAACGGGTTACGGGCCGTCTACTGTAGTATTAACTATTTTTTCCACTCTCCTAGTTTGCACCATCTCACCTTAAACACTTTCTATTTCACGCATAAAACTTTGGCTTTAACATCTACTCAGCGCCTAAATCTGCTATTTGGAACACAACGTTATTTCTTAGTTGTCTTTGAATATCTTGGTCGGCTTGCCAAGCTCTTTGACATAGTTGCTTTAGTTGTTGCAAATATTCAACAAACAGTCTTATTTAGCTTTACTATCTATATTATAATTCTGCTTGAGGCTCCATCCGTCCGTCCGTGTGTACGTCCGTCGCTGTATCTGAACGTTACCGTTTTCACTGTTAGATAGTGGCAGCTTCAACTTGCAAGAAGTTATGATTTTTGCTAGAACGAAGTTCAGTCATAGCTATGTTGTTTACCGCTTCTTGAAAAAAATTTTGTCACTTTCAAAGCAAAGATATGAAGACCGTTTTCCTTGTATCTTATCTACCGTTTTTAATTTCTTTCACAACATATTATGTTCGCTTTGCTTGTGACGCACGACGTTCTTTAATAGGGCCAGCCCAAGGAGCTTGTATAGAGAAGGAGGGAGCCAGAAGCCTAGCCCGTTGAAGCTCAAGAGTCTCTTATGGCTGTCAGCCAGTTGTCGTATGCACCAATCACATATCAGTAAGGAGTCTCTTATGGCTGCAGCCAGTCGCGTAAGCACCAATCTCATATCAGTAACTCGATTTGCCTGCTGCTCCCCCGTAAAACTCAGTGCTCCCCCGTCTTTTCCACCAATCAGCGTCTCACAGCTATAAGAGATCTTGTTGACTCGCTGGCAAGTCTATAACTGGGCCACAAGGCTCCCTCCTTCTCTATTGAAGCTCCTTGGGCCAGCCAGATACGTCGTTAGAATACGCTGCAGTAGAATAGGAGAAGGAGTCAAGTTCAAATTTTAGCTGTTACTTCTCGCAGGTCTTACTTAGAAGATACATTGACTTGGGACACTTTTCCACCTTTGTATGCATGATACGGTTCCGAGGGCATCATCATTGAAGAAAAAATTTTCTTTTCTGTTGAATTTCCACAGGTTCCTTCAGTATTAGATAGGGGCAATTAAAACGATACGGGACTGAGATATCACTGAAGAACATTGCTTCTGTTCTGTAGAATTTGAACAAGTTTCAGGAGGATCTACAGCAGCGTCATCGGATGGGTACGGCGAACGTTCCTATGTTTCGTTAGGCGGGATTCGACTAAAGCAGTATCTTTGATAGAATTTTTGATCCTATCGGGCATAAGCTATGTCGCATATTTTTTAGCTAAATTTTTTCTTAGCGGGTCGAGAGACTCAATCATGGTTGGAGTGTTCGTTCCTTTCGTCCGTAATCCATTTCACTGATGGTTCCTTTATCTGAATCTCTTAGAAGCAGTTGAAACTTTACGCTGAGCTGACGCCTTTTTATGTTGAATTTACATTGCAGCCAAAGTTCGACGCTTTATGTTCAACTATAGCCCCATGCCGAAACCCAATAGCTCCAATAATTTATCCAGTCTTGCAACACGAAACAAAGTCATAAACAGTAAAGTGATTAAACTACATAAATTAATCAACAAAACTTACCAAGTGCTTCCGTAATAAACAGAGCTTGGCACACACGGAAGAACAAAGTTGGTCATTTAAATGAGAGGCGCTGTTCAGACAAGGGGCATTTAACACAAACAACTCGATAGAAGCTCATTCTCACGCAATACATCAAGGAGAAATTTACCGAGGTCATTTCCCGCCGTCTCTTTTGTATGAGGTAAGGAAACAGTTTTCATTTCCTGCCATAGTAAGAAAATTGTCACGTTGTTTCTAGCAAGAAGAAAGAGAAAGATAGAAAAAAATAGGAAGCTCGGCCACTTCTCGAGCGGATATGACCTCAGAATGATCCGCGTTCCTTTTCGAGCCACTAATCTATCCTCCCGGCGCCTATATATGAACCAAAGAGAAGGAAGAATGCACGCCTACAGAAGCTCAAGAACCAAAAATAACTAATACCGCGACCCCGAAATGGTCGGCACTCTTTTCGCCTCACTGAATTACCCCACGAGGACCTCTAGCAAAAGTTTCTGATAGAATCCCACTATGGACGTATATAAAACTCCAACTTGAAAAAAAAAATCAGTGATGGAAAAGACGAGCGTCGCCTCTCGTGATGGCGGTTTGCACTCTTCTGAAGAAAATTCCTAGGCTTGAGACGCAATTTTCAGAGGCCTCTGTCTTATTAAGGTCAAGATGGTGGGCAAGTGAGTCTTATTATTATAAATAAGCAAACACTACACTACACAAGATGCGTGAGCTTAGTGCTAAGGCTGGCGTACAAAGCGGTACAAAAACCAATTGTTTTTCTCTGTCAACTGAAGAGAAACAGGGCCAGCAAACTATCTTACAAGCAACATTACAAATATGAACAAAGATAAATGTCCCATGGGAAATGGTAAACTAGCATAGAGTGTTATTGATCGCTCTAATTATGTGAAACGAAATTCAATTGAGTATCTTTGATACACTTCAGCTGCATTTAAGAATTCCCGGGACAAAAGTTTCTTGCCTTGAAAACGACTTTCGCAAAGATTGTCGAAAGCTTGGCCAAAAAAATTATAAAATTCAGAAGACGTCTTACTGAGAAACACCTAATAAAATGCATAGAGTGGCGAAGTAAATCAATTTGTTTTCTTTTGCTGTAGAAGTCGAGACAAAAGAGTGAATACCCACTATTAAAGAGCTCTCTAGTAACTTCATCATACTATTAATTAACAAGCACTTTAGTAACTTCATAACAAAACGGGAGGTAAAATTAGCCCAAGCTTGCAGCAGAGATGTGGCATTACTGCTATGGTGTAAAACATATACAGTACATATACTTTCTTTTCAACAAATAACCAATCAACTATTTTTTGCTTTCAAAGATTTAAGAACTTTTCGAATACAAATCCAATAAACCTCCACATTCAGTGAACGTACAACATATTCGTATTGTTTCACATGCATGTCAACGAAATACATACATCACAGTGCTGATAATAATTAATTAATTATAATGTATTAAGAAAAGACAAAGGGGAGGTCGAATGCCCAACTAGACTACCTGCTTACTAAAGGACTGAATACGGAAGTTATCGCGACTGTTTGTTAGCATAGAACGTTTTTTGACAAAAAAACACTAAACGCTACAAACTTATTAGGGCTCTCAAAGTAAAAGTACGAAAAGAACATACTTCGTTAACACCTGAATTTACTCACCGATATTGTAATTTGCATGTACATACCTATGAGGCGAACACTTCATGGTTTCAAAAGTTTTCACTAGAACCCCTGTGCTGTAGCAAGTCATCTAGTAAAACTGGGGAAAGCAACGAGTGCCATGCATGAACCACTTTAAAACTAAGCGCAGTAGTTTCATTGAACACGCGAGTTGGGAATCACTCGAAGCAAATTGCATGTTTTATTACAGCGTCGCGCTCACTAAAATGGAAGCTTTTCGGTGGAAACACAAATTTTCATTGCACCGAGCAAGGGAAGCCATAAACACACAAGACCATAAAACTTGACAAGCTGCCATAAAAAGAAAAACAAAACACCAACAAAATAAAAAGTGCTGCTTGTTCCAGCGAAATTTAAGTAACGAAAGCAAAGGATACAAGGATGTTCTCAACGATTCCGCAGATTGCCTCAAGTTACATGCAGTTGAGCTTTCCAAATTAGTACTTTTAAACGACTCGTTCAAGGCTTGTAAAATAAATCCCGTTCCTAACACGGACATCATTTTTTTATATAGTCACAGTTCTTCATAGTTCTTCGCATAGTTCATAGTTCTGCACTATTTAGACGTACATAGATTTAAGGTAAAAGCTCTTTATGACAATATTAATCCAAAATGAAGACGCAAGTGACACGTAACAAATAAATATATGCTAAGAAAACAAGGAAGCCACGGACAGATAACTTCCAAGAGAAAAATACTTTCTTCAGAAACAGCACAGAAAAAATCAGTACGGCAGCTACTTAAGAAACGCAGAAAGCAAGGGCATCGACATTTGTGCCGAGAGATGAGTAACAACGGGGCGGCAGAGTTAGATGACTCAAAGAGAGTACATAAGACTACGTAAGTACAGAGGCATACCCAACTGCTGCAGCCCTGTAACTTGTAAGTAATATTGCGCACCTCTTCAGAGCATATTAGCCATAAGCCCAATTTCCGCCGTTTTGAAAACAATTCTAAAATTCGCGTGAGGTGTTCAGCTTTGGGCTTGCTTATCCTTTTGAATTTTATTTACATTTCCCGCCGGCAATATAGAAAGAATCATCACTAAAGGCATCAAGGCACTTTACGTCCATATTGTCGCAGATATAAAGCCTATCTTTTCACACGAAGTGGCTTGCACAACACTCAAAATTAAAATGTTTTGCAAGTCTTAAAGACACTGTAGTTTTGAATTTCAAATCACAGAAAATCGCGCATCTACCCGACACAAAATAAGAAAAATTGCGTATTGTAATGAAAAAAAAAAAATAAAATAAAGGTGCGCATTGTCCTTCATTTTGAAATGGATTTATAGTTCAAAATACGAGCCTATAACACTCAATAACTGTCTAAAGGTTCAACAACGGTGTAATACTAATTTTGAAAAAATCTGCAGTTTTACTGTGCAAACAGTCAAGCACCTGCGTTTTCAAGTCGTTTTTGTTGTTCGTGTGTTCCATCTGAGCATCGGAACTAAGAAATAAATTAAACTCTGTATGTGAGACATCCGCTGAATACGGCGGTGGATAAAGCATACTTACTCACTTACACTCAGTTATCTAGTCGAGAATAATATTTGTAACGCGTAAACAACCAATTGTTTCATTGCCAGAACGAAACTTCTGAAAGCAATTACGAGCAACTGGCCCATCCACTACAACATATCCACCAAAGCTGTACTTATCTTTCAAGAGACATTGGATGTGGATGCGCCTATACCAATGTTTGCACTCATACACTACAAAAGGGTGATATATCAAGTTTTCGGTAGTAATTTTAAGAACTAAAAATAAGATGATAATGGCTGGATGAGTCATTGGAGTACCCGTCGATACAAGTTGTGGCAACAACAAATCGAGGTATTAAGTAGGAAAAATAACCAAGACCAAGACAAAGTTACAAATTTAAAGCAGTCATATTTTCTGGCCAGTTAGTTACTTATAGTCAGTAAGTTTAAGCCTCCGTTTACGAGCAGAACGATATCACAGAGGAAAAAGCAAGGGACATATAGTATGCCGATAGAAAAGGGGAACCCAGGCACGATAGTGTGCCCACACAGGATCAACGCGCATGGGAACAGCAAGTCGAGAAAGAAGAGGAAGAACAGAATAAAGCATGAGAAAGTAGGAGTGTGAAAACAGGAAGGAAGCAAAGTGGGCACGAAAGAGAGACGTCCCGAAGACCTTATTAATGGCTGAGGTATAATCTACACGGGCCCTCTCGTGTTGCCAGGCCCCATAGCATAGGATGGGCGAACCTAAGCTAAGCTAACCTAACCCTATGGCCCATTTTATGCCCCCTGAGGGTTTTTTTTTTTCTGGCTAGCTGACTCAAAATATTTGCCATTTTCCACATCTCAGACAACCACTTGACTGCCAAAAAAAAAAATTATTATTACGACTCAACTCCTTCTGCCTCTTTTTGGGTGGACTGAAAACAAATTTCAATGCGATAATTTTTGATGGCAAGCTAATTCGAGTTTTTTGGCATGGGTCCCATCTAGGTGAACCCACCAAATTCCCTACCAAAATTATGAACATCGCTCAACTCCTTGGATCACTTATTGGGTGGAGAGACATATGTATAGTCAAGTGGGGTAAAAATGAATTACCCACATAAGAAGTAAGGAATTATCTAGGATATATTTACTGTAAGAGAGGGCATCCATTTTTTGCCCCTAATGTGGGTAATCAATTTTTTACCCCACTTTACTAAATTTACACACTTAAATCTTCAACGAAACACATTATCAAGTCTCTCACTTCGTTCGAGAGTAATAAATATATATTATTATATTTAGTGTTTTACCACCCCAGACTCAACGAGGCGATTCAGGAGTGAAACTTAACTGAAAAAAAAATAACGCTATTTATCAGTAAGAATATTTTACCTCAGCATTCCTGCCGGAAAAACTCTGTTGGCTCAGAGTGTTAGTACTTGCGGGAAAAAGGCCCTAAGAATAGAAAAAGACACTCGAGTGGACGGCCCCATTCGAGGCCTTCCACAAGAGAGAGAGTAGAGAAGTCCCACGGACTAGGTCGGC
The DNA here is from genome assembly GCA_001587735.2 of Parhyale hawaiensis. Lineage (NCBI taxonomy): Eukaryota > Metazoa > Arthropoda > Malacostraca > Amphipoda > Hyalidae > Parhyale > Parhyale hawaiensis. The sequence goes on along the minus strand of LQNS02278146.1, from coordinate 1,703,157 downwards.
TATCTCGATCGACAGCCCACCTCGAGGAGCAGAAAGGGAAAATAGAAAACCTACCTAACTTTACAAAACACACCTCGTTAGCAGGAACTGAGGTAAGTTGCAAAATCCCCTGAGAAGAAGGCACTTGGGACCCATGGGTTCGTGAAGCCCACATGTATTGTGGCAGGGAAAGGGCCCGTCACAATATACCCCTCAGGGATGACAAATATACTTCGATACGGGCTATAAGATGGCCAAGAATCTTTAAAAACGTCCTGTTAAGTGGCCAATTTCTCGATAGAGGTACCTAAAATCCTGGCCACCTTACGGTAAGTTAACTTCAAAATGTGAAAAACGTACTATAAACACCGTAGATTTCTGCAAATTTGGTCTCATTTTGAAGGAAAAAAACTCTACGTTCAGCTTGACGCCCACTCCTCGATAGTAAAACGCTCCAAAACTTTTTGGGCTGCTAGTACCTCCTGGCGAAACCAAACCTAGTACAGCCCCGTTACAATGAGCTTTCGCCCCGCCAATCTTGTAGGTTAGGTCCTCCAGGACTGGTTCCCGTACGTAGTGTTCTAAGTAGTTTAGAATGCTGTGAACCCGTTAAAAGACCTATATTTGATATAGAATATTAGCAGAACCAGTCCTGGCACCTAACCTGCAAGGTTCTCGGAGGGGATGTACCTCTATCAGGCCATAACGGAATATATATATATATACACTTAAATCTTCAACGAAAACATTATCACCTCTCTCACCTCATTCGCGGGTGATAATAACACCAACTTTGATAAAGACAGAGACTGTCGCCAAAATAGGGGTGTTTAACAATCTCCATCACTAGCTTAGAACATTAAGTGCTTTATCTTCAACAATTTTTACGAAGTCTGATCGTTTCAAAGGTATTCTCGCAAAAGTACGTATCGCTAAACTATTTGCCAGCGACTCAATAGGACTTTATGAATAGGAACTCTCTGAACACGTAGCAAAATGATGGAAAAAGCATTTTCTTGCTATTGCACGTAGCAACCACCTGCTCAAAATAGGTTATTACCTCCGCCAAGGAGGTTATGTTTTCTTCGTGTTTGTCTGTCTGTCTCCAAGATAATTCAAAAAGTTATGAACCGATTTGTACGAAATTTACAGGAATTGTTAGGTATGTTAGAAGGAACAGACGATTAATTTTTGTTGAAGATATGTCCATCCGTTTGTTAGTCTGCCTCATTTTTCTTGACGCCATAACTCAAAAAGTTATGGATGGATTTTTATGAAATTAACATGAGTTGTTAGGTATGTAACAGAGTAGAAGACCAAATTTTGGTAATGATCCGTTTGTTCGTTCTTTCGTTTGTCACTGTTTTTAATTTTATGCTTGCTATCACAATAATTCAAAAAATAATGAATGGATCTTGATGAACTTTATGGGGGTTATTAGTAAAAGACATAAATGATTAAACTTTGGTGCATATCGGTTCGTTCATTTGTATGCTCGACTCATGTTTGTCTTAACGTTTGTTAGCAGTATAACTCAAAAATTTATGAACGGATCTTCAAGAAAATTGGACAAGCTGTTATTACTATCAAAAGGCACAAATGATTAGATTTTAGAGTTTATACAAAAAATATTATGGCTTCAGAGCCAATTTTAATTTTTTGCTACCGTTGCCTCGCTTGGCGGAGGTATGCGCTCTCTTAGTGCTCTAGTCTTGTATATGAGTTCATCAGACTAGGTTTTATGAGTCTTTTATCATTAGTTTAGCTTAAAATAACATAAAATATTAGCCACCTTCGAAACACGGGCCCACAACAATTGACAATCATATATAGGAGCGCACAGACGCACGAGGCGCCCTTATGTGACGACACGCGGTCCCTTTTATTAAGCAAGTTTGAAGAGGCTGGTAGATCTCGGAGCACCAACTAGCTGCAGCTCTTCTCTATACTTTGTATAAGCCTGTCTTGCTTATCGGTACGGCCTGTGGCTCATCCTCCACCCTCCCAGGTAAATGGTGTAGCACTGGCTGAAGAGATCCTTTCTATTCAGTGCGGTTCCAATTTCCATGATGCTAAATGAATAGTTAGAAACTGAATACAATCTAAGAGTAGAAACACATATAAAAATGTGCTATGCCATGCATAACAAGAAGCACAGCAAGTCCTCGAAGTATCCGATCTCAGTTTGTCCCATGTTCGATCTATCCTTAAATAATTATACGGAACATATTCGTTCTGTGTTTAAAATTTAGATGCGTTTTGTACAACGACATGACAACGCTTTCTAGTGAAAACACTCCAATGTCAATTAACAAGTCATGCCACTTCAAAACAGCACGTAGTTTGAAATCTAATTCTAAGATTTGCAATAGTTATAGATACAGGATTCTAAGGAAACCACATCTGAAAGGGCAAAAGTAACAGTTTGCTCAAAGCAAGCAATGCAAAAGTACGCTAAGGAGAGATAATGATGGCCTAAATTTGTTGTATGCGAATATGGATGCCGTAATGTCATATCAGGAGAAAATGTACAGTGGAAGACCTGAATCAACTTAGGAGTTGTCTATTTCAGGAGAAAATGTATAATGGGATACTTAAATTAACACAGAGTTGCCTGTCAAAATATAATTTAAAAATGAGTTACAAACTGTTAAGTTTTCAAAAATATTGTAAACAGGTCATTTACTGTATTTGATAGATTAATTATATAGTCAGTTGATAGCCAATCAAATACTTGGTGTAGTGTAATAACATAAACTAAGTCCAATTTGCAATACTTCCTTACCTAACAGATGTATATATCACAATCAAGCACTTGTTTATGCAAATTCAAGGTGGTACGAAACGAAATATGTTACAAATACACACAGGCGCAACTAAAATTTTAGCCATTCGTTATGCCACATACTTCATTTTTGTCCACAATATTCTCCGCCATCAAAAGTTGATAACTTAAGAACTTACAGTAGTAGATCAAGGCCAATGAAGGCCAATAGACAAAAACGACCTATTGTAAGTCATTACTCTAGTATTCTTGAATCAACCTGAATAATAAAACTGGTTTTTAGTAAATAAACTGACAGCATTATTGTTCTTGTAAGCCGCAGGAAAAAGTCTAAAACACTCTAGGTGATACAAGTTACTTTCAGATTTGGATGAATAACGACTCATGCAGTACTACTAGTGCGTATAAATCATGCGGGTCTTGCAACAGTACATCAGTGACAACATTACACAATGATCACCAGTTTCCAAGCACCTTCACAGCGATTGTACATGAGAGGAGAACAAGCATGAATACAAAACCAAGCGCAGGAGCATAAGAGAAATAACGAAAACAAAAAGTCATAATAAATGACAATAAACGAATAAACAAGCTATAACTTGAGGAAGGTCAATGCGATAAATCGCCTCACTGTGATAATGGCGAGGAACTAATAATAATAATCTTTATGTAACCTTATTTTTACGAGCCTTGGAGATACGAACTTTATTGCCTGCAGCACACAGAAGTTGTGGAAGAAAGGATAAATACCAAAACGCTGCAGACGCAAAACTCAGGGAGTGTCATTAAGCGTAACAAGTGACTCGGCGGAACCAAACAGTTAAGGAAACTATACCGTACAAGTACACACAACGGTCTCGTAAGGGTCATAATCGCCACTGCTAAACAATTATAATCTACCACGGCGCAACTTATAGTGAAGAAGTAAGATGGACTGCGGGTGCCCAGGATTTCCTATATAACGCAATTTATGTGCAAATACAGCTGTTCTACCCGTTACAGCATTGCAGTTTTGCCCCTTTTGATAAAATTTAGCTCCGATGGCACAATATCAAGGGCCAGAGGTTGCCCTGGAAAAACTCGCGTCTTTTCGGTGCTGGTAAAGTGCAACTAATTTGAACGGACATGACAGTTCATTTACTCGGGGAGCGCCTTGTAAAGCGCGTGTTAGGAGTTTGCTGTGAAAAAGGGATATTGTCCCGAAAGTTGAAGGCAAATTGAAGTTCAGGTCAGCGCTTGTAGTACGTGACAATTTGTAGCTCGATGCCTTTGTACCGCCTCACTAAAGTGCCTTGGCATAGTGAGAGGACGAGGACAAGAAGTTCGGGTCCCAAATAAATTCAAATGAATTCGCATTCAACTCAGACACGTTCGACGCACTACACGTTTCCAGGGAGGCTTTTTTACTCGGCCCAGAACGAATTTGGAGTTGGGAGAGCGACATTAGAGGCCATGAGAGCAAAATTTGACTTAGCAGTTCGGCAGCTTCCTAGCGGAGGGTCGGGAACTGGCCAGCGGGTGCAGAGGCCGCAGCTAACATGCACGTGTGAGTAACCTATTATAATTCTACTCACTTAGGCCTTCTCGCTCGACTTGCAAACACCGTATCGCCTATTACTAACATGTTTTAACTTTCTAGCTATACAAGGAACCAAAAAAATTTTGGAGCAGTGTTTTTTATATTGAGGTTCTGAAGGTAGCAATTTGCTGCCACACACCCCCATGATATTTCCTTAGATATACCGTTATCTTTTTATGGAGCCTCAGCGGCGTTGCCAGTGCAATCACACAGGTGCAAATATTCATAAGCAACGTTTCGAATTGGAATTTCGAGCAGTATGAGATTATCCAAGACAACTGCAAGAACTAGAAACTGGAGTTTACCACCTCATATCGTGACCTGGTTTCCGGAGTCGGATGAATCAAATCCGACTCCGACTCCTGGTTCAGTTGCCGAGCTCAAATCCTGGCCCCGAAATATATCCGATTCCTACTGACTCGGACTCTTGATTCTTCAACCTTTGTCGTGATGGAAGTACACGTTAGTGCAGCATTCGCGACCTTACATGAATTAGCCAATTCAGGAATTGGATGTAACTCAGGAAACGATAAACTAACTGTCTCTATTTCGGGACGTTACTGCTTGTGTTAGTCTTACGAGCAAAGTGATTTATTTTGAGCGTTAATGAGTTAATGTAGGGATACATGGAGTTCCATTATTTGATACTCAGGCAACCAAAACGAAGAGAACACGCTCATAAATTTTCGTCAGATTTCTACAAATTTGATATTCCAACAATCCTATATTAAGTATATACACTCATAATAAGAAATGAACATTTTCCGACCTTTCATGTCTGCACACAAGCCTTGAGTTGTGGTGAACGGTTGTTCATGGAGTGCTAGCAAAATGAGAAACCACATCTAACAGATTGCTACTGCATAGCGTCTGCTGAGTCCTCCTTACGACGTCTTACCCACGACAGTTGTGAGTGCGTATGCTAGTGAGCCAGAAGCCCTCTTGAATAATTTACATCGCAATTTCGTAGACTTGCAACTAGCTTAAAATGGCAAAGAAAAAGGGCTTAACTCTCAGTAGTACCTTTTGCAGAAACGAGGATGCAACCAAATTGAGGTAACTGATGGAAGTGGCTGAAAGCATTTCGAAACTTTAGACATAAAATGACAAAAATGATGGAATATTCGCATAAATGAAATATTTTGTGATCTTGGAAAACTCATAGAGTAATGGTGCCATTTGCAACATCAAGCGAGCTACTGTAACGTTTAATTGCCTTCAATTTATCATGAAACGTAGGTAATTACGATAGTCACTGCAACGTACAGTAGAGCAGACTTCGATGCTGTCCGTATATTCTATATATACGTTTGATTTGTAAATGATTTCCGTTCTATGATCTTTAGTTTAACGCACAAGATAAACCAAAATAACTAATTTTAATCAATCGTATATTCACCATTATTATCAATGACCTTTCCTATTTGCCAACTAATTTTTTTAAAGCCATCCGAATAAAATACAGACTGTTTCGATTGAAAAAAGCTTTGGATGTACATAGTTTTTTACTTGATTGGTCTTCAGTAAACTTTTTGCCTTGAAGAGCATTCCGTAAAGACCTAAAGTTGATGAAAATTAGTCGGGGCAAGGTCAGGGAAATTGGTGATCGAAAAAGTACACACCAGCCGAGTTGCAAAATATTTTCTTGTCTCACTTTTGAAGCATGTGGTCTTACGCTGTCACGAAGGAGGATGGCTATTTTTCTGTTGACAAGTGCTGGACGTTTATTACTCAGATTTTCATCCACACGCTCCAATGTTCAACATACAAGTTTGCATTTGGTGTTTGGTTGCGGCCCAAACACTACTGATGGATCGGAAATTAACATACAAATATCGGAAATTATTATAGAATCAACCTAATAGAAATATAAAAATATGACGGCCTAACAAGTATAGGTATTAATAAAAAAGAAAACCGAGACTTGAAACGCATCTCCTTCTCATTGTCGGCAAAAAGTGTGCACGGAATGATCAAAAATAATTAGAAACCCCGCAAATATACTGGCATTCGGTTTCTAAATCGTCACGCTTCCTGTATTATGTTTCGAGAAGCTCTTTTTTATCCTAGATCACAAATAATAGTTATTAATAGATCGGTTGAGTCAGACTCGCACTTTTTTCGTGCGAACACCCACCAAGTCCGAGCTGCATCATCAATAGTTGAGCATATGATTCACTACCTATATAAAAGAAAGACGCAAAGTTCACAGGAAGCACAAACGCCAAGAAAACTATTACAATACAAAACATATGATATGTTTAAGCTTCCCAAGCCACTGCAACGGCATTTCAGCTGGGAAACAGGTAAGTAAGAAACTTGGGAAACTTGCAATGTTATTGGTGAAATAAAAATTTTACCTCGATTCACAAGGGATCAGTTCCGCCAAATGTGGTCAGTGACCGACGTATTATTATCTTAACGCCCGTTTTATCAAAGTTGTTTCCGAAATTGGTGGGGAGAGCATTGGGTGGCTTCACGGAAGTAGTTGGGTGCTGCTATCTAGTCGATTGTGAATACAGAGGGCCTGAACTGTTGTGACGCTCTGTTTTCTGTATCGCAGCACTTGCGGTAGGCGCCGAATCCAAAGAGCCTTGTTCATTTGGACTTTACCGAGACAGTCAATATGGTGAATTCCATGGTCTATTGCACAAAATGAAATCTTTGGTGTAGGTGGCAGAATTGTATCAAGCATTCGTCATTGTTAAGGGGAGTGTGGATGTTGTAATGTTTCGGGATGAATAATCCCATCTTCAGAAAAAAGAAAAAAACCTAAGCTACAACCTATGAATAAAAATTTCTTCATTTTCTAATAGATAAGGGGAGCGTGGATCCCGAAACGTTACAACATCCACGCTCCCCTTATCAATTGGAAAATAAATAAAATTTTATTCGTCATTGTGTTTCTGAACATACGTAACGTGTGCCGTTCGTTCCTCAATGCAGTGTGCTCGTTATGTCCACTTGTGGCTTGTTCTCTTCGTTGGATAACACTGCACATGTGATGAACTTGAACGATACTGGCAAATCCTCTTTGATAGAGGAGACTGAAGCAAACAACACTAAAATGTGCGCGTATCAGTATTCTACCACAGCACCCACTTCAAAACATTTGTGGCACCGTACTGCAGAGGTCGTGCTCTATAGCGATGTTATATTTTTTAAGCGAATCTTACATTCGAGGCACAGACGTATTCTGTAGATATAGTAAAGTAGGGTGAAATGAATTTCCCACACTAGGGGAAAAAATGGATGCCCTGTCTTGCAGATTTTTACTGCAAGAGGGGGGGGTCAGTTTCTTCATCCCTAGTGTGGGTATTCTTTTTTTACCCCACTTTACTATACTTCTTTACTTCACGCTGCATCTTTTGGAGTACTATTCGCTTGCGGATTTGTGATACTTCCAGTACCATGGTCTGTTGGACCGACTTATCGACTCAGATGGTTGTAAGCTTAAGAAAATCTGGCGGATTTATCTGATTGTTGGAGTTTTGCTTGCCTCTATATTATACAAAGTATTGAATAATGAAGGATAAGTTGCAATCCTATAGCCTTCCCTTAAAATCTTTTGGAGAAATACGCGAGCTGCGGCTAAGGCCTACACCGTTTCATAGATAGCTGCTAGGTGCTATGTCGGTCTAGTTTAATTGGTGTTTTATCCCCGATCTATACGGCAACATAACTTCATTGCCGGTATTTGGGTCTATCCGTCACTTCATGCCATAGCGTGCCGTGCACATCTATATAACTATAAAGTAACTTATCGTAATTCACAGCAATATGGAAAGATGAGGAAACCCAGGAAAAATTGTTAGCAGAAGCACTAAAAGAGTACAAAATAATGTCAGCGAGAGATGACCCAAGTCCCGAAGGCCTAATCAATGATACAGTACCCAAACTACTGATCCCCTAGGCATGCACGACAACCATAACATAGCATAGGTGAATTGAACTAAACGTTAACGTGGCCACACATTGTGGGCTCAAGCTGCGCAGTCTGAAAAAAAAACATGACAATTAAAAGTGTAGTAATAATTAAAGGTGGCAACGCAAATTTTCTGAAAGCATCAACCTTTCTGCTTCAAATTAAATCGTCACATGTCGCCAGGACCTCGGCAATTGCAAAGAATATCAATGGAAATAATGCGACCAGATTGATCAGTACTGGTTCTAGTTTAGGGCATCTGCAGTTCGTAAATCGGCTCATTTTTATGAGAAAAGTAACAACGAGGAGTAGAAGACACATAAGAGAGTCATCCAGTTCAATTAGGTTCGACGAATTACCGAAGACCGGAACAGATTTATTGTAGGGATACAGACTGGGAAATAGGCATTAATTAAGAGCCTATTTTCTTTCAAAACAGTCCAAATAGGACTGTTTTTCCACACATTCGCACATGTGCGTCCAAAGGAAGAAATCAGTGCTTAACTTTGATTAATTTTCATTGATAAAAAGTGTCCTCTGAAAGAAATATTCATAAAAACAGCCATGGACAAAATTATGAGGCACCCTGGGGAACGTTTGTTCTTAGATAGATCTAAATAGATTTAGATTTTGCTTGTGTTGGTGATGTCGGATGGTAGCAGCGTTTCAGAATTACATTCTGTATAACAACGCTAGATAAGTTTATACCACAATGCTGTTTACACCACTTAATTGTCACGGCAGTATATCGCCTGTAAGTTGGCTCAGCATATTCTCCATTTTTAATATCTCTCTTCGTTTACAGAACCTAACTTTTCGACTGGTTTGTATTTAGCCAATCTGTTGCAAAGGAAATGTCACCAAAAAATAAACTTTTTGAAAAAGAAAGGGCTCAACTCGTTGCATGGTCGAAAATAGTCATTATCAAAATGAAGTTGCTAAAAAAATTAAGTGTTCAAGGAATGGAGTCCAAAGAGCTAGCAAAAGGTTCAAGGGGGCCAATTCATTCAAAAACCGTTCAGGACAAGGCCGAAAAAGGTTTACGACCTCAAGAGTGGACGGACTGATAAAGAGAGCATTGCTAGCTGACAGGAGAAAAACGTCTTCAGATGTGAATGCTTAGTTCAAGGAAACAAGTGGGAAAGAAATCTTTTAGCGTACGGTGAAATGAAGACTTCTAGAATTTGGTCTCAAAGGATGCACAGCTACGAAAAAGCCGTAGCTGTCTGATGCCAACATGCAGAAAAGGCTTTTGTCCGTAACAGTATCTGAATATTGGACTGATGATGATTGGGCTACAGTGCTTTGGTCAGATGAAAGCAACGCTGAGCTGAGTCTCGTTAATGTTTCTTTAAGCCATGGCAAAGGTGCGATGTCATTTTCCACAGCTTTTTTGCTGATTTGCAGAATTGATTATGTGAACATTACACTAAGAGTCCCTCTTCTTCCAGATTTTTGAAACACCTGGCGCAGTTTATGTGCATTGAAGAGTTCGAACAGCTTATCGCCCACATTGCGTAGTACTACCCACGGTTAGATTTAGGAAGGCAGCGATACAGTTTAGGTCTGAACGCGTCGTCAGGGACTGGAATACTGCTCACATTAGAGGGCAAACGAATTCAGAAACGTACACTAGCATGTTGGATAGAGTAAACAGACACTCATTGGAAAAAAATATTCAGTAATACCATACCTGAAGTAGATATCTTCCAACAAGACAATGCCCCATGTCACATCACATATCAAGAGTTGCTAGGGTTGGTTTGAGATAGAGCAGGTGAGGGTAATGGAGTGGCCCTCCCAGTCGCCAGACTCAAATCCCATCGAGCAGCTGTGATTTCACTAAAGCCCGCAGCAGACGATAGTCTTTTGTCCTGTGTTGTCACTCCACCGCGTTCCAATACTTCGTACTGTCCTCGCAAATCCGACAGTGTTTCCAGCAAAAGTTTCGATAAAATGTTGACGGTCATATACGCTGGCTCAGCAAAGTATCAACAGTGTAGTGTCTTGCAACTTTTTAGCTTTTTAGCGAATTTCATCTTAGAAAGCAGTGCTATTTTTGTTGTTTACGCAGGCACAGCAATGCATTCGAACGCTGTCAAGTGAAAACATAGGACAAAAGACTATCGTCTGCAGCGGGCTTTAGGGAAACTAGTTAGGATACACAAATTTTCTCAAAACAGCAGTTAGAAGCCAAACTTTATGAAGAATGGCTCAAAATTGATGCAGCCACCTGTTTTAATTGAGTCTCTAGCATACCAAAGCCCGTAAGAACTGTGATAAAATCCAAAGGAGGTCATACTAAGTATTAGATGATATCATACTTAATACTACAACTCAGTGTGTTATGTAGTACCATCAATAAATTACGTTTAAACAGACTCTCTGAATTTTGACCCTTTTATGGCGCCTCGTAATATTATCCATGGCTCTCTGTATTAGCACATAGTTTGTCTCGAATAACGAAAGAGTAGCGAAAAGTTCCAAATATATTACAATTTCACAGTAGAAACAAATCACTCTACAGCCATGATGTCACCACAGCTTTAACTATATCTCGGTGTGCCCCTATGATATCACCAATGAAGTACGGTACCTTTAAACAGATTTTCCGACTTTTTATGGTGCCTCATAATTTTATAAATGGCTGTCATTTTTCAAGCATGGATGTTGTTTCATGCACGGAAACAGAATTTCAGGAACACTATTCAAAACACGCGACACGTCATCCTGTTAGCACCACGATAACGGAAGAACAAGAACGTCTTGACCTAAAACACAGCATAAGCATAGCATCAAGTTATATCATTAAGAAGATGAAAGAACAGTTTTCTGCAGAGCGGTTTAATGTAACTCGCCCTGTAATTTTAGAGAAGAATAATGACAGCGTCGTTAATAACATATATTAAGAAAATTGGGCAGTTACGGGTTTACATTGCCCTCACTTATTTGGAAACAGCGTGCAATTGCTTCAATGCAGTCGATCTTTGCGTCACTCGTTTACTAAGCGTTTTCATAACAGTGCGTAACTTCTACTGTCGCTTTACTTCACTCAACCTAAAGAGGACGTCGAAGAATACCGGGTATACATGCTGCAGCGAGATATCGATCATATGTCTATTGGGCATAAGGTCGTTAAACTAGGAGTATAATACTTGGTAATATTAATAAATCACATTGGTTGATCTGGAAGGGCACACTGGAAACGGCGAAATAAGGGACTTCTTAGAATAAAAAATTCTACATAGTTTTCGACGCACTTGTGCTGGCTCCGAGTCAGGAGAAATTATGGGTCATTTCGAATCGTATTTCAGGGATTTCCAGGACAATAATAACCGTATGAAATGAAAATGCCACTATTTCCCCCTTTGATGCAGATTTTTAGTGAACAAAGCAGGGACACTGTTAGAAGGACGGTTTCGTTGCTCACGATAGAGATTCAAGAGCTGCTTTAATTAGCTTCTCGTCAACTATATGCCAATTTTCTTCCAGGAAAACGTGACTGTCAGCCAATGGTGCCTCAAATGGTCGAAAAGCTTAATTGGGACACCCTTCTGTTCAGCCAGAAAGGCACTAGGATGGAATGGAGAATGAGCCTACAGCGGTATTTTCAGAATGCGAATATGCATTATCCATGTTAATAGGCAACAGATGTCTTTGCTTATTGCAAATATCAGCAAGGAGAGGAATGTAATGAGACAGGGTAGATTTACATAGGTTAAGGAGCAGATGTTGCTTTCACACTCGCCTCTCATTGTCTATGTCACCTTTTGAAATACTGAACAACAAGCATATCGCCAAATAGACATACATGGAAATAGAGAAGATTCGGGAGCAATTCCCTAAAAGCTTGTGTTTCTCGTCTGAATTTACGTCTCTCGCGCGAACATTTCAAATACGGTATACAGACTGCTAAGCATTAACGTAGGAACTGAACATTGAGATATGCAGTCTTAAAAGGTAAGTTTTGTTAATATTAGTCTGCGAGGCCGTCTTCCAACGCTGGACTTTCTCTCGGTGTTTATATATTGCTACTGCTGCTGCTGCTACCGCCGCCGCTGCCTCTCTTCCTCATGCAAATGCTTTCCATGCAACTGCTGACAAAAGTGAAGAGGGAAATCTGAAGCTAAGACTCCACCAGTTCTGTGCTCCACCACGTGAGGCCTATAGGCCTATAGGCCTCCACCACGTGAGGCCTATAGGCCTCACGTGGTGGAGCACAGAACTGGTGGAGTCTTAGCTTCAGATTTCCCTCTTCACTTTTGTCAGCAGTTGCATGGAAAGCATTTGCATGAGGAAGAGAGGCAGCGGCGGCGGTAGCAGCAGCAGTAGCACAGCAGCTCAATATTTTGGAAGGTTCCTCTCCAATGCAGGCCCCCAATTAAAACTAGCGATCTGTATTCAGCTCGGTGGAACCCCACCATTACGGGGTCCTGTCGCCCTGCTTGCTGGGCGCAGACACTGCAGGGTGAGATGCGAGGAATAGAGGGGAGTGTGCAGCAGAATGGACGGAAAGTCTATAGTGAGAGCTGGGGATATATAGGGTAGATAGTACGGCTGCCGCCAGAGGGTGGAGCGACCAAGAGATTCAGAACGGGCGAAAAGTCTTTTGTGAGAGCTTGAGACAAAGGGTAGAGAGGATGAGCCCGAAAATACGTTGAAGAATAGTGAGGAGAAGGAAACAGCCAAGGAATGTGTATCAGAGAACATGTATGATATGTATACAATGCTAAATCGAAACATGGTTGAATCAAGAAAGTGAAACGTGTCATGTGCACAATTCATAATATCTAAATCAATAGCTATACCGTACAAAAGCAAGCAAGACTTAGAAAAAATAAGTAGGGGACGAACAAATGCGTAAAATGTTACTCAAGAATTGGAAACATACCACAAAAAAAAATACAACTAATAGATGAGATCAACAGTTACTGAAAGTTAGCACACAATGAAAAGCGACAAAGTACAACCAACGATGAGCCAACCAATTTGCATCGTAGTATGCTTACCCAGTCACCTATGACGATTTATTTCCGCTGAAACATGGTCGTGAATACCTCGGGTGAGGAGGATAGCCAGAAAATTTCCACGGGGTTAATAAATAGAGGTACTAAATCCCGGAAAATATATTGTACTGTCCGTACATTAGGCGAGCTTGCAGCGCTTTTAGATCGTTAATATTATGAAGATGTATGATTTAAAAAAAAAAACTTTTAGTAAAAAAGCAATCTAATTGCGTCAAATTTGATACACAGAATTCTAAACAACAGGAGAGCTAAAGGTTAGATATGAATGCAACGGCCATTCTATCACAGGTGATGCATTTTAACATTATCCGACTGCTTAACCGTTGAAGGTACAGAATTTGGTACATAAGATAGTGTAAGCCTCCCTAAATATAAGAGACGAAAAGTAAGGGGCATAACGTATGGCACGATAAACGTGGAACCCATGCACGAAGGTGTTCCCGTACAGGATCAAATCACATGTACACAGCAAGTCGGGAAAGAAGAAGAACAGAGGAAAACACGATCAGTAGGAGTACGAAATCTGAAGGAAGCAATGTGAGCACGAAAGACAAGACGTCCCGAAGGCCTGGTAATCGTGAATCACAGTAAAACTAGAACAGACGTAAACATGTCTGGACATCCTAGCCTGTCTGTAAACGGAATGAAATTAAATGGATTAGAGAGATTGGATAGACACACACACACACACGCTTAAAACAAATATTTTCAGTCACCATACTGGAAACTTCATTATCACGGCGCGTACAACAGAGAGTGACATGCGTTGCGCACATCAGGGCTCTCACCACACAGAGCGAGATGAATTCCAGACTTGCAAGTTCCGTCACTAGAATTGTGATCCCAAGTAGAATGCGTTCAAGAAAATGAATCATTGAGAAGCAAAGCCGAAGGAATTGGAGCAACGGAAAACCAATACAGCGACAGCGAGGATTGATAGCTTCCATTTGGTCCGCAAGGACGTATTGATGCTGCGCTGCAGGGGACACCTTGCTCAAATCTTCCCTCATCTGCACAGTTCAATGAAAAGGTCACAGAAAATCCTGAGCGAGTCAGTTATTCAAGACACGGGCAGACATCAGAGGGTAAAATATTCAGACCAGCTCCAGTTGTCAACATAATTTGTTTTCTACAATTACATTTTAGTCTTATCCACGTTTCAATTTACGTAGCTCCAAAAGCGTAGGTAGCTTTATACCCGTAACACATAACTATAAAAATATCGGTGTCAACGCTAAAAAAAATAAAAATTTAGCACTGAAAAATGACTCTAATGTGCAAAAGACAATCGTCCTAGTCAAGAGCATGAAATAGTAATGAGCGGAGCTATGCGTATAACAGCTGCCACGTTCGACACAAGCGATGCAAATCTATGTATCAGCAAAAAAATACGTTCTACGTCATATTCGAATCCAGTTGCAATACGATTATTATCATTCATAACTAAGACTATCTTGAGTTTTAGCCGTTTGCTGCTACAAGCGTTATACATACATCAACTCGTTACACCACCCTCACAAGCAATTAAATGTAGCTAAAACTCGGACCGTTTGTAAAAAAAATAATATTTACAGTATATCAATTTGGTTTCTCCTGGAGTTACAAAGCGTTAAGTCGAGGTAATACATTCAACGCTTTCGCCCGACTACAAGCAGGCCGAGCACCTATCAAGCTACACTCTGAAGACACATTAGATGTTAGCAAACTGTGTACCTAACTGCTTACCACCCGTTACGGCGGTATTGGCCATAGCGCCGTGGCAGCTGATCATTATCTTAAGACGATCTAAACCCATTAATTTAATTTTTCCGTTTTATCCTCCACGATCAACTAAAGCTACAACGAAGCGTATTTGCAAAGACTAGCTGAGAAGTGAAACGTCGCGCCCGTTACAGCAGTGAGCCGCTCAGTGCATCGGACTTGGCGGGGTGTAGAGTCGCCGACTATCAGCAGGGGCGACAGGGAACGTGCAATGTGCGTCGTTATCCTAAAACGAAAACCTAAGTCACTTTCAACTTGGATTTTCAATACCGGTACTAAATGAAGATCCCGTAATCCCGGGAGAGTGAAAAAAAAAAACATCGAGGAAATTCCCGATATCCCGCGAAATTTTTGAAGTTTATTATATTCTACTAAACAAGGGAAACTACGCCCAACGACAAACATGCCCGATATAGGCAGTGTGCCACTGAAGCGCTACTAAAGGTTTCTACTACTACGACAAACATGCGTGCATAAATTCCCTGCCCCCTTTGGTGATAATGCAATGTAAGCTCAATTTACAGTTAGTCTCTCGTAAGATGTACACCTTAACTTGAAACGCTCATGGCATTCTCCCACAGCCATCTCTACGACCGGCATGCACTGTTCACTGTTCAGTTCTTCAGTGCTTGTGCTACCGCGCAAAAAAAAGTAAGAAAGCTGACAGTCTTCTATGCTAAACAAGTTCATAGTCAAAACTCGAATTTAGATGCAATGAAGAAACTCACAAAAAAGATAAAACGATATTCGACGGCATCGCTAAGGTTAAAAGTGCCGTGCGCTAGACGATCATTACTTGCCTGCTCTCGGTTGCTTTAAAAGTTCTAGTTAGTAAAAATTATCATTTTACAATGGTCTCTTTACTTGAATGTTTATGCATTTGTACAAACCCATATTCTACCATACACAAAAGACTCATTTCTCAAAGTAGGAACCATTCTACATGAAATTGAAAAAGTTTTTTTCCTACTAGATTGAGTGGTGTCCACAACACCACCTGTACTTCATTTGAAGATCGAGGTGTCATAGTTAGTACACAGCGATTGTCGATCACTGAGTTTCCCAGAAGACGAGCGATTTACTCTATATTTTAGAAAGTGTATCATTGAGCACCATCACCGTGTTCTCCAGCGCACCCCCTGCTACACCAACACTGAGTCAGTCTATTCAGAAGCATGTTTTCTTTCTTGCCAACTGGAATAATAACGCTCAAGTTATGGAAAAAAAACGGAGCTGTTGTGTAATAACTTACCAGAGGCAAAAATAATAACATGTAGTGGAAACATTTTACATCTGAGCTAAAATACATCAATCTTTTCGTCATAAATATAGTCGCTAGATCACTGAATCAAGGAAATTTTCGGGATATGCCATACACGCAAAAGCGAGATATAAAAGTTTTTTCACAGAAAAGTAACCTTGTTACCTCAACTCCTCGAGATCTCCCCATGACTAATTAATTGTATTGCCAGCAACTGAATCGTCAGAACGAATTTCTGCGATATTTTAGAGAAAAAAAAAATCCCGGGAATTACTGAAAATCGTCTTGAGCTCCCGGGATTTAAAACTGAAACAAAATCGACCGGGATCTCACAACGAAAATCCTAGTTCTAACAAAAGTAAACGATAGCCCGTTTGTCTGCCACAAGTACGCAGCCTTTTAACCCAACACTGTCAATATAATCGAAATGAAGGTCAGTACTCTATAGTAATATGCACCGCACAATCGAAATGACGGTGAGTACTCTAAAGTAATATGCACCGCACAGTCTAACTATGGTCAGTAGAGCAGGCAGGGCAAAGGAGGCCTCAATTAGTGCGGCATCTTGCGACCAGCACCACAGGCGAACTTCAGGGCCACATACCCACCCTCACATTCTGTAAGTTAGCATCGCTATATGGTAGCACCGTGTCCTGGAGGATGAACAGAATATGCTTCAACAATCTGAGAAAACCAGGCTCCACTCAACTTAAAAGCGAAGTTGGTTCAGAGCTTACATAAAATGAATATTGGTCATAAAATAAGGTAAATGTAGTTTTCAAATTATTGGGCTGTGAGAGCTGAGCCTAAACAGGTATTGCATCGCTTAATAAAATAAAACCTTGATTTACTTCCCTTAAATTATAAAATACGATGAGATAGAAATGAAAAACAGCTGAAGTTCTGGCACCGTCAATGAACCGAAAAACTGGATTTGACATTCATATTAGTAATTACTTTTGCAATCAATAAAATATGATAGCTGTATTATATGTAAAAAAAGAAAAAAGATAGAAAAACTACAGCAGCTGATACTGTCTTATTTACATTATTATTATTATATCCTAGCATCAGCTTCCCTACCCGCAGCGTTCAATGAGATCCAGAAAAGGGGAGAAAGAAGAAACGTGTAGTATGTCAGGCACAACGAGGAAACCATTGATGGGTATAGCAAACTTAGAGAGAATAGAAAAAATCGAGAGAGCACTCTGAGAGCACATACCTTCGCAAAACAAGACAACCGCAACTAATAATTCAAATTGGTTCCGAAACCAAGATTTTCATTGTATCAACACCAAAATCAAGTTGTTTATGGCTTTCTATGGTATTAACAGTTTCTGTACATCTCGTGAAGATCCGTTCATAACTTTTTGATTTATGCTGCTAACAAACATTATGACTCAACATACAAACGGACCAACTCATCATCACCAAAATATAGTCATTTTTGTCTTTTAACATTACTAAAATGTCCTGTATATTTCATAAAGACCCATCGATAACTTTTTGAGTCATTGTGCTAACAACATAAAATCAATTACAGCGACAAACACACAAACAAACAGATCATTAAAAAAATTCGGTCATTTACTCTTCGTAACATACCTAACAACTCACGTAAATTTCATTAAAATCTGTCCATAACTTTTTGAGTTATGGCAATAAGACAAAATAGGCATACAAACAAACAGATGAACGAATTTTCACCAAAAGTTACTCATCTGTTACTGTTAACAGGCCCAACAATAGCTGAAAATTTCGTAATGATCCATTTATAACTTTTTGAGTGATCTTGGTGACAGATAAACAGCCAGACGGAGAGACAGACAGAAAACACGACAAATACATAAGCTTCTTGGCGGAGGTAATAATCAGGGGTTCGAAGAATGAAGGAAGCAATATACAGTGCGTTACCTTTGATTATACAAGTACAATTTTTTACTTATTTTTCAAGATAAGAGTCAAACATTTAAAATGTGAATAGTAAGTTAGTGCACAGGCATGTTGTAACTATAAAAACAACTACAGAAAAAGAAAACGGAACAATACCCACGTTTTGGCAACATTTGCTTATCTCACGGGGTTCTGCTGTTACGCCAGATTATGCAAAATCACTCTCTAGTCAACATGGGCAAGAAATGCGGTTTAAAAAGTGCAGAAAAGGCCAAAGTGACTTCGTTATTGGCTTCTGGTAAGACAAAACTCGAAGTTTCCAAGGAATTAAAGCGTGATCACTGAACAATTAAGGCTTATATAATTGAAGGTAAAGTCAACAGGAAAACTCCGGATAGAGCCTCTACGAGGAAATTGACTGCTCGGGATATGCGACATTTGAAGGTTTCTATCGCTAGAAAACAACTTTCTACAAGTAAGGC
>LQNS02278146.1:1664537-1680756 GCA_001587735.2 Parhyale hawaiensis | reverse complement strand
CTAGCGTGTAAGACTCGTTGCTTATTGTTTTACACTAGTGTACTGAACATGTACTGTAATAGAACTATTGTATGAATACCTTCCTACGGGGAGAAATAAATGTATTTTCTTTCTTTCTTGTAGCAAATGGTCAAGTGTCCAAAGATATTGATGAGTAAGTAAAAACGCATTATGATATGAAGAGACAGGAACTCACAAACAAGTTTTCTTCTTCGATTACTAGCACTGTACTGAACTTCGACCAAAAGTAAGTATATATAGTACATTTAATCCTTGCAGGGCACACGTGGGCGGAACTCCTTACTGTTGGCAAACATCATTGCTCACGGATTAATTTTAATGGTCACACTGCATTACATGAAATTTAAAAAAAAACTTGCCGACAGAGTAAGGCACTGAACGCAAAATGCATATAATTTTTCAACTTCAATTTGAAATGAACGCCAGTTTCAAATGCCATGAGTTTCTTTTTTCCTAGAAGTCAGAACAGGTAGGTAATTTACAATATCTACGGTTAAATGCTAAAACCTATCTATGGTTTACTATGTGCTGACAGATAACTAGAACTGGGACTCCAAGCATCACAACAATAGAAACGGAGACAAGTGCGTAAAAGAAGCTGGAGACAAACCTATAACGAATACTTCGGGTACGATTTAAATCTCACATTCAGTCGTTCAACTAAACCAGGACTATTGTTTTACTCTGTTTTATTTGCAGCACATCGAGAAAAGAAACACAGTTGGGAGGTTCATAAAAAATTCACATTTTTGTAGTGTAAAAATCCCTATCGATAGGTGCTGCGAAAAGGAATAAAAGGGATATGAAGTACGCCATGTTCACATAGAGAATCTAACAGTGCATGAACGGTGGACTACCGCGAATGGAAACAAGCACGGCCCAAGACCACACTAGGTAACAGTGTTCATATACAGTAGAAACGACAACACGGAAAATATAAAAAATGAAGACTGGTTCTCAAAAGCAGACAGTCAAGTGGATAGGGAGAGAGAGCAGCACCAAAGGCCTATATTGTATAATTATCGCAAGCTCGAGCGAAGCGGCTTCCATGCTTTGCATGAGCATATTCATCTAGCTACACCCTTTAGTCTATAGCCCATGCATTCTATGTCCGCTGAAGAGACTAACGCAAACAATAATTCTTGTTAATCGCTTCCAGAATCGATTACCTGGCGGACGGGGTTACGAAGCGATAAAAACAGGCAATATAGCCATGGATCGGAAAGCTGTTCTCTTGAAATTCTCTGGTGTAGCGATACAATCGCGGGAAGCTGCATCGAATCTGCCATAGCAGAGTCTCACAATTAAAATTCATGTGGCTTCACATTAAGCGACCTAGATATCTACAACGCATTCCATAAATACTATAGTAGATGATTGCTGGATCTTTGCAAGTTTCTTATATTTTACCACTAAGTAATTTCACAGCACGACAAGATATCTTATTTTAATAAGAGGTAGGTTTTTTTCTTTACGTACATCATAGTTTCGTCCCAAATTTTCACGTCACACGATTTCAAGGGCTACGGAAACTTTGCTCACGCAAGACTATTTTTTCATCTGCTCGCTGAATATACTTCTTATTGATTGTCATAACTCAACATTATTTCAACTTTAAAAATTAAAAAAGGCTTGCAAACCTTTTGGAGTGACTCTCAAAAATGCTAATGTACTTCTGAAGGAAACAAACAGTGCCTGGTTAAGAAAATCGGCATGTGATGCTGGTATTTTCATATAACGTGAGTACCGATAACTGAAGAGGAAATATGAAATCTGTGTAAGTTGCCACTGGCGCCACGGAGCATCCACAAGATACAAGGTGAACGACACGTTGCAGATATCTTGCACATTCTGCTAACTGGTCAGTGGAGCTTTAGCGGTTAGTGTTGGTCATCAGAGACATGACAAAACGAATAATCACGTTAGCTGTATGAAGCAGTTCAGCTGCTTCGATAATCTTCTAGCAACGGTTTTATATTATTATGAAAGGTACTATAAGTTACACATTACTAACAATTATTGAAATGAGTCACTGACATGAGCAATCTGAAATACTTAACATTTGCAATACGGTACCCCGTAGTGATACAGGCGATACACCTAACGAGCAGTTGCCGAAACCGGCCACACACAGACGGGCTGTCCGTCCCAAATTACCAATATTTTACACTACGGTAGCCCCGTAGCAATGCAGTGCTGCAGTCGCTACACCTAATGAGCAGTAGCCGAAATGGGGCACACACATACGCCGGAAGGCAGCGGGCCTCCGACGTGCTATAGGGAGATCCCCTTTAACGCAGGTCTGGCTCCTCTTCTTGTTGTTGATGGCGCCCCTCGTGTTCTTAGTGAATACTGCTTGATTTACTCTTACAACGACTTCTGCAAATACAACTTGGTAACTGCAAGGTCTTATTTATATATGATTTTAACAACGCTAAACTAAGTCTCAATAGACGAATAACGCTGGAATGAAGGTAATCTGTAGAAAACATCATAAGCATTTCAGCAAACAGTGCAACGCGAAAATTACCGCATACTTTCTTTTAAAAATGTTGGTAAAGGGAAGTAGGTACCACCAATGATCAGAAACGTATATATGTACAGAGAGAATTATTGCCACCAAAGGGTCAAAACTGCCGCTGCATGGGAAGATCCAGGCGTACCATTCCCCGGGAATGCCAGTATATGAATCAATTCATCATAAATCAACACTCTATTTTTACATACATGAAGAGTCATTCACAACACTGAGAGAAAAGTTCACAAGAAATAATGCTGAAAGCCTAAAATGTTTAACATTTGTGATGGACTTCAACCAAAGCAATGCATTTTGTAGTTGCATGAACGATCGGCTGCAATACATTTGTAATAAAAAACCATCGCATTGTAAGCCCCGACAAAATGATTGGAGCTGATAAGCATGGTGCTGTTCAAAAACATACAAATGATTTTTTAAATATCCACAGTAATTATTTCAACAATTTTTATTTTACCTTTAATAAAATACCAGTTAAAATAATCTTTGTTTCACAATTGGCAGTCATGAACAAGTGACTGACTTGCTCTCAGCACATCTTCCAGGCAGCTCGCAATTATAATTATTATTATATTGAGTAGTTTAAGTCTCCGTCTCCACAGCAATGGCGATCTAACAGATTAAGAAGCAAGGGACACATAGTGTGACGATAGATACGTGGAACCCATGTACGAGAGTGTTTCCACACAGGATCAACGCGCATGGGAACAGCAAGTCGGGAAAGATGAGTAAGAACAGATTGAAGAAAGATCAGTAGGAGTAAAAAAACGGGAAGGAAGCAAAGTGGGCACGAAAGACAGCCGTCCCGAAGGCCTAGCTAATGGCTAAGGTAACCTACACAAACCCCCTGGGGGCGCTACTCCCCATAACATAGGATGGGCGAACCTAACTAACCTAGCCCTATGGACTATGGCCCATCCTATGCCCCCTGAGGGGAGGCAGCTCGCAAGCGGCTAAACCTTCGGCCCTGATATACAGTCACGCCTGCCTGGCGGCGCACATTCATGACACAGAAACATGTTTTGCGGCGGTAAGATGAAAATATAGAATGTACTGTACAATACAATTACATAAAACAGTACCTACATATCAAACTGGATGAATATTTTTTGGTGCAGATACAGAGGAAGAACTCAAGACCATCCGCATAGCGCCATCACCCAGACTGAGAAAATACGGAAACACAGACAATCACGCGAGATGTTCCCAATAAAGTCATGCTTTCGCTCACGCTGCAGCGAGTTGGGCTACAAATACCACAATAACATGCGCTCATTTTCAGAATCAAAGACGCACATACCTACAGTACGTTCAGAAAACGCTTGTCTGGACAATACACACAATATTTTTTCTGAACTAGAAACCGCCTTATAAGATTTTACCAAGCTGAGTCATCGAAAAAAAAAAAAAATAACACAGCCAGTTAAAATACCTGACACGTTATACTCCAAGATCTGTAGAGCAGAACGCACTAATCCTTGTTTTATAACAGCGACACTCGCTGTGAACGTACAAACCCCCAAATTATTTTCCCACTTAAAAAATGCAATTGGAAAATGAAACTCATATATCAACTGAACCAAAATGCTCTCACAGAATCACTATAAAAGGAAGAAGGGAACGTTAAATCGAAATATTATTTCTGCTGACCAAGTGAGCCAAAGGAAATTTCTGCAGAATTCCGAGGTCTGGCAGGGAGCAGACAGTCGTTCAGTGTAAGCGACTGTCGTTATAGGATATCTTAACGTGCATCTATAGAGCCTATGGCAGAGAGATCGACTCGGCGGAGTCTGCGTTCGGTCAGTTCTGCGTCTGGAGTCTTGTCCGGCGGTCGTTAGGCTCTGCAAAATCAGGACAATCTTCGTATCTGCATGCACGCATGCATCGATAAAATTTCTTAACCATACTGACGTGTAGTTACTTTTTTCTCTTTCATGCATGTTAGCTAAATCATTAGTAGACATTACAACGATAATTCAAGAGAAGGAAAGAAAGGGGACGCTCATACATCAGGAAAAACGGGAAACATTATGTGTGGGGGAACCCACTGCGCATAGAAACAGAAAAAAGTGAGAGAAAAATAGAACAACTGTCGCCAGTAGAAGGAATAAAAACGTCGAGACAATGTGAGAAAAAAAAAAAAAGATGTCGTAAACGCTGACAGGTGAGGTTAAAGTACATCTGAGGTCTCCCTGGGATTGTCCACAACATGGAATGAACGGATCTAAGCTAACCCAAGAGTACGCATTTTTTAAACCATTTATCAACCATACTAACCATCACTTTTTGCAAAAAACAAAAAGATTAATTATAGAATGGAAATTGAGATCCACATGGCCCGTAAAGACAGTCTTAAAAGTTGGCTCGCATCTACACTTTACACAAAGCAAATTCTCCCCAGCAAATATCCCCAGCCATGCAAGCGTGGTTATATACTATGGAAAATAATGGTGTACATAGATGTTTCACAGAAAAGCAACGTAGGTGTTTCATGGCGTAGTTTGATGTGTCATCGCCGCAGAGAGAAAAACATATTTCAGTCAGAAAAACATATTTCCACAAAAAGAAAGTGAACAAAAGCTTTGTAGTTTTGTTACACGTGCGAAGCAAGACGCGGTTTCATACTAACACGGAGATCGCTATTGTAATTCAAAGTTTTGTCTCTTCATGAGCATCAATTCCACCTGTTTTTGATGCATTTTGGTGCATCATCAGCTTTGTCACAAAATCGAAACACATAAGTGCATCATCAACGTGTCATGAGCATCATAAGACCCTACATGCATCATCATGATGCACTTTAGCTAACTTTACTATTATGGTAATAGCAATCATTCACTATCCCGCATACACTGGATAAACCTAACATAAACTTCATTATGCATTATTATTCAAAAATTTTGACGATATGTCACTGGAAGTGTGCAAAACAAGACATGAAGTCAGTGCTGCGGAGGAATGAAAAATCCCTCCCTGGCTGACTTCGATTCTCGGATTCTCACAGCGCTGGCTTCACCTTTCCTTCGATATCTAAACTTTTAAATTCAACAACTCAAGCAAAATGAATAGCTTGTTAGGTGTAATTACCGTGTGCAAGATAATACATTATCATTATAATAATTACAGCGGAGTTAGAGTGCATCATCATGATGCACTTAGTATATTTACGATGCACTTGCGTGTTTCGGTTTTGGGACAAAAATGCATGAAATTTTGTAGCATCTACGTGCATCAATACTTTTGTTAGTGTATACTATTATCACGATTATGAATACAGTGGAAGGTATAGTTTGTAATTTTGCATAACGTCCAGTATTCAATCCCCACACAGGTGATGCAAGAAAAACCTAGTGACATATATCACTTAATAAATTTCGTATAAGAGGAAACACAGACGATCTTTCCATGCTGGTGTTGCTGTACAGAGTCGCAGGACCGGAAAATTCAAAAGCTGAGAAAAAAATGGAATCTCTTACAACTAGAGTTCGCCCGATAACAAGATCACACATAAAATATTTACAACATTGTCCTAGTTTTTATTGAACCCTGTGAACTGCCCACAGTTCCCGCAGTAAGATCTTTGAGGTAATAGCCATTCGTAAGCATAAAACAAATCAACAGCTTCATTCGTACGTTTAAACGTTAACAACAAAATACAGTACTCGATCACCTGTACGTTCCCTCCCACAGCCCCCTGCCGACGGGCAACCCAACTTTAACGCGAGCCTTTAAATGAGTCCGCCAAAATGGAGAAAACCGCCCGAATAAAACAACGCGCACTCACTGAAGGCAAAAATATTTTGCCTGGCTGCAAGTTCCAAGGACACTACTTTTATAGTTAAAAAACAAATACTCTACTTTGCCCAGTTGTCTCTTTGATGCGATGCACCATTGTACTGAATGCAGTAGTTAAGGCTATGGACATACTCAAGAAAAGTAAATTCTGTACAATAAAAAAAATGCAATTTGCAATACTACAGTGGCACGTTTTCAATTTAATTGGTTTTATCAAAGTTATAACTAGTTGGATCGGGACTAAGCAGACAGGATACGCCACAATAAGAATATTTCTAAAATGGCATTTCAGAATAAATAATTTTCACTGTGGATATAATAACGTACATGTCTATCGGTCGCAGAATGCAGACAAATCCAATTATAATAATTTTAAATTTCAAAAGATACAGGGGTCATTAATCTAAATTAGAATTGCTTGCGCAAAACCAATACATTTACACACCTAAGAAATTACGTTCACAAAGCGATCTCTGCAGAACTCGAATATTAGCACCGCAACACTGCGTTGTGTTTGTAACCATAACTTCTACCTAAAATATACTTTATTTGTTTCGTACAGTCAAAACAACGTCAATCAGCATAAAATTTGTCGACTGCGCACCATTCCTTTTCAACGATACTCCAGCAAAGCGTTTTGTTTTTTGTACCTTTAAAGACACACTGGTAACAAGAAAACCATCAAACTACAATTTTCTAATTTCAGGGTCGGTAATAATTTTTCCATTCTCCAATTATCTACAATGCTAAAAAAATAATAAGATTATCGAGTTACGCAAGCGAAGATACCATAATCCTTCAAAACCAGAAATTTTATTTAACATACCTTGCTCTCTCTCTCTTTCTCTCTCTCTCTCTCTCTCTCTCTTCGCTTTCAGTATACTACATAATTGTACTGCAAATAAAAGAGAAGCAACAGTGTTATTACTATTTAACTTGATGGTCGCTTTACTGGCTCAAAAGAAACAAGCAAACAACACTCGGCAACAGATAGTTTTGTAGTCGACGCACAGAGACATTTCGTCTCCAGCGCCAAAGAAGAGAATTGTACCTTCTTTTCAGGTAGGCCTGTTCCCCCTATATTGCGGCAGTATTTTATCAGTTTTGGCGGAGAGTTGGCTGTTTTCTTAGTCTTCTTCCGTACTTCGCAACTTGAGCGAGCCCAACTGAGATCGATATGGTTAAAGGGATCGTGCCGAAAACTATGGAGTCATTTTATTTTATTCGCTTCCTTTACTTCGTGCGACTCTCGATCTACTTCCCTTTCTCTATTAACACCGGTTCAACATGACCGATTGCAAAGATTGCTAACAAATATCAAGCTTTGTCTAACCAGCCTTCACTACTGTCTACCTTTGTTTCAACTGAGAATTTGTAGTTTACACTGAGCAAACCGAATTACAATTTTTTTTTAAATCGTTAGCTCAACTGAATTCAGACTATTCACGTAATAGATATATCAGCAACTCAAAAGTCACAACGATATCACTGCACACTTGCAATACTCCGATTCTGAACTGTGATCAAGACTCTAAAAAACAGACAATTGCCATTTTTTTCTATTTTGTCAAAGAAACGAATGAAGAGCGGTAGATCAATTGCGTACGAATGTCAACCAACCTATGGTCGTTACACAGAGCTCCACATGAAGTCGACAACACCAATTCGACAGATTTTCCGATGAGGAATGCAGTGTGAGTCTCAATATTCGAAGTTACTAACATAGAATATATGGTCGCGCGAATCATTGCATTACCCGAGATTTCACATCCCAAAGGGATGAAATTCTAATAGATGGCAAGCTTGAAAAGTTATTTAAACTAAAAAGGATATCCACTGTGGCCTGAGTGTATAGGGCTACTGTAAAGCCATGGCAGTATTTAATAAACAAGTTTAGTACGTTTGTTCGTATTATTCTAAACAGTTCAAGAAGAAAGCTAAATAAAGGCGAGGACAATACAAAAACATTTTAATTTAAAACTGAACATTTTTTCGCTCTGGCTATATCAGCAGTGTGATATAATGCAAAAACCCTAGCAAATGAAGAGTAAAGCACTTTTGAGTGATGTTTTATCTAAAACTAACTTCGCAAGAGATGGGTCACGCTCGATGGTAGCATTTCCTTACTCTTTAGATTTCCCAACCCACAGCTCTAGCTTATAAAATTTCTGCACTACAGTTCTATTTTGAAGGCTTTAGGAGCAGTGGACCACATTCATTTATTGCAGGCATTGCCGTCAGCGACCCCGCGACCCTTTCAGTTAGTAGAGTAAGTACACAGTCTGGTTTCCAAGCATTGTCGCAGTACATCAAGTCTCCGTTAATTTTAGCATTTATAAGGCCTTTTTAAGAGAAAAATGAACATAGGTCAAGGCTCAAAATAATCGACCAGAAAATGGTCGAATATCTCCTGGCCACAACTCTTTTAAAAATGGGCTGAGGGCCGGAATTTTGAAAAATAAAAAGGCCGCAAAAGAATATGCCCTGCTCTAAATATCATCATGAACTACGTTAAGAGGATGGAATAACTGCATATTATTCAAGTTAGGTTACAGTCTGCATATGTAAAATGATTCCAAGGTACGTAGCTCCAATGAAGAACTGAAATACCAATATGATCATCCCTTGAAGAACTTTTTGAAGAAAATATTTCCTCTGTTACGTCAATTCGATAATACCTTAAGATTTATAAATAGAAAAAAAGTTGATTGGCCGAAAAGTAAATAGTCCACACAGTTCATTTGGATCAAGAAATATTCACCAGCAAGTTTGAAAACAAGCAGCTCCGGAGTTACAATAATTTCTAACTCTTTCCCAACATTTGGGCGAGCACCTGTTCCGCCGTCTCTCCAACTTTGACTTCCTCTGCGTTGCATAATTAGTTGGGGCGGATAAAAACAACGACAGGACTCAACAGAAGACTCTCATTGTAATTAATTCCAGGTAAAGATTTAATGAAGTCCGACTCCATTTCATGTATGGCTAACTAGAGCGGTAGCGGCACCCCGTATCATCATGCCTTGAAAATGATTAATTTTTTACAGCTAGCAAAGGAAGAATACCGTGTTGTCGGCACAGTATTAGAGAAGGAATGATCTGGTTGCCATCTAGAACTAAATTATAACTAGAAAGAAATGAGTGAATGCTTGATTAAGCCTCCCTACACACAACTCTGGTGTTCCAAGAGAGGAAAAGGAATGGACTAGTAGTAGTAGATCTAGAGAACCGTGGAAACCCTGCACAAGGGTGTTTTTCCCACACATGATCATTGACACGCATTAGAACAACAGGTTGAGATAGAAGCCGAAATGCAGGAGAAACAATCAACAGTAGGAGAATGAAAACGGACAGCAGTGCTGGTGGTCTTGTGCTGGTACTGGTCTTGCAGTTGCGCCTCGCTATGCACGAGGTCCCAGGTTCGTATCCCGCAGACCACCTATAGTATTTATCTAACTCGAAAAAATGGTAAGACTGTGAGCTGCCTTCCTGGATATTTCCAGGTGCGAGTGGGACTATTGACCTGTGATATGTATATATATATATATATATATATTTCGTTATGGCCTGATAGAGGTACGTCCCCTTCCGAGAACCAAGGTTAGGTAGGCAAGGTAGGTTCTGCTAACGACCTAATGTATTTTAACGGGTTCACAGTGTTCTAAATTACTTAGAACCCTACGGGAACCAGTCCTTGCCTACCTAACCTTGGTTCTGGGAGGTAAAAGCTCATTGGAAGGGGGCTGGTACTAGGGGGTGGTTGGTCGGGGGACGATGGTGGCAGCACAAAAAAAAATTTACTATCGAGAAGTTTGGTGTGCGCGAACGTAGATTTGATTTTCCTTCAAAATGAGACCATTTTTAAATAAATCTACTGTATTTTTAACATTTTTTTCACTGTTTGAAGTTAACTTACCGTTAAGTGGCCAAGATTCTTGGTACTTCTATCGAGACATTAGCCACCTAACAGGCCGTTTTTCAAAGATTTTTGGCCATCTAATAGCCCGTTTCGAAATATATACAGCATGTGTGTGGGTGTAGTGTTAACCCATTGACGCACTTTTTTTACAATAAGAACGACCAAAGTTGACTTTACTCGTTTATGGGTTAACCTCTTCACATCTGGTGCAATGGATTTTCTACGCGATTAAACGAATCATGATTCAGATAGTTACACTATTTACAAAATTTCATTTAAATCTTACGTAAACCTAGTTTTCCTAAGCTCTTAGGTTAACTGTTTTTTTTAAGAAAGAAAAACACTACCAGGGAAAAAAACACATCTTCGCGAATAATCAAATCCGGCAATTAAAATTAGGCTCTTCAAAAGCTTGATGGTGCACATGTCCTTGCAAAGAAACAATTATACAGCATTATATGGGTTCCAAATTTGCTATATTTTTATGTGTATGGATACTGCGTGTACTCAAAAATAGGAAGAGGTAAAACTGTGCCACCGCCAGCGAAGAAGCGTCCAAAGAATTAAATGGGACAGATTGGAGCTAAACTGCAAGAATGAATCGACAAGATTGGAATTTTTGAGACTAATTGAAGCTGCATTTTAGATGAGAGTAGTCTAACTTGTCGAGATCAAAAGTTGAAGGAAATATGGTTGGAGATGTGGAAAAGGCTAAGGCATGTGGGGGAGCCTATGCAATTTGGAGATGGAGCGCATGCAGATAAAACTTGCCAGGGAAAATGCTTATTACGCTCGCCAAGTTTGGTCGTCGACGGCACGACTTTATACCGTTGAAAATTATTTTCCTCGCCTACTGACTTTCAGGAAAGTTTGGCATCTGCCGCAAAATATGCCTCCGTGAATCATGGATTCAAACGAAAAAGAATTGAGCATTTTATAGTGTGTCCCTGCAACTGCGAGGCCAATATACGACGCGATGCGTTTCAATTGGGAGTCAAACTTTTAAGCCAGCGAGAAATGAATGTGAGAAGATGCTAACCCAGAACTGCTTTACTTAAGGAAATGAGCAGATGATTTGCTAGGAAGAAACTTGTGACGCTAGAGCCGCATTCCATCCATTTCAAAATGACCCAGAATCTAAGAGGGAAAATATACAAAATTTTGCCACTGTAAGACACAGGTTGGCAAGCTCAGTGAATGGGACTCATACGACAATTTTAACAAAAAGGAATACTATAGGAAAACCGCATCCCGTAGCGTGCGCTTCATAGAAACATTTGTAGTAAGTCCAGTTCTAGAAGTGACTGTTGCCTGTAGCAATGTGTAAGGTTGAGACTTGATCAATTCTCATAGAAGTCTCAGGTAACTCTTAACGGTTTGGTTTCAGTTCTCAATAGTGTTCTGAATTCAAAAGATAAGCACGGTGGTGATAAAATTTGAAACTTTGGTGCAATGAACTATTTGTAATACAGCAAAATAACAGAATACTTTCTCTATAAAATTGTGTTAACAAGCGTACTTTGAGTGTCCATTGAATTTTAGATTCAACACACTTTTTTTCCTTGAAACTTGAAGCTACAAGAAAAATAAATGTATGGTATCGAGTGCTCACATTACCACGAATCTTTCTGGGTAGTAACCACATAAGGCAGTTTAAAAATCCCTTTACAGCTGTCAGTCTATTGGTATAAGAGCTAATGGCTTCATTGAACTATTTACAATACAAATTTTATATCATAGTTATGAAACTATTTTACTCTTACAACAACTACTGCCTTTTTGTATATTTATGTAAGTAAATTCATGTACTACAGGTCCGTGCCGTTATGACAGAAAATAATTACTGCAAAATGATGCTTGAAGCGATGAAGGCAAATGACAGGAGTGTTGGTATACTGTGAAACGTGTGTCTTTTATCTCTTGGTTCCTTTCTGGAGAACATGTTTTCTCTTTTTCTTACAATATCATTACATCTTCTTTAAATTAAGATGGTTTCTGACAAGGTTCAGAAGTAGCTGGGCAGATATAGTTCTTTGTATCCTATCTTTGTCTGAGACAGGGGACGCAGAGACACACTAACCATAAAACTGTACTATTATGGGAGATAGGATATTGTTATATCAAGATGGAATGGTACTCTATGTCATAGAGTACCTCCTACCTTATCCTCATGGAGTCTATGAGGAAAAGATAGGAGGTAATTGCACCTACAGGCAAGACGCCAACTAGGTTGCCTGAATACGAAAGAAATAATATTTGGTCATTAGGGACCAGTACAGACTTAACTTTATATTTGGGCAAGCTTTCGGCACAGGTCAAGTTAGTGCCTTGTTTTAATAAAATGTATCTTTTACTTTGAAGATGAGCGATCCTATCGAAGTCCCTAACTTCCACCCTCTGTTGTGTCTCAAACTGATCACGTACGTAGCTCAACAGGTAGTTAGTTAGGTAGATTTCAGTTTAACCACCGTAGCCGCAACTCAGGCGATTCAACAGTGAATTTCATTTTTTTAATATTATGTCATCTGTAGGAATATTTTATCTCGGCATTCCTGCCGAAAGAATTCAATTTGTCTCAGTGCGCTACTACTGGCGGGAAAAAGGCGCAAAGAATAGCAAAAGACACTCGAGTGGACGGCTCGCTTTATGGCCTTCAACAGGAGAGAGACTGGAGATGTCCCGCGTACCAGGTCGGCTATCTCGATCGACAGCCTACCTCACGGAACAGAANAAAGTAGAGAACCTACCTAATTTTACAAAAAATAACCTCATCAGCAGGAACTGCGGCAAGCTGCGACATCTCCTGCGGATAAGGCACTCAGGAACCTTGGGTGCGTGACGCCCAAATATATTGTGGCAGGGATAGGGCCCGCCAGAAAATACCCCTAAGGGCATGTAGCGCATCAGCAATAGTTTTCCGAAGCACCAAATGTGTAGGTTTATTTAGATTCCGCTCGAAGATGGTACTGCCCAGTAGGCAAACTTCAAAATCGGTTATTCTGATTTCCACCTTTCTGCTTTACTCAATGTATGCACCAATTTATGGCAAAGTACAACGCTGAACAATTTTTTCCATTTCTTGAAATTTAGCCATTTTCCTTACTGCTTCAAAGCAATGAAAATATTCTAGAGACGGTGATGCACTGCCAAAGAAGAACTCATTTTCCTTGCTCTGCTATCATTAAAGAGTTGATCAACTTGAGATCAAGTGGGTACGCCCAATGTATCCTTCATAACATAATCAGAACCACAATTATGAAGACAAAACCCGGCCGTCAAGCATGACCGCGAAGAGCTGGTGACACTCTGCACTGATCACGGTTTCCTTTATAAATTGCTATTGAAACGAACTTGAAACGAGCTTTCTCGGCTTCACTCTTGCTGAGTAGCACAAATTTACCTTTCCTTCCATTTTTAACCTTATTTAAATTTTTGACAAAATAGTGCCGATAGACACTTAGAAAAACGCAATGCATGGTGTTGTGTATATAATGAGTGACTGTGGCCTCTTTGAATAATTAAATTAACTAGGTGACGTCTCCTTTCAAGGAAAAAGGGGTTCCGTGTCACACACTCACACATGTCACATATGGATAAGAACTCAGAGAACTGACAGCCAAAGATCTTTTGCTTGAAGTCCAAAATTCATCTAATAAAACACCTGTGGTACAGTTTATTCATAAAATGCCACGCGCCAGAAAACATGGAATTACGTCTATTGCAAAGCTTCAAAATATACTGACTGAAGATGAGACAAATAAGGACGAAGTCATCGTTGATAACTTTACTAAAACAATGACAACGATAATACCAAGATTCAAGGAGCGAGAGGAGAGCCAACTAAATAGTTGATATTTCTTTCAGTTTTCCCTAAAAATTCGAAAAATAAAGGATTTCGCATCTCTCTTGTTCACCGGGTTAAAAACCGTAATTTTTCGAAGAAGTAGACATGATGGCACCGCGAAACCGCAGAGCTATAGGCAAAATGGAGAACAGTTGGTACAACTGCATAAAAGAAGATATGCACAAACGAGGCGCCATGGACTTTGCTTTCAGTGTCAATTGCAAATTGATTAAGTCTGAAACGGCTTAGAACTCAGTATGTGGAGCCAGCCAAAGATTGTTATCCCTTCGAAGGCCAATTATTCTTGAGCCGTCCAAAGCTCCGTGGGCTTTATACTGTCCCGCAATACGCACAGTTGCAACACTCATAATCTCATTCCATTATTTTAACAGTATATTTATTCTACAGTTGCAGCTGCCAGAGAAACCTTTTGGTTTTGATAGCTCAGTATAACTTATCAAACAACTAGAGGGCCCAGCCGTCAAAAATGACGGCATAATTTTCTTATTAAGATTTTTCTTGTTCCGGTTCCCAGTATAGGTTTTGCTGTAAAATAAGTCTCATACCTGCAGACGTGATCTTCCATTAATGGAACGCAAATTGTACAGCCATGTATTTTGCGAGAGCAAAATATCACCCCCCCCCATGCAAGAAATGGCGTGGAAATTAGTTTGGAACAAGAGCTTTCTGAGAGTGCATATACCTCCGCCAAGCGAGGCAACGGTAGCAAAAAATTCGAATTGGCTCTGAAACTATGATTTTAATTGTATAGACTCCAAAATCTAACCATTTGTGCCTTTTGATTGTAATAACAGCTAGTGCAATTTTTTTGAAGATCCGTTCATAACTTTTTGAGGTATACTGTTAACAAACGTTATGACAAACATGAGTCAAACATACAAACTTACAAACCGATCAGCACCAAAATTTAATCATTTATGTCTTGTAACATTGCTAACAACCCCTATAAATTTCATAAAGATCCATTCAATATTTTTTGAGTTATTGTGCTTACAAGCATAAAATTAAAAATAGCGACAAACGAACGAACAAACGGATCATTACCAAAATTTAGTCATTTACTCTTTGTTATATACCTAACAACTCATTATATTTCATAAAAATCCAAAACTTTTTGAGTTATGGTAATGAGAAAAATAAGGCATACAAACAAACAAACAAACGGATGGACATATCTTCAGCAAAAGTTAATCATCTTTTTCTCCTAACATACCTAACAATCCCTGTAAATTTCGTCCAAATCGGTTCATAACTTTTTGAGTTATCTCGGTGACAGACAAATCGACAGATAGACAGACAAACACGGCGAAAACATAACTTCCTTGGCGGAGGTAATTAGTCAAACATTACGCAGCACTTAAAAAAATAAAGTTCAGTCAAAAGAATTAACCGAAAATGCTCAGGGTTTACCGTAACCTGGATACCAGTAGTGGGTAAAGCCGCGAATCCTTTGTTTTTGAGGGCAGGTTCCCCTCGCGCAGGCGGGTCATCGCGCCGCCCCTTCCGGTTTCCCAGGCCCCGCCCACTCCGGTTAGCGCCCCCCCTGACCCCCGCTAAACCGGTATAGCATTGGCCGTTACAAACCGGAAGCTCGCGCGCGAGGGTAACCGCGAGGGTAGGTTACCCTCAAAAACAAAGGATTCGCGGCTTTACCCACTACTGATACCAGCCGATAGTTAAACCTTTAGGGGCGAAATTTGACTGCAATGTAAGTTGAATGAAATTTGGCCTCTATTCAAAGGGAAGTGTCAAATGCTATCTAATCTAATACTAAGAATGACCGTCGTGTGTTTGTAAATATATATATATATATATTTATGTTGGTGTTACGCTGTTAACGAAATAGATAGGCGGAATTTAGCCCAAGTTGGAGGCTCTGGTTGTCCTCTCAAGCTCCATTGAAAGTGATAGGCAGAAAATAGGCCGGGTTGCAGAAGATCGCAAACGTATCTTAAGCAGGGACAGATGAAATCCAACAATGAAGACAACGCAGACTTAGTCTGGTTTGTACGAGTATTAGCTTCTCCATACATCGAATCTAAGGCAAAGTATAGGGCGACCTTATGTCTGAATGCATTTCTTACAT
>LQNS02278146.1:1597721-1649077 GCA_001587735.2 Parhyale hawaiensis | reverse complement strand
TATATATATATATATATATCCAATTTTTAGGCAGAATGCTGAATTTTCATTAAGGAAGCCTTCTGAACAGTAATAAGCACAGGAGACAGCGAGGGTTTTCCTGAGGTGCTAATTTTCTACCGTCATTTACAATGACGGCCCGGGCCACTAGTATGGTAAAATAAAGAACTTTAATGAGTATCTTGCACATTATGCATTTCCCATTATATAACCGCCTACTTAGAACAGAAACGTTTCTGTCAACATATAATTTACTGAACAAAGTTGACCCAGCGTGCTTTTAAAGCCTCTTCAATAATTTCATATTATCTATGTAAATTTATTTACTGGCACAGTTGTATTAAATAATATCTATGAACGCCAACGCCATATATTACAATGAAAAATATTTTTTTGCAAATTTTGAGCAGTCTTTCCCAGGCTCACTGGTCTTCTCGGGATAAAAATTTTCAAGTAACGTGACACAAACAGAATTTGCTGATTGCTTAACAGGTTGGTTGACGCATCTAAGAATTAGCTATTGGCTGGAGGAGACAATCGTCACGCAAATATTTTTTTCAGCGACAATTTCCAGTAAAATTTTGCGGTAAAAAGACAAGGTACAAGGGCACCAAGCCATGCATGCATGCAGGTCTGTTGCGAATGGAAGAAATTCCAAGCATTATAGTACAGTAAAGGGCAGGGGCTCTACCGCTGGAGCTTATCAAACAATTCAGAGAAAGAAAGGAATGTTGTTATGGGAACCGAATTCCTTTTTGTTCCACAACCTCTGTCAGTTACAAGGCGAAGTTACTGTGAGCAGTGGGGTGCAGTTTCTGTTTTTCGGGCCAGCTTGTGCAGGAAACCGCCGTAAAAAGTTGCCTAAAATACGCGCAAATGTGCCTGGCGGTGAGAATAATAGGCGAACACTTTGCAAATGGGATTAAGTTTGTTTTCGAAACGACTGGCTCAATTTATGAAGTTGCGGTAGCAGAATGATACGCGATTCAAAAAGATGTGGAGCTCTAACCATTTCGTTGGGAAAACAGGGAGAAATTAATGATACGACACACGCACTGAAACTGCCTTCATCTCTGTGTTTGTCTACTCGAAATATCATTAACATACACCTTGGGTTTACTGCCTTTAGATTTAGGTGTATACTCGATGACTTAGTCTCCAATTCGAGACTTAGTTCGCTTTGGCAGTGTCTATATACTGTATAACAACTGTTTGCCCAATACGCATGTTTCCTTTCATCAGGGCATGCTGCTTACAAACTAGTCGTTTAATTAATATTATCTACGTAAATGTAACATACTGCGCATTCTCATGTATCCTTTTAATACACTTCATACATAAATAAATGAAAAATGTCCCATTTCATACATAAATGAATGAAAAATGAAAATTGACAAAGCTGATCGATCATCTTCGTGACGCGTAACTTTACAGACTAGCACAGTCCGTACCGGGCAACTAAGTGCGTGTTGGTAGTAACTCAAAATAGAGATATACCTTAACTGGGCTTGATGAGAGAGATAGGTAGAACATCCGAAATAGGCTAATTTAAAATTTTTTTCAATGCTAGATCCATGGCTCGTCAATAAACTCCTCACCTGACAGCATTATATCTAGATATATGCATGTTCCCTCGCGTTTATTTTGGCGTTCATTAGCAAAAAAAAAATGAGCATGTATGTACGGTATATGATGGACGCAATGAAGCAGTATCAGTTGAAGCGATTGGTAGTTTTTCACTTGAATCGCAAGAGCATTCACAGTATTACAACATCGACTGAGTAGCAAGTGCTCCCTTAACAGGAATGACTCTAGACAAACAAGCAAACAGAAGTACCTCAGAGTCCTGTTCTCCCGTAATCGGTAAAACAAACTGGGTAAGGAAATGTAATTTTCTTTGCGTTCCCTGCGGTCCAACAGGAAAATCGAGTCGTTGGTCCAAAAGCGAAGAAAAATCTGGACAAACGCCAGTGAAGCAACCCGTGAACAAATCCCGGTCCGGTCATTGCTGAATTCCAGGAATCCAAGAAGGAACGCTCGCCTGAGCTAAACGATCTCCGGCCAATCTCGACTAAACAATCAAACGCTGGCCGACAGACCTCCTCAAATGACGACCAATGGAACTATTGTGAGTGACGGGAGTGACTGATTGTGATGAACGAAGTGCTTCCAACACCGCGACACGTGTGAGACTAAGGCGAGATGGTGATGAACTGAGCAAAATGGAATAACAGTAATGGCATACGACAAGAACGCGGGTCCACTTAGTGTAACAAAAAAAGTAATACAGCGGGAAGCAAGAAATCAAACAAAGCAGTCTTGCAACAGAAACATAAATGAAAAAAGGGGAATCCGTAAATACGCGTTTGCAATTCGAAGATTCCATAAACACGCAAATCAAGTTAAATTGCGTAAATAGATCAAAATTGGGAGAATAGCTAGAGGGCAGAAGTGGAAGTTGCCAAAATTGTGACGCACATTCAGAGCACGAAGCAGTTCAGATGCTGCAAATGTTTGCTAGAAATTGTAGGGACGCTTAGGAACGGCTAAATAATATAATGCTATAAGATAAGCATGAAGCACTGCAAACAAAAGTATTGGTAACCCACATTGTACGGAAAAATTTAAGCAGTCTAAGACGCAGTAAATCAGATCAAGTACTTAAATGACTAGAAGAGAAAACAATGTGCATTAAAAATCCGTGATAGTTTGCTAATCGATGAAGGTCACTAAAACAAGGAATCGATATGGAACAACAAGAAGTGGCAGGAAAAGTTTTCGACTCAACGGTAAGCTCGTTGCGTAAAAAAAAAAGAAAAAACCCCACGTTCAAGTTAGCAACACAGGGAATTGCAGACGACGCCAAGGATGGGCTCTGCCTCACTCCAAGCCTCAGACAATGCCAGGAAGGTCAAGGAAACGTTAACCCAATGAAGCCATCGTGATGGCAAACACATGAACCGGACAGCTGCACTAGAGGTGCTGTGGCTATAGACAGAACGCTCGACTAGTGAAGACAGAGAATATGCATTCAGTACTTGAGAGGAGAATTTGGACCGTCGAGTTTCATTGAGATAACATCCACGTCTCTCAAGAGTGATCAAAATATACGTACATACAGTAGGTACCTTTGGGACATGCTTTCGTGGCTTTAAGTAACTATGCGAGTTATTTGAACGTAGTGTCCGCGGAGTTTTTCACTTGTATTAGCCTGATTCACACAACCAATGGCCGAACAGAGAACACACTGCGTAAGGACATTCTAAAATGAAATTATGTATGTCCCGGTGCCTACGCTTTTCAGCTTGGGCAATAATGCACGATGATGAAAAACCTGAACTGCCAACGTCGGTATTCCCTGAATATTATTCTCAATATTAATGGCACAGTGTGACAAAAATAAAGTGGGCAGAGTCATGGCTCGAGAGCGTAAACAATGCCATAAATTCTGTACACTAATTCGTAATAATGAAGTAATACTAAGCTTCAATGAAGGTGAGCTTTCCATAATGAAGTTAATTCCCCACGTTGGGATGGAATTTATAATGGGAGGGAACAACAGTACATGTATCGCGAAAAACTGTGTCCCAAGAGTGTAATGTATACTGCATAAAGGGTAGGGGAGACACGTATTATTGTGGTACTAATTTACACTAGACATGTGTCACGGCAACGGACCCTATACTGGCAGTGACAGTGAAAGTGTCACTAGAACACGCAAATCTAAGCTTTCTTTTTTCAAGTGCAGCAAGTTTTAAAAAAAATTTACAAATTAAAGCGCATTAAAGACTTACGAGTACATGGGCAGGGAACAGTGCTCAACAGCACAGCATATCATGCATGGTAACTTCCAACCGTACTCCAACGTAAACTACCACATGGACGTTACGACAGAGCGCCCGACGCAAACTTCCTTCGCGAATTTTATCATTCAATAGCTAGAGTTACAGGCATACGAAGTTTGAAACGAGTTCTCATATGGTCAACGTCATAGTCTTGCATCTAGATATTCATGGGAAAATTTCAGGTGCGCTAGAATTAAATTATTTTTTAGGTAAATACGAGATTAAATATGTGCTAATCTGCCTGCATTGGATCGTAAAAGTGTCATTCGAGAGTTCAAACTAAACCGGGAGCTATAGATTAAAATCGAACAACAGCGTGTGCATCATTCAACTTTTGCTCAAAGTAAATCTCACAGAATCAACAGCAAGCGACGCAAATAAATTCACTTGCTCGTAAGGCCGCCAATGGGAGGTAGACGGTGCTGCAACATACAGGATCATACAAACAGTCATAACAAATATAGAGGGCAGTGCGTAAATTCACTTCATCCCAGGAAGAAAAACAAATGAACTAATTTCTAGTGTTAATTGCGTATACCAAAAGCAGTGCATCACTATCGAAAAGTATCCACAACATAGCTGAAACTTCGAAGAAGTATCTCGGCTTTCTTTCTTCTTGCAACTTATCAGTTGTGAGTCGATAGCCTCATCACGCCATTTCAAAAGTACAGAAGTGATACCCTAGGGAACATTTAAACACTATATTTAAAGTGCACTTTGGAAACATGTGAACTGTGCAAAACAAAAGTCTCTGACAACAAATAACTAAAATGCCGAGTATCGTAGACAGTCTATCTCGTGAAATGGAATTGTAATAGGCACGCCCATCACTGGACATTTTGTGGTACTGAAGAGCTATATGGAGTGAAAACAGCGCATGCTGGTAAGCGACACAATCTTTCTAACTCGACCATTACTACAAGTTTAAGTATTAAAATTCACTCAAGGATATAAGAAAATTGAGCCACACATTCAAGCCTCCGAAAGAACATCTCTCATCAGTACGAGAAGTTACACTGACTTCCGGTAGTAAGGGAAATAGGGAACACAGAAACGTTCAGTTGGTCCCAGGATAAGCTATGCCAGTCTTGGCAAAATATTTAAGCTACAGTTACTCTTCATTTTACTATCTGACTAGACTATCATAATAGCATTTACAATAGAGAAACATTACATTGAACTACAAAACAAATAGTGGTTACGAATTCCAAGAGCCCAACTATAGCCTTGACCTGTAAATAATAGCAACGGTTGTTGGAAAGACTAATATTAAGAATAACAGCTAATCCAGATTAAAATTCCCAAGGAAGAAATCAAACTAAAGAAAAGCCCTTCCGGAATTACTGAAGCAAGACTAACTCCATCCCAACAAGTTCTACAAACAATTTCTTATCTGGGAAGTAGACCTGGACCGGCCCAACTTGTCTTTCTTTCTTCTCAAACTTCTTTGAAAAGGAGATTTTCGCAGCCCCTGTGCCCTCACTGCTGATTAAGTGCAAAAACTTATTTTTTACTCGTTTAAATAAAAGTTACAACAGACATGAAACTGTGGCACAATTAGTAGATTTCCTGTTCATCTAGCCGCTTCAATTAACTAGTCTGTGTAAACAATACATGAAAACTGCTTTCACCTAATGATTAAAGAGTGGATGCAAAAAGCTCAAGAGAGCGACAGAAGTTGCAGAAAATATGGGGTTCTGCTGCCGATTGTCATCTGAGTTTGCTTGACAGAGTGGTTCGTCGATAAGCGTTTATGCTGGATGGTGTTGTGCCTTGTGATCTGGCGCATCATCGCGGAGTTGGTGTGGTCTGCTTTCTGTATGAAATATATAATTGACCTAGTCATCCACTGTCGGATCTTCTTCCGGAGTCATTTGTTCGGGTGAGGTATACTCGGCGTACTAGTGCTCTTCATGAGTTTGCCTTTGAACTGGTACGATGTCGTACAGGCCAGTATTCTCGTTTGTTTGTTTGTTTTTTCATCACGTATGGATGCTTGGAATGGTGTTCATGGCTCTGTCTTTGCTGGTGCGGATATTGGCAGATTTAAACAATCTGTAAACAGAGCTAATCAGTAATCTCTGATCTTTTCTTTCATTTTTCGCTCACTGGGCTGGCTGCGTGGGGGTTTGTTAACCATATGGAGTTTCCTTCGTTCCCACGTCGCCAGTTTAGCGTATTTTAATAATAATAATAATAATAATACAGTGAAAATGAGTAAAAGACAAGAGAACGCTCTGTAAAGTGCTCTATTACGAAAATATAGAAAGCTGCAATCCATTTCTGATAATACATAGTCAAGCTAGGCTAAACCCAACACATAATGTAAAAGCACAGCGCCGCCCTTTAGCTATAGTGGAAACACTCACGAAAAACATCATACTTCTCTTGGGAATCTGCTGAAATCAAAGTTGCAACTTCAGAAGTAATCAGGCAGCCAAAGCTTATATCCGAAGCAATCTATAAGAACATGAAAGAAAAAGTAACTTTGAAACACAAGCATTATAGCCAGTGCTTAGGGTTTGGCTCAATAACATTTTACCGCCTCGAGGGCCGGCGTTCTTTATAAGTACCTACTTATGTGCCGGCTTCATCATTCAATGACCGCAGCAAATTAGCACATCAGGGAACCTCCGTTTGCTTCCCTGCCATCTACTCTTCTAAGGACTTCTGTACAGAAAATTTAAAATTCCGCCTGTAAGCTTGGATCTGTATAGTCAAGTTCCCGTATTACCTTTGCATTTACAAACAGCTTCTAGTAGATGAACTCAGGTTCATAAGTATATATGCTAGAGTACCCAGCGATCAAAGATGGCGGCAGTGATTTCATAATGAAGCTTTTTTATTGTTCTTGCCTACGGTAAGGGTTTGACAGCATTATGTCTCATACCTGCAGGCTTGATCTTCCACTAAATCAATGAAAGTTGTACCATCATGAGTTTATAAGGACAAAATATCTTTCCTGCAAAACTAGTTTTGAAATGCTTTAAAGTCAAGTAGTATGAAGAAAATCTAATCCAACCAAAAGAACTCACTAGAAATACTCCGCTCCTACTTTAACATAGACACCAGCAGTTTAACCATCAAAATCGAAATTTAGCTGCAATAAAAATTGCAAATGCTTTGGCCTCTGCTCAGCGTGTAGTTTCAACTACCACAATGAAATTCGGCAAGGAAAACATGCGAAATGAATCATGCACGACAGGAACGAAAATCCATCCAACATTGAACCTCTCTCATACCACGCTCATAAGGATATTAAATAGTACCTAACTACTTTTCTAAGCGACGCAGGCTTTAAAAAATGCAATAGCTCGAGCATCTACTATAACAATGATCTCATTAATTATACATACTTATTTATTTGGCACGTAACGTACTGAAAGAATAAAATAGGGAGAAATTCGAGCGTTGACGATTTATTGTCACGGTATCTATGATAAAGGACATATTACTATCTAGAGCACTCTGAGAGCCTATACCTCTGCCAAGTAAGGCAATGGTAACGAAAAATTCAAATTGGCTCTGAAACCATGATTTCTTTTGTATCAACTCCAAAATCTAATCATTTCTGCCTTTGAATAGTATTTACAGTTTCTGCAATTTTTGTGAAGATCCTTTCATAACTGATTGAGTTATGCTGCTAACAAACATTACGACAAACATAAGTCAAACATACAAACGAACCAACCAATCTGCACTAATATTTTGTCATTTATATCCTTCAAACATTATTAACAATTCTTGTAAATTTCATAAAGATCCATTCAAAACTTTTTGAGCTATTGCGTAACAAACATTTTGACAAACACAATTCAAACATAGAAACGAATCAGCCGGTCTGCACCAAAATTTAATCATTCATGTCTTTTCACATTACTAACAATTCCTGTAAGTTTCATACAGATTCACTCAAAAGTTTTTGAGTTATTGCGCTAACAAACATAAAATCAAACAGAGAAACAAACATACGAACGAACAAACAGAACATCACAGCAATTTGGTCTTTTACTCTTTATAATATACCTAACAACTCATGTAAATTTCATAAAAATCTGTCCATAACTTTTTGAGTTATGGCACTGAGAAAAAGAGGCAGATATACAAACGGATGGACGGATCTTCACCAAAAGTTATTCATCTGTTCCTCCTAACATACCTAACAATCCCTGTTAATTTCGTCAAAATCTGTCTATAACCCGACGAAAAACCAGACGAAGACATAACTTCTTTGGCGGACCTAATTACTGTGGCTCTGAGCTCACCCCTACGAGCGTTTCGTACATGTCAAAGGTGATACCGGCAATGCCACTTGACTGCGCCATGTATGGCATAGACATGTATCAAATTATTCGAGCAGAATGTTGAATTTTCATTTGACAAGTCCTACGAAAAGTAAAACAAAAAAATAAGACAGCGGGGATTTTCGTGAAGTTGCAATTTTTTGCCCTCATTTCATGAGGGGTGCTGCTCAGAAAAATTGAAGCAGAGAACACTCATCTCTTATAGCAGTTTGATTTGGCAGTTGTAGCCTAGACTTCCTTCAGAAGCATACTAGCAACGAGACTAGCTATAACATCAATAGCGTTGTTCCTACGTTCCTTCGTGTGTTACGCTCTTCATCAGTAATCGATAGCAGAAAATTAGATATACATATAGTTCGGTTGTATCCATGATACGGAAGATGAAGTCGAACTTGGCTACATGAACGTGCACGTTAAATTCAAAGGTGATACGGGCAATACTGTTGGACAATACGGCACATACCTATATATTTCCCTTGCGCGCACAGGCAGTGTTGAATATAGCTTTCAAAGCAAAGGAATTGGTGATGGTGACCCACACGGCCAGGAGTGAACGGGGACAAACAGCGCGTTGTCTATAACCAGCTAAATAACACTCGACTTGTGCAAGAGAAAAAAATTGTTATAACAATCCAACGTCACGGGCAGTTTAGTATACTATAAAACTTGATATTTGTTCATTATTGTACAATTTCCAGGGGTCCAACCTGAAAGGCCCCGCCAGACCGTGAAATTTTCGCGGATGCAGTTATAGTAATTAATGAAGAAGGGTCATCACAAAATCCTCGCTGTCACTTTTGACAGCGCGAGCACTCTAGTATTCCAGAAACATTGGCTACACTAACCTAGGACTCGACTTCCTTCCACCTTATCTTGCGATCAGTAGATACGGTAATTTTTTTCCTATCTAAATCCTTAACATCGTTAGGAAGAGAAGGACTAACTGAGAGCCAAGCGAGCGAGTGGATAAATATATACCTACCTGTGCTGTGCGCAGGTTGACCCGATTGCTACCCCGTATTCTGAATACACAATAAAAAAATCTAGTTTTCAAATGAAAGTAACTCCAATAGAATTTTAGAAATGAATATGAGCTCGGAACCGAGCAGTTTTGGCAGGTTTCGGACAGCGAGACAGGAAGCTCTTTAATAATAGTAAGAATATAAAACACTACAAGATTCTTACACGAAACTGGAGTTTTGGTCCCGATGGGGTAGGTAAATTAGACCGCAGATGTATCGACTAAACAAGAATCCTTTCAAGTCCGTACATTCACGCACACACACACACGCACACACACACACACGGAATAGAAGTAGACGTACACTGCTCTACTATAACTACGGTTACATGAGAGGAGGAGATTAATTGACAGAGAAAAGACGCGCGAGCCACAGCACACACATCCACAGCACATCAGTGGCCTGAGTTGACCCCAAGAAGAAACGTAGGCCACTAACGTAGTCGGGACAACACGCAGGCGAAACTCATCCATATCCAAAGTACAGGCCCCACGTGAGCACACGACGTTCCCCTGACGTACTCAGCGAGATTTACGCGTCACAATGAAACTCCCTTTGATTGTTTCGCCAAAGTGTTGCCAGTTGGAAGTTTTCAACAAAGAGGATGGGCTCGGTATCGCCCAAGGCTATTTATGGCTTCCCGAGAGGAGGCAGCAACTCCAGCAGAGTTGCAGCATTGGGGGAACTCGCTACCGACAGTGTTGGCGAGAAACATCACTTTGGAAGGGAGAAGGGGACCCCTAAATGTATTTCGATGACACGGTGGCGAGCAAAATTAGGTTGTGCATAATGTGCATGTATATTCCCAAGCCACTCTGGTTACGGCGAGGCTTTTGCCGAATGGATCTGCAAGACACTGC
The DNA here is from genome assembly GCA_001587735.2 of Parhyale hawaiensis. Taxonomy (NCBI): domain Eukaryota; kingdom Metazoa; phylum Arthropoda; class Malacostraca; order Amphipoda; family Hyalidae; genus Parhyale; species Parhyale hawaiensis. The sequence goes on along the minus strand of LQNS02278146.1, from coordinate 1,639,046 downwards.
CGTAAAAAAGTATTGTTCTGCCGAAAACAGTTGAAGCACAATATAAGCACCGCGAAGCATCTAAACACATAACTATCATAACTGTTAACGCAAGACAGAAAGAAGGGCAACTGAATATAATATTATGTCATCCCACACTGAAGAAAATTAGGGTATTCTGATTTTAGGATAGCCAGCTCCCTTGGTTTTCTCAGTATATAGCATCACCATCACCAGAAGAGAAAAAAAAAATGCCAAGCGCATGATTCATGGAACTGATCGAAGCCAGACAAGTTCTTGATGGGTATCTTTTGTTAATATGCATAATAGGGAAATTTGCGCCAGTGGGATAAAGAACAGACTGCGGACCTCAAAGGCTGCATGGTACCCAAACTTGGCGTGGCCATTTTTGTGGGATGCACCACCTATACATGGCTGGCTAGCGGGATGAATATGAGTAAATATTGGTTCTTCGTTGCTTTTAACAATGTACCTGTTTACAATAAAATGCCCACGTTAATTTTATTTACACTACGTTTTTTGCATTCTTCTATTTCACAGTTCATTTATTTCAGTACAGCTGTATATGGCCACATTCTAGAAGTGTTTATGAAGTAGTAAAAACTTGAGCTACAACCTATGAATAAAAATTTCTTTATTTTCTAATTGATAAGGGAAGAGTGGGTGTTGCCGGGGTAAGGCTAAGTATGGACAGTATGGAGCGGTACAGCCGAGGTCATAATGTTGAGGCTAGGTTTGGTTCTATGTATGTGGAGGGACTCTAATGAGCTCGATGGGATTGGAAGAGTCTATGATGGAAAAATCCATCATAATTCCATCATAGACTCTTCCAATCCCAACGAGCTCACAACATTAGAGTCTCTCCACATACATAGAACCAAACCTAGCCTCAACATTATGACCTCGGCTGTACCGCTCCATGCTGCCCATACTTAGCCTGAATTCGGCCGACTGTACAGGAGCTGACATCCAGCCCCTACGAGCAGCTCCGTTCATTTGCGTTTTAGACTTCCCCCCCGACATCATCCACGCTCCCCTTATCAATTAGAAAATAAAGTAAAAACTTGTTTTCAGCGCATATAGAATTATGAATTACATCAGAGAAATGAAGACCCTCGGAAATGACAGTATAAAAAATATCCATAGCTTCATATGGTTGTTGTCGTCGTCGTCCCCTAACACGCCCATCGTTTTGAACGAGGATGAATCTGGACTCATGGGACCACATTATATGCTTCCAATCCTCAACAGTCCAATATCGGTGTTCTCGAGCTAATAACAAACACTTTTTCCCCGATCTGCTGCGGATACTAATGGCTTCCTGCTGGATTTGCATTTGCGTCAATGCATTTTCGTTAACTCTCGACACATAAGCCTTTGAGGATTTTTTCTGGGCTTTCATAAAACTCGCTAGTACTCATCTGCGCTGATAAACGCTTATTTTCCATTAACAATCTCTTCAAAGAGAGTCTGTCTCTCTCATCCACAATGTTAGGCCTTACAGAATTTCCACGAGATGCACTGGATTCGCCATCATGCATTTACTGTATCACTTTAATATTTATCCTGTTACTGTACAGATGTTTCGAGTGGATTTTCCACTTTGATGAATCCCAATGATGCGTCCTCGACCAAATGCTAACAGGTCTATTCTACGAGTCATCATGTCTCTGATACAAATGAAAATTCAGCATTGTACAGTTAGTATGGATACAAAAACTGTAACAAAATATTTAACAATTTTTAACGAATTAGAAATTTGGATATAAAACGACGTATAGTTAAAATTAAAGCAGTTGGAGCCAGAATCAGCAATGAGGCGCCGAGGAAGCAGAAAATCATGGTTAAGGAGATGGAAATATCACCAAGATTATTGCCCAAGTTAATCAGAGATGACCTAAACATGCGAGTTATCGAAGATCCACTCGCCACCTGTTAACTCCCGCTTTAAGAGGAATCAGCAAGGTAAGATCCAAACAGTTGATAATCAGGCACGCAGTAGGAGCTAACAGAAATATTCTTTTCCCGAGTAGAAAATTTTTACTGTCGAAGAGAGTTTCAACCGTAAAAATGATATGGTATATGCTCGTAGTACCAAAGAAGCTTCTGACGTCATTCACAGGGTTTAAAGAAACCACTCTCCCGCCAAGGCGATTGGTTGGTGAGACGTGTCTCATCATGCGGTCACGGAGCTTCATTTCCACAAAAAAAAAGTATTAAAACCACAGCTCGTGTGTACACTGATGACGTTCTTGAACCGAAGGTTAAGTGCTCGACCATATCTTTGCTCAGAGGGAAAGAATGATGCTTTCCGCAGGAACCGTATCCAGCAAACAAAGTTAGAGTCACTCAGCTGTGGCTTTCCCAGAACGTTTCAATCTTCATCAAGGCTGAAGATTGGCCGTCTGGCACTCCCGACTTGAACCCTTAGGAATACAAACTGAGGTCAGTACTGGAGAACAGGGCTTGTTTTACGCCACATATAAATTTCGACTCACTTAAGCACTCCTCTGTTGCTGCAGTGGCCAAACTTCCAGTTCATATTGTGCGTAAAATAGACAGATGAATAGCCAGTTAGAGTAAAGCTTTGTGTGGACAAGAAAGGGGGCATTTTTGAATAAACCTATGGTTATTATCTTTTTCTGTAGTTGAGAAATAAATCCTAAAAGGTTCAGCTGAAAACGATCAATTTTTGATCCCTGGCTTTTAGTTTTGAAATTATAACATTATTCATGGCCAGACTAAGCATGCAGTGAAGACTGATCTTTACTACTTAATAAACACATCTAGAACGTAGCTGCATATGCAGTTCTACTGAAATAAATCAACTCGGAAATAAAATAGTGTGAAAAATGCACAGTATAGGTAAAAGGCAGTGCGCGACTTTTATTATTGTCCACTTAGTGTATTTTAAATTAAGTTATCAATACTTGTAGGCTATGCTTATTTTTCAGTGTTCTTACAAATTCTTTCACTCTGTTCGTATTGTTGCCGAGTACCGCAAAGTTTACATGGCGATTTGCAGGGTGCATAAAATTTTCATGAAATTTTAATTTCCGCAAAACGTACAGAATCCCACTATAAATACAGAATGAGAAAAGAAGACTGCGCTGTTAAATGATACGGTTAGTAGAAAAAAGAATCACTGCTGGGAAATCAATGAGCCTGGTAGATGCACTTTTCAATCGAATGTTGCTCATAAGCTAGGAGCCTAACAGACTGCAGCGAAGAGGATTCGATTGACTATGTATACTTCCATGATTCAGGGGCCAATTAGAACGATAAAGACATACAAATCTGGCCCTTTTCGTCTTTCGACAGGTGTAAGAGTCTGAGTTGACTGCGGACTGCAGTAGTCGCATAGCCAACAGGGTTGGCAAAACCATGGTTTTTTGTTAAACCCTGACATTTTATATTTGTAAAGCCCAAATTTTCACAAACACTAGTTCCAATTTCACTGATACAGAAGCAAGAATTAATCTTAACAGATCAATTTTACACCATAAGGCAAAAACCATGGTTTTTTGGTTAAAACAAAAAAAGTTTTTTTTTTTGTTTATTTTTTTAATATTTTGTTGTTTTTCCCCGAGTTTTAGGAATTCGATCCAACATTTAAAGGGGTTTCTGCTGCGTAGACACATGTAGCTAGCTAATCATCAACAATCTTGGTTACTTCATTTCAACTTCCTATAGTAGAAGAATGATTTTAAGATATAGGGGTTACGAAACAGCAGTTAGTAGAGTACCTGTATTTGCTATGGCTACATTTAATATGCAAACTTCAGAAATGCTATGATTTAAAATTGCAATATAACATCCTACGCAAAGCTTGGAAACACTTCAAACTACAAATACAACTTGACAGAAATAGCAAACTACTAGCTAATTGATAACAGAGTAATGAACTAAAGAAAGTGAAATAGCTATAAAATCCTTTGAAAAACTTAGAAACAGTCAAAAAAAAAACAAAGCCATCTTGATAGAAATAGCTAGCTAATTAGGAACAGAGTAATGAACTGAAGAAAGAGAAATACTGTAGCTATATGCCTACATCCTGCTCATGAGTTCACTAGCTATCTAATAGCAACTATATAACAACCACTTTAATTTTTAGTATCTTCTGGCTTACCAGGTTATAATTAGACATGCATCTCTGAAATGAAATAATACAATATTCAATAAGTTATCGGTTTTAATAAACATAATAAATAGTTGATCCTAACTGTCCTAACACTCAAACTGAATCCTGAAAAGAAACACATTAACTCATCTTTTCCGTTGTGTGACCAAAATTTGGTACTTTCTGGAAGTAAACCTGTTTATTTTGCAATGTTTATCAATAAAAACCAAAAATGTTGAATGAAATAAACATGGTTTTGGTTGGTTCAAACCATGTTTTTTATTTGGTTTAAACCAGCCAACCCTGCAAACAAATGATGGACAGTGGCTCAAACGTAAATATTGTACTGGAGTGGGCTACGAAAAGCTCTGAGTCAGTACGTGACACATACACTAACCATATAGGTCTGTAAACTGCATACCTATATTTGATTATTTAAGCAGCTCAAGTTACTAATGTGAGTATCTCAAGGTTAAGACTTTCATTTTGACAAATCCATTAGTCGAATGATAGCTACTAACATATATTACATACATATACAGTATGTACGTCGCTGAAAATATGTTGACACTCCTACAAAGGAGCACCATTAACAACGGAAAGATTTAAGACCACAACTAGGTGCAGAAGTAGAATGAGTAAGTAGCAAGTCCACAGAACTTTAGATTCATACACAATTATGTTTGTCGCATATGGCGATGAACTGCAAACGTTAAATACTGTAATACCGCAATGTCACGCACATGATGTAGCTACATAAGTAAGTGCAACCTGCTTGCAGATCAAGAACAGGGGCTCTCACACATTAGTGAGACATTTTAACATGAGCTTTCCCAAAGCACAACTGCACGTGAAAAACAGGTAACGGATCTGTAGCACTACAGTAGTATGTAGAAGAAAACGCTACTGTCAAGAGAAAATCATAGCTAAGATTGCATGTTATCAGTGAGATTAAATGTACATATCGTGGATGTCGCGGTTGGAAATTTGAATAAAGATCCGATGAATCTATGATTTATTAGGAACTCATTATTGTGCAGTAATGTGTTTATGGCAGAACCGAAAAAATTTTGAATACTGGAACTGTTGCTCGTGCAGTACAAATGATATTCGTCGTACCTATCAAGAATGGCCAATTTTGCTTCTATAGCGATGACTTTCCATCAACGACCGTACATGTGAGGTAGCTACCTACACATTGTGAGCTGAGACAGAGGGAAAGCACAGGCGACACAATATTCAGGAGCTTCACTGAGCGAAGAGCAAGGCTGTTGAACAATAAGCCTAAGCACATCTGAGATACCACTGATAAAGATGTTATAAAATTTAAGAATTTGTTTTACTCTTATTTTTATCAAAGCCTAAGAAATCAGCCGTGCGCGGTGAAGTGCACTGTGGAGATAAACTCTCTGCAGGCTCTCCCGTCGGTCACAACAGGAAATCCAATAGGAGGGGACCGGTGTCGTGGCTCTGTACACGTGGGGATCCGTGAAGTGCAACATGGATCTCGTTCGAAGACTCGCAAGTTACTCAAAGTAGCTTGACAGGAACATCCACACGCTGAACACTAGTATCTCGTCGCGCTATTCTACGAACCTATACTGCAGCTTCCGTTGTCCTGGACATCAATCGCTAAGAGGATACAGCGAAAAGCACTTTGGCTTTTTTTGAGCTGCATGACTTTCGACAGCACTTTCATTTTCACTGCCCTCAAAATTTACTAATGTATTAAATATCATGTGAAGAATGCCTAATATCTGGGATTTACTAACAAAAACTACAAATAAAGCAGTGAGTACTAGTCGATACAAGCAAAACATGGTGGTAGATGATTAAATGAAGATAAGTAATGTGCACATTCACAGCGTGGATAAGACAGCTACTCGTCAGATTCATGCGCTTGTCTCGGCCAGCAGCGCAGTCAAATTAAATTCGGCACAGCAATAGCGGAATGGCAAATTACATTTGTCCAGCGTGACTAAATGAACTCAGGTAAAACTAGTTGGACCAGAAGTTTTGATATATAGCAAAGAAGTTACGGTGCAGTTACACCTGGTGCTAAATTATAAACAGCGTCCCAATGGTCATTCAATTATTCCCGGCTAAAGTGCCGATCATTATAATCAATGGCCGAGAAATTACTAAGCTCAACAAGATATCGCTTGCTGCTATACGGCGAATTTCACCAGTAATTCAAAATAAGTGCCGGACATAATACGAGGAAATGACGGTAATTCCACATCGATTAGAAGCATTCGGAAATTCAGAAGGTAGAAAAAAAGCACCAACACCCAAAAGAATATAGTGAAGCGGTGGGAGAGGCGCCGGACATTTATGGATTTTACAGATTTATGATATTGACCATGAGGAGAGCGTGCAAGTGATTTTATGGGGCTTTTTGGTGATACATTATCACACGCTAATATACGGCGCGATCGCCATAATATTTCTCGGTCGGGCGCCAGCGCGAGTCCAGTGAGGGCGAGGTATTAGCACCATATTGCAGGATATGTCTGCTGGGTTTTCCTTTGAGCTGAACGTAGCGTGAACATCAGAGATACAAACTGCCTTGGCTACAAAGGATACTATCGCTGCTAAATTAACATTGTCAGGGCCCGATGAGTAAATAACTTTTCTCAAATTTACGTTTTTAATATGATGGATACTACTTTAATATCAAGGACATAGGATCCATGGGCTTACAATGCATGCTCTGAGAAATGGCTCTCGATTTTAAATTATTATGAGGAAGGACTTCTATTTCGAAGCAACGTCATGGTTGCTTGGACATAAAAATGCACAAAAATTCACTAATAATGTAGCGGCAACTTGAGAAAGTATAACACCGTGCTATATCTCGATACATCAGGCACTGAAAATCGTACAACTGTCACAGGATAATATAAATGCGCGAAATAATACTTTTTCTTCACTCTAGCTCTTCCCGTGTCCTAAATGCATCAAAAATATTATTGCAAAGCATTTTATGGATATAGAAACCACAAAATAATTAATAATAACAAAACTTCAATGTTGGATTTGAAACATTACAAACGGCGCGATTAGTAGGCTGTTACTTGTGACACCTACTCAGTTCTGTATCGCATTCCTGTCATGAATTCCAAGAACGTATAAATGACGTCCAACGCAATCGCTGTCTTCACCAGCACCGAGCATGTAAGCAGGCAAACACTACGGGAATATCATATTTTGATCCTTAACTCGCACATCAATCGTATTCATGAGATGTGATAGCAACCAGAGCTCATTAAGTGTTTTGCAGCATTTTTCAACCTTTATTGTTCTTTATCTGACATTTTGTACGAAAATTTCGTGTGGGAAAATGCATCTATTTCTCAAGGGTCAATAATAAAATGCCAACAAAATATCAGATACTAGCGATCAAGATATTAGATCAATCCAAACTAACTCTTCTTGTTGCGACCAAACATGTCGACGACAGTGATGTACGAAGTGTTACAGTCAAATAGTATTAACGTTGCAGTATGAATTGGTATAGACTTCAGCACAAAACATATGTATATTTTACACTACAGCTTCGAAAACAAAGTGATGTCGTAAAAATACTGACACATAGACCACACGACACTTGCCTGGCCACTCTTTGTAGTTCCAATGAGGGCTGATGGCAAAATTATAAAACCTTGATAAATCGTTTACAGTCAACATAGCAACCTCAAACAAATACAATCTGTTCTTGGAGATGCAAGGAGTAGGTATGTATTGGAAAGAAGCACGTCTACATAAGCACTGGCAAATGGCAAACTGTAAACTTTAATATAGCCAATAATAGATCATTTTGATGCCCCATGATTCAACTATTGTCACCCACAGTTGACGTCTAGCTACAAATTTGTGCACCTTGCTGATTAACACATTTTCTGTATCACCGAGAACAGTTTACTTTTTGTTTGAGGTAACTCTATTGACAGGACAAATTTTTATCGAGTTTAATCAACTTGCCATCAGCCTCACTTGCAAATTTGAGTAGGCAGTCAAGTGCCGTGGGGTCTATGAAAGTCCGTGCGAATTTTCCCCATGAAACCAAGCTGCGAGGTAAAGGCATTGCGTACGTGAAAATATCGAGCTGTATTTGTTGGGAGGTTAGAGGGAACACTAACTTAGAAAGCCTAAAATGAAGATAAATGTTCCATTAACAGAAATACAACACAAAGAAAAAAGGAATCGAGTATAGGTGAAGTGAAAATAAAATAATACTGCCTGACATACCAGATCGACTCAACAGAAAGCGAAAGAAAGACTTGGGTGAGTTGGTGAAGAGGAAAAGGCTGGCGCAAGATTTAGCGTTATTGGCTATCGAGCTAAGATTACGAAGCTGGGCTCCGAGGGAGCAACGAGGATCTCGTAGATCAAGCGCCTGTTCTTCCACTGACAACTTTATTAGCTGCTCTGGAAAGCGTATTTTAGGAGCAGGTGTTGCTCTCCATTGGCATTTGATGGAAAAGCTCATCAAGACCAGCTTGTGATAGTTTCGGCACGCCGCTAGTGAACCAATGACTTAAGAAGCAAGCGATCGAGGACCAAATTTACCGATGGTGGACAGCTCTCCTGCCCAGTATTGCTCTACTTCATCAATAGCACAAGGCATTTTCTAAAACGATGGCACATTACGAACTTTGAAAGCTATTCAGGCCTATGCCGCTTCGATGAATCAATGGCAACGACCGTGCGTTTCACGATGATTCTGCGCTCCTTTAGTAAAATGAAAATAAAAAAAAATCAGGAAAATTCCAGTTTTTACGAAGCTCACGAATAACAAAAGGCGCGTGCAAATTCTTCGATATCGGTCACACATGACTCATAGGTCAAAATGCTCCAACTAGAAGCCGTGCTATAGACTCGGCTCTCGGTCTTGGACACTGTTCCGGGTTGGCGTTTGGATGAGTGAGAAGCCGAACAACGGTGGCATTTAAAACAATAATAAATGCTGCCCAATTTTCAGCCTTAAACCTTCAATCACCGGTAGTATTTTATATACTGGAGGCATTCTTTTCGATAAAATTTCACTTGGGGTGAAATGGCTGTTGCACAATTATCATTGTAACACGCTAAAGCCACAATCATAACCACAAACATGCAATATTACACTTACTCTCCCCATGCAAATTTCTGCTTGGCTACTACGACGGTTCCAACGCACGGGAAAATGGGCAGACTAGGGGACCCATTCCAAAAGACAAGACGATGCCTAAGATACGGTCCGCTCTAAGCCAAGGCCATCGTAACCGGTAAATTAGATTGGTACAATCATAGGCACATAACGGAAAACCGGAAGCGATGTTGGTAATTTCTTGGCGATTAATTGCACACGACTGTTGGGGTAACAACATAACAATGACAACAATGAGGACGTAGATCACACACAACTGAAGCATATCGGCATGAAATTTGCAATCGAATGCATGTATTCGACTGACAAAGAAATTCGAAGCGGAAGACACTGCAATATCATTATGAAGGCTGAAGAGACTGCAAGCACTTCCCTTACTGATGCAAAATAGTTGTTTTAATATAGGCCTATGTAAAATTAATGCTAATTTACTAACTCAGTTATACTATATAACATATAACATGAAATTAAATGAGTGGCTTCATTACTCGGGAAGTGCGCGATACAAAACACTGAAAAAACTGATCCTGTGTGTCCTGCTACTTTTGTGTACTTACACTTATGTACAATAAATTGAGCGTTGAGACTATTATTGCAATTCAATATTATTAAAAAAATACCCAGCGTAAAGCAGATCATGAAATATCGAAGGATGTCAGAACGTACACTTGAACAGCAGTATGAAGCAGCGACATGAACATTAGAGAAAAACGAAATTTATGGAATATATCAAATATGAATGTCTTCAGCGCGAGATAAAGTAACAACTACGACTTATATGCATGGCAATAGCTCATAGAGGGCCGGGGTGTAAGTCCCGGTGTCTCTTTGGGAATGGGCCTCTTGGTTCGTCTACCGCCGCTTATCTAATCTAATCTAATCTTATATGCTGCACAGCAACAGTACAAAGTGGAAAGCACAAGCTGCCTTGTATGTACCTCATTTGGTTCACCAAAGAGACAACCTTGTGGGAGGCTTCGAGAAATAAAATTTCCACCTCATCTCGTGGAGAAAGAAAAGTGATAAGCAGAAGGCCGGGAATAAACAGAATAAATCATGTCTCTTTCAGCGTCTCGCCTCCTGGGGCTAGAAGTTCCCCAATTGCAGCTCTAGCTCGCAGCAGTCGTGTCGAGTATAATTATTGCATTTCATTTTTCTGTCCAAGTTTCAATGATTATAGTGTCAAGGATGTGCCGAGTTGGGTAGCTATTTCGAGTGAACTCTTCACCAAGTGTATTATATTCACTATAAAATTTCTCAAGTTCTGCCCATCAGCTTAGGACAAAAGTGGCTGTTCTTTGGCGACTTTTGAAATCGGATTTGTTTTTATGAACTTTTGACGCCCTTTCGCATCGAGTTCGGGAAAATTTTGACTCAGTTTGTTCAATTCAAAGAAATACAGGAGAGAGTGCTTGCGATTTCTCCTACAAGAGAGACCTCCGCAAGAAAAAGCGTCAAATCGAGCCAATAAAAGTGAAAGAAGACGGTAGGGACACAAACGAATAGCAATAGATACTGGGTTATATTTTCGACGCCTGAAGTAGGTAAATAGAAAGGTTGAGGAAGCAGTGAACATAATACAGTAGCTAAGAATTTGGTTTCGACGGGCACACGTGTCAAGCATACGAGGAGTGATTGTACGTCCCAAGTTACTGCTCTTCGACTGGTATGACGCGCAAGTAACAGCTCTCTTTACACTTGTGTTGTTCCCAAAAACGTGACCTAGATGCGTTATTTGTGTTTTGTGGCTGAAACACAAATGCCTAAGTGCTCTTCTCGTTGCAATATTTAACAGTATACCTGAGCCTAAATATCAACAGTAAAATAATTCACTTTGACATGCACATTTCGGAATGTATTTACCTGTTTGAGGAAACGCAGTATGGCACACATTTCAAACAAGCTAATTGGGCAACTGAACTTTAAAATAATTCCGGGCAATTATAGTTAGATATTTAAATGAGCATAAAAATGCAGCACTTTTTGTGGTGAATAAATAAAAATTCATTCGATGATGATACTGTTTCGAGACAATTTTCAACAGTTACACAATGCAATTTCTGAGATCAAGTGTAAAGAATTTTTCAGAGTATCAGAAAAAGTTTAAGTATTACCAACTACTAACTCTCATTCACACAACTTTACAGCTGCATATGCAACAGCTTAGCTTGAGATAAAAACATAAAAAATTGAAAAGATTAGATCTTCCACAAGCGACTGCTTTTTCGTAGCACTTCACATTACAAAAATTTCCTGAATTGCGATGCTTTTTTTCAATCGGCCGGTCGCGAACGGCTTCTATAGCAGCCAGCATTTGTATTTTTCAGTAATCGACTGCTTTGAAGTAAATTTTGCGCTCAGCAATGAAGGGGACGAAGCCCACGTGCTTGTTGGATAACTAACAGAGCAGCCAGAAAAGAAACTGTTTTCGAACTTGGAACATTCTCGACACTACAATCATTCAAACTTTGGCTAAAACTCAAGTGAGTAGTTAAAGTTGGCGTGGTTTTGGACGGCGAAGCATTGTGCCGAAGTAGTTTGGAGAGGGCGTTTTGACTCGGTTGAAAAAGATGAAAGTTTAACAGCTGGACTAAAAAATTTACCAACGTTCATTGTTCTAGACAGTCCAGTTCGCTATAGAAGGATTTGCCCTAAGTTAACCCTAGGGCTTCACATGAGCTAATTAGCTGCTGCGGGCCCCTAAGATGTTTTGTTCTTTGATGAGGGAAAGAGATACGGGGGTGTTGCTGAACAAGTACCAATGGTTGGTCTGCACAAACGACGAGGTACGTTAAGATACGACCTGTCACGTCCATATACATGGATGAATATTTAGAGATTCGTTTCATGCATAGTGAAGTTACAGTGGTGTTGAATAAAAAGTTTGCGCCACTAACTAGATATAGTAAGATGCTGGAAGACTTTGTTTTGGACATAACGGGGAGAAAAAACATCATTACTTAACTAAGCCTACAGTGCTTTCAAGAGCTAAAAAAAGAGATATGAATGACCACAGTACAAGCTCAGGGTAATAGAAATACTCTGTTGCGTCAGGGAACCGTACGATTTATTGCATGCATATTGTTAACCCTTTAACGGCGTGCATTGACCATTACTTTGCAAGAATAAATTTACACAAATTTAAGATCCATACTGATTGCTGAATTCTAAAGCGCCGAGAGATACTCTAGCTTTTGAAACGTCAAGAAATGGTGGCAACCGATTATACAAAGTATCATAATCATCAGCCAATAAAAACGATTAAACACCTAAAGACAAAGAAGTGACAATCAGTATGCCAATAAGATGATATCAAATTATTTTAATGAAGTGACACTCAGTATGTAAAGATAAGCGATATTATAACAAACGTTATCTACAGAAAGCGCAAGGAGCGAAACCAAAACAGTAAGACGCCGAGGTAAACTATGGGAAAATAAACGTAACAGCCTCAGAATTCTCTTGAGAAGAACCCTCAGAGGCAACTACAGCCAACGCTGGCAAAAGATGCAGAGCATGTCGGGAAGGACTTAGCCGCTCTAAGCGCGGCGAGTAGTCACTGCAATTATTGACAGTGCAGGGGACGTACAAAAAAGACATCGAGGCAACAAGCAAAGCACTGCCAATGCGTTATAGAAGGCCGCAAGGAAAATATTGAGTTTCTCTGACTACGAGTGCGGATTCACCTGGCAAACAACGGCTCGAAAAATCTACAGTTAACGGCATGTACAAGCTTCAAAGGAAGTGTACTTATTGCTCAGTCATATTGTGGGTAATATGTCGTTTCCCAGCGGCTATTATACGCAACTTTAGGTGCATATATTATCAGTGCATTCATACCTCTTCCATGCCTCGTCTAGCATCAATCCTAGAGAAAAGCCTTTCAACAGATTTTCAACAGAGAGAAGCGTGTATTCCGCAAATTAGAGAGAAAAACGGACCTGAGTTGCCGATTTCAGCAAACAGAGAAGAATAGCAGTATTCACCAGAGTCGAAACTGTAACACTAAACTGTGATTCTCGTCAGTCACCGTTTAAAAATAGGATAACAAAATTACAAAGCCGACCCAAAGGGCAATGGCACAGTCTCGTGTATGTAGGTTGTAGCTCTCACTCTGCACTACTGCAGAATGATCAAGTCTAACCACAGACACAACCTCGTGAAGGTTGCGGTTTTCGCGCAGCACCAAAATGGCTAATCCTACCCACAGACACATGACCCTGTGCAGGCTGCAGCCCTACCGCAACAGCAGCCAAAGAGACACAATATTTGGCGAACACTCAGGGCTTCCCGAAGCCTGAGAAAGAATGATTTGAAAGGTTTCGATGGACATAATACGGAGGAATGAAAATACGAACGTTTCGCCCAGATAAACACGCTCGCTATTGACGGTCTTCTTGAAGAGCCCGGCTAAAGTGGCAGAAAATATTTGTGAACAAAGCACGGACGAGTGGCAACGGCGCAGTGAAGAACGTCTCTAGGAGAACACCCTAAGAAATGGTGAAAATTAAATATGTTACTTTTGACCGTAATATGGGGAAATGTCTCGGTGAAAACTCTTAAACACACAATGAAACGTAGGTGTTGTCTTTTTCTCTGTATTAGGTACATTGTACAGTGTACACGTCTCATTGTTGCAACATAATTTTGTGTGATAAAGGATGCAAATTTATGAATGTGCTAACTTAGCGAACTTATTGATTACTAATTTTCATTATTCTGTAGCGGTAATGTTAATCAGCAGCTTTTATTATACTAGGTAGGTATAGTAATATTATATCGCCGTGCACGTGGCTTCACGCTATCAGGTCCATCCTCCAAAGATATAAAATACACATTCTTGCGATATAAAGTATAGGTATTACTTTACATAAAAGAGCTTAATAACAATGTTCGTTAATTGAATGCAAACCAGTAGGCGCGTTTTTCCTCGAACCTGGGGCTATAGCTGCAGGAACGGCACTACTGATAGGGCAAGCGTGTAATACGTTGATGCCCCGTCACGAGTACATATCCGGTATTACGTGTCAGTATACCTATTCATTTCCCCTTCTATTCCTCTTTCTTTCTTCTTTCATACTCTCACGTGCTGGCAGTACAGACCTAAGGCATGAGACAGTGCACTGAATTCTATTCTGAATTCGCACATGAGTAATTTTTTTTACGAAGGAGTGGAGCTGGAATCATGTAGATTCTGCTCTCAGATACAGGCCTTTAAGGCTCAAATAGAGAAACTAAGAAGCGATCGCGAAGAGTTCCGGCTATCTTCCCCTGGTCGAGTTTCACTCGCAAGCTCTACCAACGTGCAGGACAGTACGAATGCTCGATCGGAGACCACTCGATGGGATCAATCCAAAGCAACTCGGTCAGCTGATCTGGAGCGAGACGAAGTAGAGCAACGACCCATACCTGATGGGAAAACGGCTACCCGTGAAACTCGCTCGCGATTATCACCCTCCCCGTGGAACACCGCCCACAACAGACGTCAGCGGAGATCGACTGGCACACTTTTGGAAAAACAGACAAATAATATAACAGTGAAAAATAGGTTTGCTGCTTTTAATGATGGTGACGATAATGTAGCAACGTCTGTTCGTCCCAAAATTAAACCCGTGAGCGCAGAGCAGCAGTGCGGTCCTCCCCAGTTACGTGATCTTAAGAAGTCGAAAACTTTTGTTCAGCCTTCAATCCATAAAAGGGAACGCAATCCTGCTCCAATTCCTGGTCAGCGATCGATAAAAACATTTCTTGTTGGAGATAAAATAATGTACGGGCAGTATCATGCCTTCAAAGGGGGCTGGAGGGATCGGAAAGTCATCTGCAGATCTCAAGATTCCACTTCTTACGTTACTGCAATCTTGAAGGACCTCTGTAGTCAAAAGATGGATCACGTCATTATCCATGTTGGAACGAACGATGTGCAAACTTCTTCGAATATCAGCTGGAACTTCTTAAAGACCTCATTGCCGAGGCCAAACAGAAAACGGGACCATGCCACTCTGACAAGCATTCTGCCCCGTCTCTGGGCTGGTAATCGCCTAGACTCTAGGATCCACTACATCAACAGAAAAATTAAAAAAAGAGGCAGAGGAGAATGAGCTCGAATTTATTGACCTATTTCCATCGTTTGAAGACGATTGGAGACTGTTTTTACCTGATGGGGTTCACTTGAGTGGCGCTGGACACCCTGTCCTTGGGGAAATGCTGCTTGATGCGGCGGCTTCAGCCACCGCAGCTTTGGAAAGAGGCACAAAAGACCTAAGAGCATTATTGACCAGCCTCGCCACCTAGCCCCCTTTCACGCTCTCCCAGCCGATTTGCCAGCAATGGAGCAAACGGCTCCCAATGTCCCTGCGGCCGTCCCCTGTAATCGTAAGATCTCATCCCCTGGGGGGGATGATGGTTAGGAATTCGAAGGGAAATGAGGGCACAATTATCACCAGTACGCTTCTCGCGGACGAGGAGGAAATAACTCCAACTCCAGATGCATCAGTGCAGATGTCACGTCTGGGTCTTCCACCTCTTCTACCATCCATAGTCTCTACCATCCTATCGATGAACCGTAATACATCTGAAGGCAGCGATGTGCAACAACCTACCAACATTAGCCAAACAGACCTTGACTCATCCAATACAAAACACGGGAGTCCTTCAAGCGTCTCCAAAGAAAAATCACAGTCCCAGATACCTATAGCGAAGAAGCGTGGTCAAATCTCAAGAACCTCAAGCATACCAACACATGAAGGGAATCGCAGGACCCGAAAGTCAGGTGCTAGGAACACTCCTCCAAACACGAATTCTTGTGAGCCACCACAAACTAGAATAACGAAAAGCAAGGCTAACTCGGTGGGAAAAGATAGCAGCGGACGTAAAACAATCTGACAACTGTTAAACCGAAATACAAAACATTTCCCCTGCTCAATTTCAGACAGGCGCTCTAGTCGCTTCAGAAAATACTCGTGCTGATCTTACACCCCCAATCTTTTCCCAGCAATCGGACGCTTCAAACGTACCACTGACTGGGAGAATCAATGCAAACACTGGGGTCAAATTCTTATTTGGCAACGTTCAGAGCATAACAAACAAGATGGATGAACTGCAAGCTATAGCAGCTACTCTTGCGTATGATGTTATTGCATTCAATGAAACATGGATCAACCTTTCAAACAAGAATCTTGAAGCAGAAGTTGCATTGAAAGGCTACAAACTGTTTAATATAGACCGACCCACAGAAACAGGCAGTGAAGGGGGTTGAATCACATATATCAAGGAGCACCTTAATCCCCTCCGTAAAGGTTTGGCAGCAACTAAAGTATATGAATTTATCACTACCCATGCTCGTCTCGGCATTCATTCGACTGCGTTAAATAATATGCTTGCCTATAGGAACCCTCGCAGTGCCGCTGAAACTGATGCAGCACTTTACAACAAGATCGAAAATGCGCTGAATACTCCAAATGAAACAATTCTAGCGGGAGACTTCAACCTCACCCAAATTGATTGGAGTACCTTGTGCAGCCCATCCCCCTATGAGAGACGTCAGTGTTGAACAATGCTCACACATTTTGAAGAGCAGCTGAACGATGCATCCCAAATAAACGAGTTAGTATCAGTAATGATCCCCTCTGGATGAATCGGACAGTCAAATAATGCATTGCATGGCAACAGATGCGTTACAAAGCTTGGAAGCGTAATCCAACAGAGGAGAACAGGTTCAGTCACATAAGGGCATGTCGGGATGTAAAGAAAATAGTCAGGACCACAAAAAGGGAAAAAGAAGTATCAGTAGCCACTATGGCAAAACGCAACCCAAAGGCATTTTATAAATATGTAAATGAAAGAAAAATAAAAAAGAAACGATAGGTCCGCTCACAAGACCTGACTGTGCAATCACCAATGACCTAATAGACAAAGCCACAATCTTTAACGACTATTTCACCTCTGTATTTACTGTTGAAAATGTTGCGAATATCCCTGAACCAGCACCGAAGCAAGTTGCTCTCATAAACACATGTGCCTTCACGGAGATCGAGATCCTTCAAGAACTGACCCACCTAAATGTGTACAAATCCACTGGCCCAGATAATCTTACTACCCGTGTACTACGAGAAATGGCTCCAGTCGAATTATTTAATCGGTCAATGAGAACGGGATAAGTTCCGCAGGATTGGAGACTAGCTTAAGTGATACCTATACATAAGATGGGGGACAAGAAAAGCCCCAACAACTATCGACCAATATCATACATAGGTCATCAGCAAAACTATTGAACGCCTTCTGAAAAAGCGCATCACTGAGCACCTGAGGATGCATCAGCTCATATCAGACTCTCAGCATGGCTTCCGAAATGGAAGAAGCAACTTAACAAATATTCTAGACTTTTTCTCAAAAGTTACGAATATTATAGATGGAAAGAAGGGTATAGACTTTGTGTATCTTGACTTTCAAAAAGCCTTTGATAAAGTCCCCATCAGCGGCAAATGAAAAAATTGGAAGCCAATGGCATCCAGGGACACTATTTACAATGGATCGGGGCATGGCTTACGGGTCGGCAGCAGCGAGTGAAGCTTGAAGGAGAAACGAACGACTGGACGCAGGTATCATCAGGGGTTGCACAAGGTTGTGTGCTTGGCCTACTTCTGTTTTCAATTTACATCAATGATCTGGCCCTCGACATTTGTAGTAAAATCCGTAAATTTGCGGATGATACAAAAATATGTCATCCTGCCACGAAAAGAGCCGAGCTCCAACAAGACCTTGACCACCTCATGGAATGGAGCACAACGTGGCAGATGAGATTTAATGTCGGCAAAGGCTCAGTAATGCACGTAGGGCTCGTGAACCCTTCACCCCCATTGCAAATGAACGGGACGGTATTGGCAGTTGTCACCCAACAACGTGACTTGGGAATCACTATTACATACAAACTACAACACAGTCAGCAAGTTGACAAGACTGTGAAAATGGCAAGCAGAGTACTCGGATTCATCACCAGAAATTTTGAATAAAAGTCCAAGGACATCATCGTTCCCTTGAAGAAGGCATTAGTGGGGCCACACTTAAAATTTGCTGTTCAATTCTGTTCGCCACATCTGTGCAAAGATATCGATAACATGGAAAGAGTCCAACGCAGAGCAACGAAATTGATACCGCAGCTAAGAAACAAGCCGTATGAATGTCGCCTAAACGAACTGGGTATGATCTCTCTCGAGCAAAGACGACTCAGGGGGCAACTAATAAAAATATTCAAGTATTTGAATGGTTTCAACGACTTATCTACAGCGAGACTTTGAAAGAGACCTCAATGATCGCTTGCGAAACAACGGTCTAAACTCAAATATAAAGCTCGAAGAACGACCTTAAGTCAGCAGTTCATTCCGTATTTCAGAGTCAGAATATGGAATAGACTCCCTTCCGACTTTGTTAGTGCAGAATCAGTCAACGTGTTTGAAAATCGTCTTGAGATACATTGGAATATACATCCCCTACAGCTAAGGATTCCTTCTCTAGGAGTCGAACACTTTTAACGGCCAAAGCCTCCGAGGCTTCCTTAATCCGTCTTCTCTGTTCCGCTCCAACTACTCTGTCTGACATCTTCAACTCCGCATATCAGCGGCTATTGATCGTGATTGCGTGTGTTCATGATCGTCTCTTTTGCTGAGATTCTTCTCCCTCCTCTTTTTTCTCTTTTCCTACTAACATAATGGCAATTGCTCATAGAGGGCCGGGGCGTAAGTTTCGGTGACTCTTTGAGAATGGGCCTGTTGGTTCGTCTACTGCCGCCTAGCTAATCTAATCTAATTTTATAAATCAGAAACTTTGTCTTGAATGAAATACCACGGTAAAAAGAATGACGAAAGCAGTTCATGACTCAGTATTAACAACTTTGTTCAAAAGGCAAATGACAATATACTGAAGAAAGCAGCACAATGACAGATTGCCTTCTCGTAGAAAGACAAACATGAAAACCAGGCATATACATGAAAACCAGGCATGTACAGTTATGGGAAACATATTACAATGCACTACGTTAGTTACTGTACGATCAAAGATACTGTATTTTGCGCTAAAGATACAATAAAATAACGCAGCGTTTTAGCGTAGCCATACTGCCAAAGTACATTGCACTTCCAAGACACAATACCTAGTTATAATGGATTAAGTTTATGGCTATTGCATCGTAAATGGACAAAGCGCAAACCTACAACATGCTCATCCTATTATTTCTTGATATAAACCGTAAAATTTTTCTGGGAATAATCACTAACACGCACGAAATCAAGCTAGTATTACAGTCTTACACAAAGCACAGTCGGAAAAAATGGCCTTACCACTGTAGCAAAAGGCAGCCTTCCTTTTTATAAAAGAAAAGGACAAAGAAGTGAGCAGGGTCAGTGACTGCATGAGACATAGAAGAACAGCGAGGGCTTGGCGCATAAGGGGGCCGCCTTACCAAACCATCGTCCCGGAAAACGCCAAACGTGAACATTAGCATAGAAATGGACACTGGTGAGCAAATCTGGATAGAAGTGATTCTTGCCCCTACAGAACGGTGTTATCTTTGTAGAGTCANTAAGGGGGCCGCCTTACCAAACCATCGTCCCGGAAAACGCCAAACGTGAACATTAGCATAGAAATGGACACTGGTGAGCAAATCTGGATAGAAGTGATTCTTGCCCCTACAGAACGGTGTTATCTTTGTAGAGTCAGTTCTATAGCAAGAGGTATCGTTAATATCAGCTACCATCTCGCGGGCATTTATGCCTACGAACCGGTCGCGGCAAAATTCGTTGGCCGAGAGTATCGCGCAAAAGACAGCGGCGATGGGCATGCAAGACCTCATCTCTCCAGCCACAATCGGGAGCATCAGTTTGGTGTAGTCTGTGGCTAAACCGATAGCTGGCAGACATCAGGAACTTGGGCTGCTCATGCAAAGGTCCTATCAGCGCTTACGTGCGCCTTACTTGCAGTGATAGAAAGCAGGCTAAAAATACGCATGGAACGGCAAGGCTACGGACGAGATATTTACTCACGTTCCTGCTGGCTACAACGAGATATGACCCTTGCGTGTCTGTGAAGAACTAAGATTTAACAGACACGTGCTGTACTAGTTCATTAGATACATCATATGTTCCTCACGTGCAGGGTTATAAGTTATCCTGGAGCTGACGTAATTGCAACGTGAAATACTACAGTCGTTCTGTAACACAAAATAATATCGGACCGAAAAGAAGGGGGATTAACAAGCTGCCAAGTAGAAGGACAAAGATTACATCTAGCTAGTGATGGTTACTATTTTGCAGAGCAATGAAGATTTGTCAGTAATATTTCTTTCAATTAATATTCCTAATAAAAATTGGGACAGGCCTTTCCGGTATTTCTAATATATACCGCAGAAATATGTCCATCCAATTAGGGCTAGCTACTACGTATCTTACATAATCATAAAAAATTTGAAAATTATCAATTATTTGCTTTACAAAGGAAAATTTTGCTCACACTCAATATGGTGTTTTACGTGCCTGATGGCACCCCAACTAAGTGCTTGGGTAAAAATATTTTTTATATATATGTAATGACAACGTTGCTAGGCACCTGGGCTTATTCGTACTGACAGAAGTGTATTAATAACTCGTTGACCGCGATTTGCGCCATATATGGTACAGGGCTCACAAAATCAAATTTGGTTATAAATTATGTTTATTCTGACATATAAATATGACCTTCGAGGCACTTAATGAGATACAGGGAAAGATGATGATAGGGACAAGTTTTAATGTCTTTACTTTCACTTTTGAATGGTCCATTAACAAATATTGAATATGATATTGGTAATCCTAAAGGACAATGATGAGCAAATCAATTACTGTATATTAAAGGTCTCAGAATCGCAGTCAACGTGCGCATTTCTATTAAAAGCTTGAAGTTAAACGAGTAAAAGTCACGAGTCATATAGTATGTTTTAACGAGACTTGCCTCATAAATAAACTGCTGCCCACCTATACGAATATATGACATGCATACGTTCATGGGTGCACACCAGATATTAACGCAATACAGCTTATAGGACATATCAAAAAGTATAAGCTCGAAACGGTAAAGTGGTTGCCACGACCATGACCAAAGTTTGAAGGTGGCACTACTTACCCTGATGCGAAATATACATAGAATAAGTTGAACTCATGATTTTTGAAGTAATGCAAACTCGTCTATGCTAAAAACAGATGCATTAAAGATTCTAAACAAGATTTTAGAAAATCTTTCATCTTTCTTACCTATATCCCGAAATCCATTACTTGGAGACTCGCACAATACGGCCTTAAGAATGATACTGAGCGCAATTCGGCTGAGAATCTGCCCAAAAAGTAGCTAGAGCTCCAGCTACAGTATCCCCTATGCTGGCAATAATGGCCCACGCTTTTACCTAAAATTTATCCCCAATATTATCGCATTTCCTTCACTTCCGGCACCCGTTCTACGACCCTGCCTCTGCCAGGCGCGCGCGCCGACACCGAACCTTTTCTCGTCCAAGTTTTTCACTTCGGCCTTCATTTTCTACTGAGTGAAGATACGCATGAAGATGGGACAATTTCCGAGGTACGGAATAAAGCACCCTAGTATCTGAACGTCGCCACGGCCTCCGCACGGAATCTCCAAATAATTCCAATGGAATTGTTGGCGGTAACAAGGAAATCTAGAGCCTCAAAAGGCGGTTTCTTGAAATGAAATGGATGCGGATAAAGTGGGATAGGATGTTTACTCGAAAGCAGCAAAAATCTTTGTTTAATTTGACGATAATATCAAGTCTACAAAGTACCATAAACAGCGTCTATCGGTAGATAAACTAGCATGCATACAAAATAAAGCAACAAAAACTTTTGGCAAATTTTTCACGTTGCCGTTTTGCCTTCCTATTGCATCATTCAACCTCTAAAGTTAGAGTCAATGGCAACCGATAAATTTACAGGTAAGAATGTCGACTGTGCGTTTTTGCTAACATAGCGTCACAATAATTATCTGATGTATAAATCGTTGACTTAAGCTTAAATTTCAGTTTTCTGACTGAAGTGGCCACTTAAATCTAAAACTGCGTTATTTTGTACTAAATCTAACGTGCTTCCAGAAACGTAATCTCATTCTTACAAATGTGAAGATCGCCATAAAAGGAACGCCACTGAGAGCGTACTACACGCAGCCACTTCCCCTTCAAGATTCCATAAAATAACAGCAAACCGCATCCCGAAAATATAGTACAATGAACCATCATTAAGAAGAAAAATTTTTTGTGTATGATCCCTGCAAAATAAGCTCCAAAGCTCGACAGTACAGTGTGTTCTAGCGTAAACTAGTGAGAGATTCGTGGCAAGTTCTCACGACACGAAGAAAATAAACTCTAGCCAAATACATTTCGCAGTGGGGCCGAATACAAGGAATATATAATAAGCTATCCAACACTAAGACGAGTCTCTTCCCTGCGTTCGATGGCGCCTACCGAGCAGCATCAGAGAGCCATCAGCCCAAGTCAGTTGGCATCACAAGAGGCACCAAAAAGGCAAATGTGAGTTACGGCGCGCAGTTCGGCCAAATGAATGGTCCTGATATGCTGCACACATGTCTACCAGACGCACCTGGCGCAGAGTAATTACAGATTAACTGGTGATGAAAATCCGATGAAGTATGACGAAATTATGTAAATGCAGGAAAGGTGTGTAACCGACGAAAGTTACTTTCTTATGTCAGCCACGACTGTTAAAGTATACTCGCAGTGGCTAGGTAATAAGAGCGCTGCATTCGTTGTTTCGGGGCCTAAGGTTCGCTTCCTAAGCAAGAAAGTGTCTCGCGATGCTCGAGATCGCAGCACCAACGTCTCTTGACATGTTTAGTCAGCTGTGAGAGCACAGACCAGCAAAGAGGACAACTGACGGAGTCGTCGTTGTCCTCTGAGCCTTCCGTCCATGGTGCCACAATTCTGTCAGTCTGTAATCAGCTGCGGCCCTCCACCCCTATTGATCCAGCATGCATTCGCTCGTAACACGAACCCACTACAAGCAGAGTTCCTTGTTGTTTGGTGCAATCGGGGCCATTTTATCTTCAATACATATACTTATCTTTAATATCACAGGTGACAAAATAACGAAAGTAACTACCACAGTCTATATAAGAATGAACTAAAGAAAGATACGAAAGTAAAACGTGGCCAGAAATACATCATGCTTCACCTGAAACTTTGCGCAAGAGCATAAGTGTGCAGGTTTTGCGATGTCGATTCGGTGGTTAAAACTTGCGGTCTCGTTCTGTTGGCTAGCGTGTGGCACCGGCTAAGATGAGGGAGCTCCGAGGGACGACGCTGCCAGAAAGCTTACTGTACATGTAACGTGCCTAGAGATGACACAGTTGTAGGTAGCTACTGTGTAAGAAAATAATCGAGCCAAAAATGTAACTATAATGAAGGGTAACTTAAACTTATAAGAGGCAGAGCGGCCCATGACGACAAACCGCCGAGACCAGCACAGTGACAATCTCCAAACACCTAGACGTAAATACGGCCCAACTTATGCCCTCTGAAGCAAAGTTCGCTGGTTTGCCCAAGTATAGTGGCTTAGCTAATGCCAAGTAGAGCGGCTTGATTAACAACAGTATACCCACCTATGTCAGTACGAATATGAAGTTGAGCATTTCTATAAGAGCTGATATCACAAAATAAACTTTCAGAGACACACATCACTGAAATCAGAAAGATGCATCAAAGAAGAATGAAACTTGAAACTTCTCACGAAACTTTTGCTACGATTCGATCCAGTTTCTTGATTTGTGGTATCTCCTTATGCATTGTTGCTTATCCTAGTAAAAGTTAATAAGTATAAACCTGTGGAAAACTAGAGAACAAAAACATTCTTCTACAGTGATACCGCAGACCCGGATCATGCTTACGAAGAGTGAAAATATGTTCCCAGTCAGACATTCCACGTTTCAACTGACTCCTCTTGTCACCTCCCGAGCCTGTATCCATCATAATACCTTAATTTTCCCCTAATACTGAAATCGTAGCGCTCGTACTAACTTAGAACGGGAGAAACGTAGGTAGAAAAACTCAGAATTATACTATGATGCGATGTTCCTTCACGTTACCTGTCGAAAGAAAATTAGTTGATCACATCATAACTCTCGCAAAAAACCGCTTAATTGTTTCGAGTTTTATTTTCAGTCAGCGGAGCAAACCCGCTTGATTCCGTTTCACCCTAGATGTGCTTTGAATAACAGTAGCAATTACTTCAGCTTTAGTGACGCGCGCCGTAACAAATCTCTAAGAAACAGGAAGAAGGCGGCATAGAAAAATCACGGCGTCGATCATCGGAGTTGCCAGCAGCTACTACCTGGGCTGCGCAAAGCAAAACTTGGGGCAGTGGAATATTCGGGTACTGTGGGGTCCATTTCAAGCAAAGAGCACGTTCCGCAAAACCCGCAACTCCCGTCTGAGGGCTCTTGACATGCAGTTCTTCCGTGTAGGACGTGTCATTTTTATACTCGTAATTAAATGGACGTTTCCTGTAGCGCTTAGTGGCTCGATATGCACTACTAATACTGAGGGAAATGACTGGAAGACGAAAACCCTAAAATTATACTACAGCTTTAGTAGACAACGAATTCCTCAATACTACAAATAGTTAATCACAAACAACTTCATTAATTTATCTAACAGTTTTGAACAGCTACCAATAGAAGTAGGCAACATAGCAATTCATAATTAAGCAAATGTGTGATAAAGTTGCGCGTTCGGAATCGGTTCTACGATGGTTTCACACAGAAAAATGATTGTTTGCCATTTGCCATTAAGCAAAATTAGTTAACTGTAAACTACCTTGTGGTTTGAATTTGCGTCAATGCACATTGCCGTTTGTGATGAACAACAGATGAACAAGAGCGTTGTGATGAACAACAGTGTCTTTTACGATTAATTATTATTGCTTTGTAGCTAAAATATTACGTCGTTAATGATAAGAAACCAGGTGTATTTTTATCGTAAAGAACATACTTTTCTGCGTGTTTTTGGCAGCAGACCAGTTACACGAGCGGGCAGTCAGGCTCTCCTCGCGTATCACCACGAATACAATTCAACAAAAAAAATTCAGTTACACAAGAATTTTTGCAGCAACCATTTTCGAAAGCTCAATAATAACAAAAAACTTTACAGCCGACACACAAATCAGACCTCTATAAACGAATGCCATGAGCGATTCTCGTTACAAAGATGAATTCAAACACCATGCAGCGATCAATTAACACGACCAACAGATATGTTGCGAATAGCCGAGGTGAGTTCTAATGACAAGTTATCTAAAAAATATGAACCGTAATCAGAGCTGCAGTTCCACGAGAGGCCACTAACGAAAAGAGTAGTACGCTCAACATTAGCAGACTTTTGTGCTGTTCTTAAATTCGTCAAAGGAGCTGGAACTAAGTATCCTTATTTACTTATCCAGGCTATGGAGTATACTTGTTCATGTGAGTAATCCTGTTCTGTCTCTATATTTGAAGTTGGTGCTTATGCGCAGCTATACGCGTCGCCAGAAGCCACGTCGGAACCATCGTTATCGCTTTCCGGGTTGCGATCGGGACACACTGTCCGAGTGGCCGGGCTTCCGGGGTTGCACACGTAAGTAACCCTGGAGTTGTAATTGCAACACGGCTCTGGTCTGAGTAAAAGATGCAATAGTGATTACCGAAAACATTAGTCAATTTGTTAGACATATGCATTGTTTGGGTGACAGTGTGCCCCTGTGTGATAGAGTGTGTTTCGTTGGGCGCTGCAATTAAGCCTTCGAGGATTGACTTGTCTAAAATTTCAGACCCAAGCTTTGGCTTTACAAATATGCATCGTGTTGAAAGGGTTAGACTGAGTTTCCAGAAGTCTCAAGGGTAACCGATTAAGGGTCTATACCTGAAACTCGATTGAGCGGGCCGAAGCCACAGCACCTGCTTGAAGTTTATACACAATTCCAGCCTCGAATGGTTAATTTCGTCTCCCAATCGATCATGCCCATCATAAAGCTTGCAATCATAAAGTAGAAGCGAGCTGCACGAGAGCAAGGGTTAAAAGTACGCAACAATTGCGGTGACAATTGTACAAATTACAAAAGAAAAAGAATGTAATCAAAGCCGGTCTCGCTTAAACCATTGCCAAATCTCGCTTTTAGAACAGGCTATGCGATAGCATCTCCGCAAAACTGTCCCCATGGTAAAATCCCAGCAAGCCCACCACTGCACTAACGAAACAAATGCGCATCATCGCTGTAATATGCCAAAATTAAAACAAACATCGCATCTATATGAGCTTCACGAGTTAAAATCGGCAAATACAAATGAGACCAGGCAACTAAAGTCGTGAATTTGTGCATTTACCTTCTAAAACAGAAATTTCATATTATAGCTACGATAAGGCCGAAGAGCCAAGCGATTGCGGCTCGATTTGTACTGTCAACAAAAGGCAGTGTAGAATAACTATACCTTATTAAGAAAAACTTGAAAACTTTCTGTTAATAATAAAGCACAGGTTAACATCGCCAAAATGAAAAGCAGCAGCAAACAAAAAACGGAAATTCAGGCATCGCTCACTCAGTACGCAAAACACGTTCCATCGTCGTAACTGAAAGTAGGGATTTCGCTTTCAGTCGTAAACGAAGCAATAAAAGGTGCCTGTTTGGTTTAAAACCGCACGTTTTCTGTCCGAGAGCCTNCGCTCACTCAGTACGCAAAACACGTTCCATCGTCGTAACTGAAAGTAGGGATTTCGCTTTCAGTCGTAAACGAAGCAATAAAAGGTGCCTGTTTGGTTTAAAACCGCACGTTTTCTGTCCGAGAGCCTTCATAAAAACAATGAATGAGTAAGTCACTAGTAATCAACGCCCCTATTGCGTAAGTAAGAATTCGAATTAGAGCCGTGTAACGGTCTGACGTAGCACAGAGCATCAGTCAACAACGATCAGAACCAATGAGCGATTAAAACCAATCAACAATGTTGACTACAGTTGCAAGTCCGGAGGATGGAACTGTTATGTCCAATTAGCATCTTCTATTTTCTCTTGTTTTTATCAGTGCTCGCCTTACTATGGTAGTTATAGCGAAGAAAAAAGAATGCCTATTGTAACCATCTCCAGCAGATGCTGGTGTGCTGCGCTGCAAAATTTAAAATCTTGGTTCTAACTTTGCGTCGCTGACTTAATACGAAAAGCATCTGTAGGTAGAGTTTTGTTTTCTTTTTCTCCAACACCAGAAATGCATACATCAATGGGAGAGACAAAATTGCTTCGTCTGTTCTACGAAAGGTAGCAATTTCAGTAATGGTGCCTGAAACGCACCGCATGGTACAGCAGCACAACCTCGAGCGAGCTCCACTCGCCCAGCATGAATCAAACATGAGACTGCGGCGACGCGGCGCAACGATACCACTGACAATGCCGTCAGTTCGTCCACCAGCTCAGCAGCCTCCTCCTCATTTTCTCTTTAGCGCAGTCGTTGCGATTTATAATGAAGTGGAGGACGGGCACCTCAGCGTCGGATGTTTACGCAGCGACAGTTGGTTGTAGCAGTAGAGGCATGAGAGAACTCAACGGCTAAATCCAATACTAAATTTATATTGTAAGAGAAGTGCTTGTCTGTCACACAGTCACATTCTCAGCGAAGTGTGCGAAGTGCACCGCAACGTGACTGAGCAGGAAGGTTTCAGTATCCCGTAGCAAAATTTTCTATTGTGATTTTAATGGAGTGATGAACAAAGCTCTGAATAATAGTGTAGAGGGCTGAAATTATCTTTGTTCTAAAGTAGTTATTCGACGTGAAAAACGTAATACTTGTAACTTTGGATTGGGTGTTTTTATGCAATGCAAACAATACTAAAAATTCATTTTTGTAGAATATAATGCGGGTTGAAAAATTAGCTAAATGAAACTTTTGAAAACTTCACGCTATGAAATTTCTTCACAAAATATTGAAGTAATTTATTTTTGAAAAATTGCAAGTTTGCGAAAAAATACTAGCTCGAAATACAATCCTTAGTTAATTTGTCATGAGAGTGACTTAGTTAACTTGTGATGTCTCCATCCGTAAGCTATACAAGTCGTCAACGTTATGCATGTATTTACTACACATACTATAGAAAAAGGTTCAAGTCATAATACTGATTTTGTTTGTCACGCATGTCGCTCGTTACCGACAACAGTGACATGACTCAAAAATTGGGTATTTTGAGTTATTGCCGCCATCACAAAGCCAGCGTCAAGTTCTATTAGTGATAATAACGCCGTAACTGAGTCTGTAAAAGTGGCCGCTTGAGGAAGGTCATTATTCACGTGTTAGTTGAAGAAAATATGGCGATATTGAAATTGTTTTCGCCTCACTTGAAAAATGTCAGTTTTCGAGTTATGACCCTGTTGGGGCAAGCGAGCGACACTGTGAGGAATGTACTTCACTAGCTCAGGCGCGGCGAAACTGAACTCACAGCAGATCAGCTCTGATGAAATTACGAATATGACGCAATCGAGGCACCAGCTGAATTGCTTTGACGTGCTGCCACAACGGCCTACACTACAGAATTGTACTGTAGTCATTCATATTGTTATATCTATTTCTAGTATAGATTTTCCCACCTACAACTCTTGCTCGGGTCCGAAAAGAGGAAGAAAGGAATACGTAGCTTATCAATAAAAAAATGAGATCACACCTGGTAATATCAATATCGAAAATGAGAGGGGAAGGTGCAAGAAAAGATCAGAGATGCTGTAAGCAATATAAAAAAGCGAGGACGTAGGAAAACAGCCATCACAGAGGTCTAAATGAGGCTAATAACATACCAGTTAAGATCCCGAGGGGTAATGTGACATAACTGAGGCGAAGGTAACCTGTTGTTGTACAGAAACCAAGGGCGCAGCTTCTCGCAACATACGAAAATAGAACTTACTCGAAGCTCTAACCCTCTGACGCCTCGCCCATCCAGTGCCTCCTTATGGCACTTGGATAAAT
Organism: Parhyale hawaiensis; assembly: GCA_001587735.2. Classification (NCBI taxonomy): domain Eukaryota; kingdom Metazoa; phylum Arthropoda; class Malacostraca; order Amphipoda; family Hyalidae; genus Parhyale; species Parhyale hawaiensis. The sequence continues at coordinate 1,609,758 of LQNS02278146.1, read as the reverse complement.
AATAGAAAGCTTTACTTACTCTATGAGCAAGAAGAGAAAGGGATAAATATATTATTATTATTATTATCATCACATTGAATAGTATAAGCCTCTTGTTTCTGCAAAAAAGGCGATCTAACAGATGGAAGAAAGAACGGACATATAGCATGTCGAGAGGAACGAGGATCCCTTGCACGAAGGTGTTCGCACACAGGATCAACGCGCATGAGAACAGCAAGTCGGGAAAGGAGAGGATCGAATAGACGAAAATAAGATCAGTGGAAGTATGAAAGCAGAAGGAAATAAAGTAGGAACGAAAGACAGCCGTTCAGAAGGCTTAGCTAATGGCTAAGGTAACCTATCTGGTCCCCTGTGGTCGATGCTCCCATATAATATTAGAGGGGTGAACCTAACTAATCGATCCCTATGACCCATCCTATCACCCTACTACCCCAACATGCATCTTCGAACTAACAAAGGAAAAGGCATTTCCCAAGAAAAGTAGCGAAAGGTTGAACCGAAATCAGCAAGTGCCGTGCCAAGAGATACGAGAACATTCCCACTCAATATATTCTATTCTTAACAATTTTATGGAGTGCCCAATTGTTCAATATCGTGAGCATAAAGGGTTAATTGCCTGCAGCCATTTTGCCGGGAGGGCAGAGAAAGAGAAATAAAGCCCGTTGCTAGGGAGTCTTAGAAATATTAATCACGTCTGATAGGCGCAGCACCCTTGGTGTAATCTCTCAAGCATACAAGTTACGATGTTTTTATGGGCTATTCCAGAAGAAAGTAATCAGCAGTAACTGCTGCACAGTAAGCCAACCTTCGATTCCAAAGGGATTCCAAGCGATAAAATAGAATAGTGCAATAGCCCTTTAGAAAACCGGGCTGGAGCCAGTGTGGAAATCAAGCTAAGAGATTCCCTACGTTTACAAATGCACGATTTGTCCCAGTAAACAAAACAGAACAGAAAGCTCAGAGCAACAAAACCCTTTACCCCTATAAAGAGCTCCTATACTTTGGGGTTACGGATTACTGACCGAACTCAACTCCCTCTTATCATATGTGTTTCTTTTTCCAGGACGCTTTAGCGATGCGAGAGCGAAGGGGAGAAGTGCGAGGTTTGTGCCGCGTGTCCGCAATGTCTGTTCGCGGCTCATTGCCTAGTAGACTGATGTCGCGGGAAGTTGAGCTGTGCTGCTGGCTGTGGATTTCCGTGAGGACTCGAGTTGTTCGTTAGGACAGTCACGAATACAGCAGCGACGGCTTGAATAATAGTCAAGAAATAAATCTACAAATACACACCCCATGCATGGACGAAGAATCGCCAACCAAAGGAACAGCCAGCTAAGAGAAAAGACGAAGAATTAATAAAAGGCCACAGAGTATGAAACTGGAAGCATGGAAAGCGCATGGACTGGGAAACAAGGTGTCCTGGAAGCTGTGGAACTCCGCGTGCACTGTGGCGCGATCGACTGCTGCTGCGTACGACATAGATATCCCTGACACCAGCTCGTCCCATTCTTCTACAGCTGGTTTGGATGCAAACTGCTAATTAGTGAAAGCAACAGCTGAAGTTTGATGATATCATAACAAAATTGCTAATAGCAATGAAAGAAAAGAAGCTGACATATGAAACTTGCAAATTACAATTTCAAAAAAAGAAAGGCAGAAATGCTTCAGTTTCTCTCGTACGGCGTCAGTTCCATGACTCTCCAGACTTTGATCTTTCACTACCGTTAGAAGAGATCGTGTCAGACTATGTAAAAGAATGAGCACTAAATAAATAAAATGTTGAAGCAAAACTCACGTCAGATTGTTACAACAAGGATACTCGAGCGGAATTCCTCACACAACAAAATTACCAAATGGAATAAAATGGAGCAATGAAGATAATAGAGAAATATGTTATTCCATTAGCGTACTTGATCCTCAAAAATTACTGCAATGAATTTGTGACGAACCTCTTCATTATTCTTGTTTGTGGTACAGATTTCGCTACAAAAGATTCATCATTCATGAAGTTTGACCTTTTATTTATTCAACAAAAGTTGTGATTGATGCCAACATAAATTCGGGACAGGAAAAACTTCCCACAGTAGCCGCATGCTTCCTTTCGCAGCTCACAGCCCTTGACTTAGCTGGTTCGATGCCAACCCAGGCACGCGAGCTCTTTGCTGGTCCAAGTATGCTGACTCGGCAGTTGTGTGCATGCACTGCGCCATTCTGGAACTTGCCTTCTTCAGAGATGAGGGGGGTGGGGTCACGGGTGATTTGAATCTTCCGTCAAATTTGGCTCCATAGTTCTTGATGACCCGTGGTCGACTGCAGCAGCACTTATTCCTCTGGGGCCAATGGGCCTATACCCGCAGTAAAAACCAGTGCGTGTAGATTTCCCAGTTCAGGGTGCGGTAAAATTTGATTTCACTTCACTTTTCAAGCAACTCGAATTCTAAACATTTGAAAAAAAGTACCACAAAAAAAATGGAATTCAACCAAAAGAATTATCGGAAACGATCAGCTGCGTATCACGGATACCTGCAGCGACTACATCAGGATTAAATTTCATTCGCTGCAAGCAAGCAAGCAAAATATTTGGTCTTTACTCAGCGTGAAGTTTCAACTATCAAAAAGAAATTCATCTAAAAAATACGCGGAACGGCTTATGAACGACGGAAAAAGAAACTCAACCAAAGATAGAGCGTTTTAGTTCTTAAATTGTAGAGAAATACGTCAAGAAGTACCTAGCTACCTTATTGAGCTGAAGCAAATGCAGTAGAGCACTTTCGAGGAAATTATTTGAACTACTGACTGAGGTTCGAATATCCTCCTATGCCATCCCCTTGGCAGCCAGCACAAAAGTTTTTCCCCGTTTAATTCTCCAATTGGGGACGGGGAGACCAACGAACAAACAAGCAGTCAAGCTGTGGATTAGTAGATTACTAAAAATAAATAAATAAATAACTTTTATTATTATATTATATTTATTATAAGCCCACGACCAGCCCACGAAGGCGGCTTAGGCGGCGTATGAGAGATTGAGCATGGGTCATATTTCGTACTTAGATCAAATGGCAACAAATTTCTTTGAAAATGAAAAAATAAAATAATATTTCGAATATTTACCTCGTTAAATTTGCGTTTAATTTAAAGGTGATACGGACAATACAATTGGACAACACGGCACATAGCTATATATTTCCCTTTGGCACAGGCAGTGTTGAATATAGCTTTCAAAGCAAAGGAGCTGGTGATGGTGACCCTCACGGCCAGGAGTGAACGGGGGCATATGCTAAAGGAAAAAAAATGGTGATAATGATCCAACGTCACGGGCAGTTTAGCATTATATAAAACTTGATAATATTTCTTCATTGCTCTAGAATTTCCAGGGGTCCAACCTGAAAGGTCCGCCAGACCGTGAAATTTTTACGGGTGCAGCTAGCACTGATGAAAGCGTCACGGTCGTGGTAATTAACTGACTAACGGAGGGACAAGCATAATTATGATATAGATTAGTATGACAAGTTATTGCGGTATAAAGGGACTTCAGTCAAATCACTGGTGGTACCTGACCAGATCAAGATACACGTACTTTCCAAGCAGTGAAACAATGAAACTGTCCATTTCCTGGAAATGTGTTTTACACTGCGGCATATCAGAGAGAGAGTGGAGAGAATACTGTGACGTATTGATTCTGCTTCTACGCCAGTGACGACGAATGCGAGAATTTATCAATAACTAAACCGAAACATCAAAGCAACCCGAGGCCAAAATATTACCCTTGATGTTTCAGCAGTTTTCATTCATCAAATACACAAGCTTGGAGCAGCTGCTCGTATTGCTAGACAAAAAAATGGTTCTCCATAACCTGCAGCGCGAGTAATGGCATTCAGTGATACAAAGTGGCTCACTTAGGGAACCTGCAGGGGCTGCTTTTTGTACGACACATTTTTCTGGCTTGGTTATACAAACCACACCGACTTTAAAGTGAACTCAGAAAGCCTGCGGACAAGCAAAGGAGAGACTGTGGCTTTGGACGCCGCAGCGAGTCAGCTATCGCCGTGGCCAAATAGTTTGCATTTATGCATTCGCGTAGCATTGAGCCGCATTTAAAATTGAAATTAAGCAATGGTTCTCAGCGAGAATGGGAAGAATGTTGAAAAAAATTGTTTTGCAGCGCTTAGGTATAACGAGTAAAGTCACTGAAACGACTGATTGCTGGGTGAAAAAAATTGAACATGATTTTTGCGAATTATCTTTAATTAAAGAGAAATCTTGAATCGTTCTTAAATGTATTGTATACTCTGTCACGACCACTAACCTTGACTTAAAGTAGCGAAACATCGAGTAGTCAGACATGTTCTTCTTTAGTAAGGGAAAACTGCGAGTAAATGTGACAATTCCCATGCGCGACAACTAAAGTGAAAATTCTGTGCCATAATTGTAAGTGTGTGAGCCGTAAATTATGAAACCCGAAAAAATAATAAAAATGCTAAAGGTTAAAAAATAAAATTAGGAATAATTAGGTTAAGCCTTACGATAAATACGACTACGACGTGCAACAGGTGCAGTTAATTTGTGGAAACGATACGACTGGCCTCTTCCACCGATCTTAAACATTTTTTCGTTGCCGTTCACACGACAGCTGAGAGGCACACGGCCATCTCTTCCGAACTTTCAAATATAAAAAAAAAAGACACGCCCTAAAATACTGCACTGTTCAAATCTTCTAAACTTCAAGACGAAATTTGCACAAACTCATTCAAGTAACCCAAATTCCGTTTTCATGACAGCCATCGCAGCATTTGCACTCACCAACAGCTCGACGTAATGACGGCATATAACGAACTACAAAAGTTGAAATGCACGCTTAGAAGTTCATAGAGGGCGGTTCATTAGTCACGATCAAGGGCTTAATTTCTCGTCATTTCTCTTCAAACGCCTGCCGCTCCGGAGTAATGTTGTAGCCGCTTACGAACTTACCTTTAGGCTTTTAGCTCGTAATCAAGTATAAGTTGTGCGCTCTCAATTCGTTAAAGACCTATTAAAGAAACCGTGAGCAATTGTAAATCATACGAAAATGTCAGCGTGAAAAGAATGGCGCGATCCAGGGCAAGTGATGTAAGTTCTAAAAGCGTATTAATTACGGAGCAGTAACCCATTTGGTTTAGAGCTGTGAACAGGTGAACTTTTCAATAAAAGCAACACAAATCGGATACGCTGAAAAATACAAAGCGAACTCCGCCACGTACTGAGAACAACTGAATGTACTAAGACACAGAACTCTGCAGATCTCGTCATGAAAGTGGGATGTGCAACTGCAATGCAACGTGTAAGGATGCTCTAAGTTACACATTTCCACTGAATAGTTGCATGCTTTGTGTTATGCGACTGTCTGTAGCTCATACAACCAGTTTTACATTTCAGCGTAGAAAATTTTACAATATAGAAAAGGTAATATAAGAATTTTGTATAAACAGAATACAGAACATCCACGAGCACCGAAGTCCTGCACGGGATCGCCGTGTTAAAATTAATAGGGAGCATACAGAACAAGGCCTATGTACTAAGAACTAACAAAGGAAAAAATTAAGTGCGTGCGAAAAGAAATATTTCTCGAAAGTCAAACCAAACTGAAGATCACTTACAGAGTTGCCCTAGCTGTGATTCAATTAGCATCTTTCAGCACTAAAGCATGCGCTACTCTTTATGGTTAAGATGTTCGGTGTCCAGGAGTACGTGTACGAAAGGTAGGTACTGCTCCAGTACGACAACTAGCGTAGCTAATAAATTTTCTATCATATAACGCCATTCTTAGGAGAAACAAACTTTTCAGTGGTCCTTAAAAGGGTTTGGATGAGCTGAACATAGACAGGGACTGTCATATCACTGTTACTACCACCAATGTAGTAACACAATACACAATGTACACAGATCTTCTTTGATATTCTTCGGATGTTTCTGGACGATAAGCACTGACATTGCCGAGGGTGGTGACTTTCAACTAATACTTATTTCGAAAAGCAAAATATACACAAATGAAACTAATTTTATATTATGCGGCATGAGCTTCTGCGTATCAAAAACATGTATATGAAACAGCCCCCCTACATTTTCTTAGCTGGCGAGTATACGCACACGACGCTGATAATTTTTCTATCATATAATAACTCATATATAACTCTTCAGTCATGCACACATACATTCATACATACGAGGTTCTACATGGTGAATAGTTCCTGAAGCCTAATAAATCGTATATTACGAAACTCAGTACAAGATTTCTGTGAGTAGTAAACATCAACAAAAAGAAAGAAATTGAATGGCAACCTAGAACGATAGACAAAACACAGAAGAAGCCTAGAAATGCTGCAACAAGGTAGTGAGGCGGGCAAATACGATACATGTTATGCACTAAAATACACGTGAAGAGTAAAAAAAAAAGTGACGAATTGGATAGAATTCACTTGAAGTCTTTATCACGAAATAGGAACCGTTGACTCAGGCCGTTGGGAACGAATTTCTTTTTGCAAAAGAACCGTGTAAATGGAATCTAATAAATACACAGTCTGATTCAGTACCAAGAAAGAAAATTTAGAAAAGAATCCTAATTCGTTATTCACGAGTTAAGGTAATTTGCATGCACCGTTGGACACCGAACTGTTGAGGTTAGAATTGTCAGGGGCAATTAAGTGCACGAAATGAGGAGCATGAAAAAAAGGGTAACAAATAAATTAACTTTGGCAGGGTCTATTTCCACTGGCCAACAGAGGCATTGAATTTTATCAAAGTTCAAACGCAAAACACATCACAATATCTACAAAGAAAAGGTGGTGATGCAAAATATACGGCTGTTTTACTTTGTGAAATAATTCAGAACAGTTAGTGAAAATATAGCTTTTGAAAATTGAAAGGAATGCATTTTTCAATGGGCCACCATGCAGCTGGCGGCCGAAATTTAATGCTAATCCAACATCGTAGTAATAGGCTCTACCCTCTTTAATAATCTGTATGCCTTCAAAGCCTAAACGTAAGACGAACTTATTATAATATTCCAGGTTTTACCACCGCACCCACGTCATACGACGTGATCCAAGCAGTGAGACTCAGCTTCATGTATCGCATCAGTATATGAATGTAAAACGAATTATAAATGAACGTAAGTCACAATAAATGAAACTGATACAGCAGCAGTTTATGAAAAAATGAGAGCAAAAATTTTAATCATTAAGTGAAGTTTTAAAAATGCGATTTTAACTACCATGTTACGTGAAAAAAAATCGTTGACATTATCAGTTACAGCAAACAACATCAACATCGTGAGTCTTTTAAGGAGAAAACGAGTGAAACGGAAGAGAGCAGCTACTATGCGAATAATATGGCACTGACACAACTCCCAGACGTGAAACAATTGTTCCCCGATCAGCATACACTTTACCAAGCGCCGACATTTTACAACGACACTGGTTCATGTAACTTTCAATTGTTAAAAGTTGCTAAAATGGCCGACAATCTTGACTTCGAATAAGCAAAATGCCAGTGTTTATCTTGCACTAAGGAATGCGAATTTTTCGTTTAATGTTGTACCTTATACTTGGTTAGAGTAGGTACTTCCCACACAAGTAAGATTTAAAGTTCTGCGTCTGCATGCAACTAGCGTTAATATAAATAAGCCTTAGCATTGAGGGTGCGCGCCAAGCGCTTCAACACAATTACTGCAGTGTTGCAGTTCATTACTTCTTGCAATGAAGTATAGCGAGCTGCTAAAATAAGTTGCCCTCAAAGTACACACCACATCGCCTATACGAGCAAGACTGCGCCACGTAATTCCGTCGCTCCCACCCTTTGTCAGCTATTCGGCACAGTTTGACCATATTATCTCGGCAGTAGATTAGACTAGCAGGCCGGTGGGCTAAAAAATTACTGCTAAGGATCAGAAGGCACGAGACTAATTCCCAATAAAACATCAACGTTCAGGAGCTGTTCCGAGACTAACAGAATTCAGCGCATTGGACAGGGCACTCAGATAATCCTGTTAGTTAAAGAGTATATGTAAAGCTTACGGCATCCTATTCATGCATGACAATGATGAACTTATCCAACGAAAAGGTACAAGGGTCATGCAGTAAGTTTAGTAAAACATAGCAGGTGCGCAACAGTGGATCACTGGCAATAAGAACAGCAAGTCAAGAAAGAAGAGAAAAGAAAGTACAACGACTGTTAGTGAGAGCAGAAAAAGGAGCTAAATGCAATCTGGGCACTGTTATGATCTCCCGAAGGCTAATCAAGTCTACTAGGTAACATCTGCATTCCTCTGAAGCTGTGACACTCTATAATAAAGGATGGGAACTGAACGATATTACCCATTCTATGCCTCTCAAGGAAGCACACCCAGTTCTGGATCGCATTTTATGGGGTACTAATGAACGTTTCACTGATTTAAGTAATACACTTCAACATAGTACCAAAACAATATAATAAACACCGTCGTATGTTTATGTATTTCTACTAGAGTACCGGCTCTGTCAAAAATGACAGCGAGGAATTTGTCAAGACCCGTCTTCACTTAACATATTTTGATTACTTAAATGCTTTTGAAGGGTACGCCACAACGACCAATTCAAATGCTTGTCACAAGAGATAAGTGGGAAAAATGAAACATGTTGTCCATAATGGCAACTCTGTTTTGAATTAACTGTTTAATGCACTTCTTGCTCCGCCAATGCTGAAGTCCAAGGTATAAAGTTATCTATTGTGTGTCTCTCAGTACATTTATCCATCCTGATCTGATCGATGTGACTGTTCTACATCCAAACATCAGCTGCTCTAAGGTGACGATAAATCCACAGAACAAAGGGCAAAATAGTCTTCACTGTACAGCAGACTGGCAAAGAACTCGAGGATTTTCTTTCAGCCATTATTTTTTTTATTTAATATGATTTCGTCCTTGGCGAAAGCTTTCTGCTTAAGTGAAAAAATTCAACTACAGTCAAACCAACGTGAGAAATCCGATGGGCGTGGCTAAGAACGCAAAGCAACTTTGCCAAATCTCACTTAAGCGCGTGGTGTAACTTGTCTCAATCGATAAAATTACATTTATATTCGATTAAGAAGATAATTTTATTGATCGAGAAAAGTTATACTATGCGCTTAAGTGAGATTTGGCAAAGTTGTTTTGCGTTCTTAGACACGCCCATCGGACTCCTTACGCTGGTTTGACTATTATATGATATGGCGTACCGACAATATAGGTGACACCGAGCTGACATTCACATAAGTGATGATTGAATTTTGAGCTGAAATCTCACTAAATCATTTTACGTGTTATACTGAATGTAAGTAAGACGACGCTGCTTAGAGGGAGTGGGCAGTTGTGAGCTAAGGAAATTAGTAACGAAAGTGATAAATATACAAATATTATCACAAATTCTTTGCTGTCATTTTTGACAGTCGGGTACACTTGTGTTAATGATAAGGATGGTGGGTTATATAGCTTGCTTGATAATCCAGTTTATCCTTAATGAACAGACTCCCCTCCTTGAACGAATAAGCCTGTCTCACGCCGCGACGTACCAGAAAATCTACTGGTAGGTAGGTGTCGGACTACTGACTGAGTATTCGCATGTACCTGCGACAAAGCTCGCTATATACTTTTCCGCTGCAGGTACAGTAAATAAACAAACAGGGGTACTTAGACATGCGATGAAAAACCATCCTGGGAGTAACTACTTGTAACAATTAACATCTTGGCACTTATTTTTGTACATACCCATACCACATATACCATTTCAAATTTGACATTTCGTACAATCTCGCACATTTCTTTACTACTATTAACAGCAGCAGAGCTCAAGCTAAGAGATATTACGAACGCTTCCACACCACACCGAATTTTGCATATTCGTCCCTCTCTACATTTTCTTAGTTCCCTCATGTGTCTGGCAGCGCAGCATGCCAAAAGGGAGTTGTGATTACACACAGGGAAAAGTTTCTCGAACTAGGGGCGGATATTCCACGCTGAAACTACTAAATATATGTACATGCAACAGAAACGCTACAACCATTGCATTCAGAAGCGTGGTGAGTAACCAAAGTTAGCTGTCGTTACGGTAACAGTAACATTGGAGAAGAAGTGCATAGTTAACATGAAGTGAAAATGACACTGAGTTGGAATGAAGACCCTTCAGAAGTCCCCCTCCCCCCTTAACCATACATCATGATGTACGTTGTATATTATGTTTCGCAGTGGAAGGGAGATTGACAGCGTAATCAGACCAACCGATTTACCTTTTATTTAACAATAAAAATTGTCGGGTATATTAGCGACCACCCCCCCCCCCAAAAAAAGACTAGGTTTCCATGGTAAGCGAATTATAGCAGTCTTCCAATGCAGTAGTTATAAACTTCCATATGGTAAATTTTCGTTGCAGAAATAGTAAAATAATTCACGACAAATAACATCAGAGATATCTATCTATCTATATTATACTAAAAGTCTGTGAACCGGTCTTGCTTGTTTATTTAGTTGTGTCTTGCTTGTTTACTTGTGATCTTGTCTGACACATCTTCTTCACTTTTAGATAGGGAATAAATTCCATGGTCCTCTGGGGAGGTACCGTATTGCCTATCCTGGGGCATGGATTAGCTCTTTAATTCGATTGTATCTGTGATACGCACGTNAGTAGAATAGCCCGGAGAGATGGAGCGAGTGAAGGGACTAAATCTGAGGGTGGTGAAATATGGCGTCAGTGAGATAAGTTCGGCTCGTAGACGGGATGAAGTGAGCCAAGCGGTAAATTTTCTGGCCAGGCAAACGATCGTGAAGAGCAGCACAAGGAAGTTGGAGTCGGAGAGAAAGGAAGGATGATCCGACGCAAGCGAAGACACAAGTTCCGAGAAGTCTGCCTGCAAAATCTTCGAATATATATATTACGTAGTTTTAATACGCCTCGTTACATTTTCCCTACTCTCGGCGTACGCTGCAGTAGAAAGAGAGAAGAGGACGGAGATACTCCGTATGTCAAGCAAAACTAGGAGTGAATCGGTAGAGGTAAAAACTGGAGAAAAGAAGACGGATAGCAAACAAACTGAGTTGGATTATGAGGGACAGTAGAATGGAAACTAAGAACATCCCGAAGGCCAGACTGAGGCTAAAACAACCTGCGAGGTCCGTCTAAGGGCACAAATTACCGTAACATATGACCAAGCCTAACAGTACTGTAACATAACCCCACAGCTTACGTTTTCACCTCTTTGTTTCGGTAGGTTCCCAAAGCTTCGACATGGCACCACAATTTAGCGACGCTGATTAACAAAGCGCCATAGTAACCGTACTTGAAATACTGTAATGACAGCTCTCACGATAGCGCAAAGTGCCAGGCAGCAAATATACACAATGGACAACTATCATTAGCAAAGAGATCACCAGCTCTAAGAAGTGCTATACATTTATCAGGGATTGAACATCACACAAGACATCAGAGCATCCAATAACACCAAGGGCAACTGCCATTAGTGAAGAGCTCACAAAAACCGTCCGTGAAGTGCTATAAATTCAGGGAAAATATCCCATCGAAACTTCAATCCAACATTGAAGAACTCTGCCGGCAGGTCGCTTTATCTTCTGACGCTATTTCCGCTCCACTAACGAATTCTTTTGGGCCCGTTTAAAGGAGGCATTTTTCTCCCTTCTCCTTCCTAGCTCTACAATTACTCCCGTAAATTTTTGTTCCCTTCACTTTCAGAAGCTCTATATCTTGATTTAAAAAGCAAAGGTATTTTTAGAGCTGAGCAGCTCATTAGTAAGGGCAAGAGAGCTGATTTTGGTAGATACAACAGCCTCTAGAAGGAATAATGAAAATTATACTGTTTAAGCACCAAAAATTACAAAGCCGAGTCCCCCAATGTCGTCTTCACAGAGGATGGAGATAAGAGCCGTATCTTCGCTTTTTACTGGATTGGAGAACCTATAATGCTCCTCCTATATTTAAGCTTCTTGGTCAAGCCGCTATACTTCGGGGTTGTGCCGCCAAGGTATTGCTCTCAAATTTAGAGC
>LQNS02278146.1:1570290-1589619 GCA_001587735.2 Parhyale hawaiensis | reverse complement strand
GAAATATCAAAAAGAAAAGAGGGGAGAAAGGGGAGAGAGGGGAGAGAAGCGGAAATTGAGAGTTACCTAGTACCGGTTATTCCTGACGGGGCATCAATGTATTAATGTAGCTCCGCTTCCCATGTCTCATTGGACCTCGGCTTCAGGTTAGACCAACATTCCATTTTCAACATTGGTCGAATGTTCATTTTTGGAAAGTCAATCTATTGTATTTCAATCTAGGACCAACATTGTCGGTGAATGTTCTGCAAACAAAGCAGTTGGTTATCCTACCTACACGAAAACGGAATAGTTGTGCACTGATACTTATAATTTATTCATATCGAGGTATATTCTAACTATCACCAAGACAATCAACTTTTACCGACACAAAAATACCCGACGTTAACGACAGTGAACAGGCTTCCTGGTAAAATTTATTGGACTTTAGTCAAGGGTGCAATTATGAGAATAAAATTCATATTTATCATAGTATTTACATTGTTCTTTGATATATGAGTGTTTCATGCATCAGTAATTCAATGCGTCGTTTCGAATGAGGGAATAGCTACACATTGGATCACTGCTGAAAATTATATCCAACATTATTAACGTCTCATATTTTTCCTTGCAACAGAAATTTGACGAATTTCCTAATACTTCTAGTAAAATAATGCATAAATTAAACTAACAGTACGATTTCTTCGGGGTTTTCATGAAGCGTTCCCAAGGAGTAACCAAATGTTGGCTCAACATTACTTGACAATGCATAAGTCTAGGATCAGTTGACAAGGCTCCGACTTTCACCCAACATTCCAATTTTCTGCCGACCTCCATCCAAGGGTATTTTGCTACGGGGGCTAGCACAAGCCGGACGGCTCACAAGTGATACTGGGTCCGACCGCTGAGGAGGCATCACACTGCTCCAACCAGTCAAAGGAGGTTGGTTCACACAAGCCAGACTGCCAGCGAAAGCTATCAGGGACCGTCCGCCCAAGAGAACCTTGACACCCTCCAACATGGACCAAATGCTAAAAGTGAGGGAACTGACATCTGGAGAAGAAGGAATATTAATTAAAAACATACATAAATAAAAAGGTTGTAACGAGAATTATTGAACACTTTGGAGAGAAAGGCGAACAGTCGACAACGATGCAATGGCGTTTCCATAAAAATGGTAAGCGTCTCTGTCAACATCGACTTACAGAATACGATTCAAATAAATTTAAAAGCTTGCCTTAACAGTAAAATAAAGAAAGACTACTAAAGCGAATGCGATTCGAATATGTAAGTGCCACAAGTCCTGCACATCCCCAAGAGTAAGAGCCAGTTTAAAAAATATACAGTCGGCTCTTCTCTTACGCGCAATAATGCCCCCGACTTTTTGTTACACGACGAATGTTTAATTCTAGCTACTTACAGTAGGCGTGGTTAATTTTAATGAGCGCCTGCTAAATTAGTAAACCTGTTGCTACTGCACACAGATACAGTCTTCGTTCCAGCGATAATTATATATGTGCATGCACAATGTATTCATTAAGTAAGGATAAAATGTATGTACATATTATTAGTTTCATGAATTTCATTAGACCCTTTTTCACTTGTAGACCAGTCAAGTAAGAAAAAAATTCATAATGGTCACACAAGGAAATATTCCTATTTCCTATCTTAGACAACAACCATCAATGCGTAAATCAATTGCTATATAAAAAAAGAGGCCGATCAAAATTTAATGTCCAGTTCAATCTGAAGAACGAGCCATTACAGAAGTCTATATCTGAACGGAGAAGAATAAGAACCATCAAGAAGGAAAAACAAAGCTGTAGGACGATCCCAGTTAAAAAGGTACAATTCTTTCAAACTGGACTCCCTCTAAATCTTCCCTCGGGCTCCTTTTTCTGAATTTCTGGGCGAAATTAGATTCAAAGAAAAAGTCTCCCAGAAGTCTGTCTCCGGCATTTAATTGGGGGAGGACGTAATGTTTTCTCGGTGATCTTTCGGGAATTTTTGTTGCAGGTGCTAAGGCAAAACTTTTAAGAATGATAATGAAGATGCCGAACTGCATCAGACGCGAGCAGAACAAGCAGCGGCCAGTAGCTTTTTAAAACACTTATTCTATTTGTAATATGGACTGCATGATTTTGATATATCGAAATTTAAGAACATGAACGTCTTATACTATAGGAAACATAATAGGAGAGGCCAGTTGAATGTCTGCAAAGATCGGAGTCAGTGGGTGGGTTCGCTAACCCCCCCCCCCCCCGCATACACCAGTTCAAGTCTTTGATAAAGCTACACTCTTCGTTGACTAAGTTCAACGATGGAGGCTTGTCTATACGATAACACTGCACTTGATGCCATCATCGTTATACAACAATTTTGTTCTTCAGCGTTTTTTCGGCATTTGTGGAATGCAGTAAAAACTCAACTACTAATGAGACTCGTAGGTGGAACTCATCAAAATAAATGCAGCGCACTACACTACAACTGAAGTTATCCTACAAATAGTGCAGTACAGATTATTAGATTAGATAGGCGGCAGTAGACGAACCAATAGGCCCATTCTCAAAGAGACACCGAGACTTAAGCCCCGGGGCTCTATGAGCTATTGCTATTATGTCAGAAGGAAATAGTAAACTCAGAAAGAAAGAAGAAAAAGGGAAGAATCTCAGTCAAAGAGATGATCATGCAAGCACGAAAGCATGATCAATAGCCGCTAGTATGCGGAGCTTAGAGTCGTCTACCTCTGTACTCGGAGCGGAAAAGAGAAGTTAGATTAAAGCTGCCTCGGAAGCGATGGCTGTTAAGAGTTTGCGACTCTTGGAGGAGGAGTTCTTAGCAATAAAGGATGTCTCTCCCAGTATTTGTCAAGACGAATTTTAAATGTGTTGACTGTCTCTGCACCGACAATGTCGGAAGGGAGTCTATTCCAAGTGCTTATTATGAAATACGGAAAGAACTGCTGACTTAAGGTTGTTATTCAAGCTTTATGCTTGTATTTTTGCCCGTTGTTTCGCAGGCGATCATTCACGTCTCTTTCAAAAAGTCTCGTTGTAGGTACGTCGTTGAAGCCATTCAAATACTTAAATGTTTCTATTAGTTGCCCCCTGACTCGTCTTTGCTCGAGAATGATCAGGCCCAGTTCTTTTAGGCGACATTCGTATGGCTTGTTTCGCAGCTAAAGTATCAATTTCGTTGCTCTGCGTCCGACTCTTTCTATGTTATCGATATCTTTACACAGATGTAGCGACGAGATTGAACAGCATATTCTAAATGTGGCCGCACTAACGCCTTGTACAAAGGAATGATGATGTCCTTAGATTTGTATTCAAAATTCTTTGTGATGAAGCTCATTACTCTGCTTACCATTTTCACACTCTTGTCAACTTGCTGACTGTGTTGTAGGTTGTTGGTAATAGTTATTCCCAAGTCACGTTGCTGGATGACAGCAGCCAATTCTGTCCCGTTCATTTTTAGTTGGGTTGAGGAATTCTCCAATCCTACGTGCATAACTGAACATTTGTCGACATTAAAGCTCATCTGCCACACCACTGATGATAATTTTTGTAAACGAATGAAATGCTAAAACTTACCAGCAGTCTTAGTTACGTTATTGAATATCTGTGCAGCGCATTGGTACACTTGTATTTGGTGTGGTATCCGGAAAAGAAGCCCGGGAGAAAAAAGCCCCGGTAGAAAAAAGGCCAGCCTGTTTCTTGGAGGATCGTTATGAGCTCAACTCATTTATTTTGAATCACAGTACATTCAAGTAAACTCAATTATATTGTGATGAGATCAACTTTATTCAGGGCTCCAAAAGCCCCTAAGATATGTTAGATAAGGTGAGGTTAACTCATGATAGGCTACACCAGGATAGCTTAGGTTCAAAGAGTTGTGGTTAGAACTGGGTCAAGTTATCTTAGATGAGGTTAGTTTAAGCAGACTATGTTGGATTATGTAGGAATATACTAGGTTAAGATATGCTACATTAGGTTCGATTAAAAGAGGCTAGATAATGTTAGGATAGGCTTAGGTTAGTTTTTCAGCCACACATCAATAACACTGGTTTGCATCATTTTTGAGGTTCAGGGTTTGTCAAGTGTTTCAATATGGCTTTTGCATGCTGAATTCAGAAATGTAAGCCATTTTGCGCTATCAGGTCAGGTTTTCATTCCATTTCAATTTTAAGAACATAAATTCATTATTGGAAGTAACGTGTTTTCTGATGAATTTTAGGTATACTAAAGTGCAATTTTTTCTAAATAAATTAATAAAAGGGATTATGGAGAGCGTGCATAAGTATTTTATAGTGTCTTTTGCCAAAGTTATGAAATATGCGTTGAGTAACGGCCAAAATGGCACCGCCGTAGGTAGGGACAATGAGTTACCAGTTATTGTAAACAACTTTTAGGCAACCACCAAAATTGAGAATATGAACGTCTTATTAATTAGCTCCTGAAAAACTACCAAGCTCTAGGTGCATGCATGTCCGTTAAAATGTATTTCCTTGGTTCGCATTTAGACTATATTCCGGAAAACTGGCAATTTGAGTACGAAGCTATGAGAGCGTTTTCTCAAGGATATTCGAGTAATGGAGGAGATGTATTTCAGCTTGAAGTTCACATGAATTCTAGTTGTGTCCTAATTTAGGCATAGGTTACACATTTTCCATTATTTATGAGATATCTGAAAAATATTAATAATTGGTTGTCATTTGCTTTCTTAAAACTGAAATAGCAAAAACATCTGACCTGATTGAACAAAATGATTCACATTTTCAAACTCAGCATGCAAAATGAATACGAGATCTGAAGACATACACTAAACCTCTTTACAAAAATTTCAAAATGCAGCCTAATGTAATATTACCAAGTTGTGCTGCGTTAAACAACACTACCATCGCGCATGCGTATGCACAAACGAGCGTCCCTCCCGGTGCTCAACATTACGGATGCACTCATCAACTGAGCTGCAATTCTGCTGCACGAAAAGCAATAATAAGAAACAGCTTAAAATTTGCTATCTATAACCCTATAACGACCAACTAAAACGCCGGTCTGGCGTAGGAATAGTTATTTGAACAGCAAGTCTCTCGTGAATTAAGCTGCATTTCCTGTAGAAATAATACTATGTATCTGAAATGTGGTACTCAGACTTCGTTAAAGGAAAAAGGGTTAAGTTCATACACTGGTTGCCATAGGGTTAAGGGACAACTTGAGCGAATTGCAGCAATCTTGAAAGTCTAACGAAATGTTATTATTCGGTTCTGTCGGCTGATGGTTCGTACCATACTGCACAATATTTACACAAAAACCGTCGTACTTGAAACAAATAATCTTCTTTCTCGTCTTGGTTTAGTGACCGGGAAACTTCTTTCTGCAATGACTACAACAGTGATGAACTGTACTGCATTTTAATTACAATGCATCTCGCTAATCAAATACATTTGACGTTTTCAAAATGTATTTGTAAATAGAATCTGAAACATGTAACTAAAAACGGTATTTAATATTTTTTGGTGATTCAAATACTTTCTCTGTACTACATTATTAATTCCAATATTTTCAGTGCGCGTTACGCCTCATATACATTGATATTGCTCTCGAATGTCTCGTCTTCATACGCATGCCCACATCTCTCATCTCGCGTTTCTATCTACAGTTATGACGAGAAGTGTTCACCAAGCCGCAAGTATCTTTTGCTCTGCAGTTACAGAAATTATGTGAATACATAACTCCTTGATTTTTTTAAATATAAAGTGAACGACGAATAAACAGCTTGAAGCCAATAACCAACAAGACAGCGATACACTCTTAATTAAAAGTTTAAGATCACTTGAAAATGTAAAAAAATAAACGTTTTAGTGATAAGTAAGTAAACTCCTTCGACTAGGAATCAGCAATTCCTAATGGTGAAGGTGAGAAAGACGAAAAATATCTGCTGTAACAATTTACCGGGGTTTGCCAAAGTCCTGACCTCTTTTAATAATTTGCCATCCGAAGTTCGTAAAAGCTTTGTTTATAATGAAATAAACACTATTTATTACGTATTTCTTTATTATGATCTAAACAACATTGCTATTCAATAGGACCTCCATTGGCAACAATGACACGCCCAAATCGTGGTCGGAAGTCCTTACGCACATTACGGACGTAGTCCTTCCTCATCTGGGCCCAAGTGCGGTTCATGGAGGCTTTAAGCCCCTCAATGTTGTTGTGGCGATCTTTGCAGGGTTTACTCTCAATATGCACCCACAGGTTGTAGTCCAGAGGATTGAGATCAGGCGACTGTGGGGGCCAGAAGTCTTTGGGCCAGAGAGTCATGTTTTGGCTCATCCAGTTTTGGACGGTTTTCGACGTGTGCGCTGGTGCACCATCTTGCTGAAACACGTAATCTCCATCTTTGACGATTTTTCTGATCGAAGGAAGAACTTTTGTGGCCATGATATCCCTGTATTCAGCCCCTGTCAACCTGTAAGCGCCCTTGAACCACAGTGGAGGCATCTTCTCTCCATTGGAGGCCACAATGCCAAGCATCATCACAGAGGCCGGATGCTTCGTTGTGGAGACATAACGAACATCAGAGATATCTTGGCCAAGCTCACAACTCGATCATTCTGTTTGTTGAAGACAGGATCCACGGTGAAGGTCTTTTCATCTGAGAAAATGATGACTCGATTTCCATGACTTTTCAAGTCGTTAAGAAGGCGGGATCATCGCTCCTGGCGCTTTTTAACCTTGTCAGCAGTTAGCAGCGGTCTTTTCTGATGCTCTAAGCTCTTTCCACCTCCACTCTTTACAGCTCTTGACACGGTTGACAGAGAAATCGTCTTCTTCGCAAATTCAGTCATTTTGAGTTTCGGATCATTTTCAAAGGCTCTTTGAACGTTCTCCGTTGAATTATTTGTGGTCCGCCTGAACGTCTGCCTGAGGCTTTCATTATTTTTAAGGCGGTTTTCGACCCGTTTCAACGTTGATATACTGACATTTTGCAACCTAACAATGTCCACCTTCAGGTGACCCACGCGAAGGAGAGCTGCTATCTTTATCCTTTTTGTTTCCATTACCAACAATGTATAAAAATGAACACTGTTACCAGTTATTATCTTATCTGAAATAGTTTAGGAATGAGTCATTGTCAATAAATTTCATCAAGTCTTTGAAATGAGTTTCACACTTTAAAAATACAAAACAGGTGAGGACTTTTGCAAAGCCCGGAATTATGAAATGTACATTTTTGTCAGATAATGAGTCTCAGTTGATCAAAATTATAAGACTACAAACAGAAATCGTAGGTGGCCTTTCGACAAGGCTGTTAGTTGAGCAATGGTTGAACTTAGAGATGAGTACTGCCTCCATTCCTGTTAATAACCTCAAAAATTCTGGTCCGCATACTGGAAATGAGGGTTTCTATGACGGTTGGAGGAATGTTGTCCCAGCTACTAAAGATGGCATCCCGAAGCTCCTTTACTGTCGCAAATTGCTTATCATTTCCGTAAACATCTCTCGTCAACCATCCCCAAACATTTTTCGTTGGGTTAAAGTCTGGCAAACATGCTGGATGACGTAAAAAAAGGACCCTATTTTCTTGAAGGTCATAGTCTGGCGGGCAATGTGGACTGCTGCATAATCCTGCAGGAAAAACCATTTATCACCACACAAACGAGGGTCCTCCGTCAACAAAGACGATCTTTGTAACATGCCAACATAACCAGCAACTGTTTGACGACCCTGCACCTCTTGAAGCTTCACAGTTCCCTGTAGTAAAATGCACCCCACACCGTAACAGAGCCTCCATCGCTGTGACGCTTGGAAAACATTTCAGAATGCATCTCTGTGTCATGTCAGTACCGTTGGAAGCCATCAGAGCCATCCAGATTAAACTTTTTTTTTCGTCATAAAACAAAACTTTGGATTTCTTTTCACTGCCCCATCTTCGGTGCTATAAAGCAAACTTTAAACGGACCACTTTGTGACGCGAAAACAACCAAGGACCTTTCAGACGCTTTGTATTCTTCATGCCTTTTTGTCGTAGGTGTCGCCTGATGGTTATTGAACTGCAATCAGCATCTGTAAGTGCCTTATTTGCCTGGAAGACCGTCCTCTGTCTTGAGGAACAGCCCGTTTAATTCTCCTACTTAATGCACGGGAGATTTTTGTCGGTCTACCACTAGATTAAGCTGTTCCATAACTCTCAGGGTCCCTTAGGAAATTGCAAATCACAGTTTTACTATGGTAAATTTCAGCAGCGATTGCACGCTGCAACAAACCTTGCTTAAGCAGTTCAACAATTCGACCACGTTCTACTTCGGAGAGTTTGCGTGCTTTGGGCGTAGTGACACATTCACACTATCAGTGCAAGCCTGTAACTGATCCGAAACGCCGTCGATTATCTTAGAGATAAATAGTTATATTACCCTGGTCTTATAATTTTGATCAACTGAAAAACTCATGATTTGACAAAAATGTACATTTCTTAATAAATTATCACAGCAGGTTATTTCGTTTTTCTCACCTTTTATATTTAGGAATTACTGTTCCCTAGTCAAAAGAGTTTATTAATTTATCATTACAATGTTATTATCTTACATTTTCAAGTGGTCTTAAACTTTTCAACAGGAGCGTTTATGTGTATACCTTCGGTCAGTTTTATTAATGGTCACCTGTATAGTCCTTTAATAGGAGGTTGTTAGCCTCATGGAGTTTTTCTCCGTTCCCACGTCGCCAGTCTGGTGTGATTTAATAATAATAATAATAATAATAACTTAGTGTATTCTCTTTCTACAGATCTCTGTGACCTTTTGACAGTACTTGGCGGATGTATGTCTTTACAAACATGTTTCTGAGAAGCCGATAATTCTAGTTTTTATGACGTTTTTAAACCCGGCTCTTTTAAACGTATCCGTCATTTTCAGTTGGGTTAAAATTGGGTGCGTGCGGTGGCCAACCCCAAACGTTTTTCTACAACGAACGTTGCACGTACTTTAAAAAGTCCTTGGGGTTACGTCGAGCTGAATGATCAAGTGCAGCTCAAGCTGCAAATTCCAGCTATAAATAAATCAATTAATCTAAGAGCTTAATATATCAACCTATTCCTCTTTTTCACGATGCGGCTATCACAGTAAAATGTGTTTGTCCGAGAAGAGCCACGAAAAACCTACCGAAATGTCAACCTTCGGGTTCAACAGACAAAAGTTCTTTGGAGAATTTCGTTCTCCCGTCATCCCAAAAGTATTACAGGCAACGCTGTGGCAGAAAAAAAAAATCATTTCAGTTTTGAACGGTCTTCTCTGCCCTTGTCAACGCTACCACTGTGGGAGAATAATTGCTTGGTCCTGGAGATAGAGAAGCATGGCATGACATTTACTATATTACCAACATAAACACGGCCCCCATCCAGAAAAGTTTCATTTACTTTACTGGGGCCATTATTGAGAAAAGTATTGTTAAATTGCAATTTCACAATGATTAAGTTCAGCTCAAGCTGCAGATGCCAGCTAATTGTCGGCTTCTCACAAACATGTTTGTGAGGGCATATAAAGGTAAGGGTAAAGTCAACTTAGACCACACCCTCACCTGAGAAACCAACATGCACTGGTTTGTGCTGCGGGTATAGGCCCACTGGCCCCAAATGAGTAAGTGTAGTCGCAGTCGCCCTTGGGTCACCATGAACTATGGCGTCAAATTGACGGAAGGAACAAATGACCCGAGACCCCCTACCCCCCTCATCTCTGAGGAAAGCAGTTCCACCACGGTACCGTGCATGCACACACAACTGCCGAGTCAGCACACCAAGATTTGCAAAGAGCTCGCGTGCCAGGCCGGGCATCGAACCGGCGAGCGATATAAGATGTTAGAGCTGAGAACGGAAGCATGCTGCTACCGTGGTGGCAAAGGATCACACAGATCTGTAGAAAGAGAAGACACCAAGTTATTAACCTATTAAAGGACTACACAGGTGATCATTATCAGGTTCAGCTCAAGCTGCAAATTATAGCTAAAAATAATTTAAATAATCTAAGAGCTTAACATAGAAGGGTAGCAATGTAAATTCATACCTACACCAGCAATCGCAGTTCAAGCGATTCCACTGGTACACAGAGCTCCCCCCACGCAGATCTGCCACATCACCAGCTGCCACGCTGAATATCTCCCGCTTTTTTGGTCTCGCCATTTTTGGTACTGTCATTCACTGATGGTTCTTCGCTGATGTTTTTCCTGCGTTTCACCCATATGGATAGTATTGCATTCATCAGATTCTTTCGGATCTTAGTTGCGTTTTGGGGTCGACTAAATGGATGTCTTTTACCTTTCGTCTCTAATTGCCTAGCTTTTTAGGAGAAGCACACGTGCTTCACATCGGAAATTGCTAGGCGTTAACTTGTCACACCCCAATCTGGGTTTGTATGGAATTCATTGCTGGCATCAGTGTGTGACTGTGTAGATTTGCAAGTACTAAAGCAAGCCGTAACCGCCTTCTTGAATGGTACTTCTTGGCAGTGTTTCAGGCGTCCTGGAGTTGCTTTTTATTTTATTTTAGCTTTCGATTATTCGTTGTGTAACTTTGAAAACATAAAAATAGCCAGCAATAAATATACGGTTATTAATATTAAAAACTAGAGAAGCACTCTGAGAGCGCATACTTCTGCTAAGCAAGCAAGAGAATACTGACAAAAAAATTTCAAATTGGCCCCAAAACCAGGTTTTCCTTTTCATCATCACCAATATCTGGTCATTTCTGCCTCTTGACATAACAGTTTTTGCCATTTTCTTGAAGATCCGTCCGTAGCCTCACTTAGACAAACATATAGTCAAACACACAAACGAACAAACAGATCATCACTAAACTTTAGCCATTTGTGCCTTCTAAGATTTCTAGCAATTCCTACAAATTTCATAAAGATTCGTCCATAACTGTCTGAGTTATGTTCTAACAAACAAAAAATAAACATTGAGACAAATAGACAAATGGACTGAGCGATCGTCACAAACATTTAGTCAGTTTCTCTTCGCAACAATCCCAATAATTTCTGAAAATTTCATGAAAATCAGTTCATCAATGTTTGAGTTAGGTTACCAAGGAAAAACATTTAGACAAACAACAAAGAAACAAACCAATGGTCGGACGGATCTCCACCAAAAGTTCATCACTAATTTTATCTAACATATCTAGCATTGCCTGAAAATTTCATGAAGCTCCATTCATAATTTTTCGAGTCACTTTGATGACAAACAAACACACAGACAGACAGAAAAACTCCAATAAAAACATAACCTCCTTGGCGGAGGTAACCATGAAAGTATTATACCATACAACAAGGAGGCAGCAACACAATTTGAGTCACAAGGTCGCTCGCGGCATCCAAAGTGTGCTACGCAAACAACACGAGTGGGACTTGGGCGAAACAAAAGCAAACGTTTCTATCTTTTCGCCTTCAACTTTTCGCTTTGTTCCTTGATAGTTTGAGAGCTTCATTCGAATTCAATTATTTAGCAACAAGCGCAGGTTGCTAAAGATTGGTGGGAGTAATCAAGAAGCTCTTCAAAGTTTAGGATTGTGTGAGAGCTCAGCGTAGCAGTGCTTGCTGCACATCACATGAGATAAGAGGACCAAGTCCATACTTTGAGATGAGGTCTGCACCAGCCCAAGTCGAAAGCGAATTAAGCTTCTAAATTGCTTCGGCAAATAAAATCAGGCCGGCTTCCTAACGAACTCGCCTGTGTCGGCACTTACGCAAGCCGCAGTCATTGTATAATACATTGATAAATGCAGTAAATGATTCAAATTCATTGGCAGCGAGTAATCGTCTCCAGCGATGGTGAGAGTGAGAACTTCCTGCATCTAAAACTATGTTCGCAATAGTTAGATACACTATATTTACGATTAAGTCTCATAATAGAATGCGAGCATCGAAACATGCGACATAGAGATAACACAGGAAATTAACATCTAAATAAAATATGGTAGAGCCAGAAGAACCGTTAGTAGGATCAACTTAATCTGTCAAAAGTTTGAAGGTTCTTTCTGTTCAGCTTAAAACAGTGAGAAACCGAGGCAGTGGTAGTAGAAGTTTTTATTAGCGCTTCAGTGGCACACTGCCTATATCGCGCCGAACTATTCCTGTGTATAACCACAGGCTCGTGCGCCGACTAGGGCGCGTTTCAAATTGTCAATGATTTTTATCTCGGCTTTTCTGCCGGTAGGTCTCAGAGTGGCCAGTGCGCTACTGAAAAGAAAAAGGCGCGAGTTGAGCATTTTTCAACCTCCGGGCGCGGCTGAACGCTGTCGCTCAGTTACGCCGCACAGGGGGAGGAAACGAAATGCAAGAAAGTACAAGTCTAGCGGGAATATGTCAGCCACCTCGATCGGCAGCCCACCTCCCGAAACAGAAGGGGAAGTATTGAGAGCCTACCTAACTTGACAAAACTAACCTTGTCTGCAGGAACTGCAGCCAGATGCTACATCCCCCGCGGAGAAGGCACTCGGGACCCTTGGGTGCGTGATGCCCAAACATATTGTGGCAGGGAAAGGGCCCGCCACAGAAACCGAGGTAGGTACATCTCCTTAGAAATGTATGGGTATAGCTTACCACTAGCTTCGTGTGTTGCGTTGTTGATGTTGGCTCAAAATATAAAAGCTAACGTTAGCATACTATAACAGTAAAAGGGAAATGTAACTGATATTCAGTTAATATTATTATATTCGAGTACCCGCGCTGTCAATAGTGACAGCGAGGAATTACTAAAGACCCTTTTTCGTTTAATGAGATTTTGTTATAAGTTTCTGTTGAATACGCTGCAACAGACGACTCAAATTGTCATAAAAGATGAGGGCTCTCTTTTTCAATTCATCTAAAGCAACACAATCGTCTCCCCACCTTAGGTGACATGCAGGAAAATCTTTCGTTTTCAAGTAACAAAACATTATTGAATTTAATTAAATTCCCCGCGGTGTATCCTAGATACCGAAGGATTAGCCTTCAGTACATGTAAGTTTTTCACTTGAAGCGAAAACTGCTCCGCCAAAGAAAGACAGCAAGCTAGAAGAATCATCACTTTGTGTGTACTTCATGGATCATCTGCTGAATTTATACGTCGTGAACTGAAAGCAAACGTATGTTCTGATGTAGGTATTGGAGAAAGTTCTAAAATCAGGCTTCATGGCAGCGCTAAGAGAAGCTGCAAATATCATTATGGCTACGATTGCAAGAAGGGTTGCGAGCAAGAAGTGCATTCAAATAAAAGGATATGGATCCAACTTTCACCATCTTCCGCAACCTGGTCATCTATCTTTATGAAAACTCAATTACAAAATCTGCAACTGGCCTATTTCCATTTCATAAAGAAGCGAACACGAAATAAATACACAAAGAGTTTCATTATATTAACGATGAGATGTTTAACCCTCCTTAGACACAACTATGGCGTTTCAAGAGAGGAAAAGGAAGGGATATATAGTAAGCCGATAAAAACGTGGAACCCATGCATGACAGCGTTCCCACACGGGATCAAAGTGCAGGGACAGAAAAAGTCAGAAAAATAGAGAAAAAACAGAATAAAGCACCAGCAGCACTAGTAGAAAATGGAAGGAAACCAACTGGGCATAAAATACAGACGTCCAGATGGCCTATAGCTAAAGCAGTAATATTTTTCAGTTTAAAAAGGAGCAAAATCTATCGATGAATCGTAATCTTAAACATAAAATATTACATGATATCCATACATTAAAAATTGGCAGCACATGTACCAGAAAGTAAACGCACCCGCCAATTCAAGTGGGTATTAGTTTTGATGTTATGCATTGCATATCAATTTCGTTTACTGCAAATCGCTGATTAAATGCCGATCAATATCGTGCAGTGGCTGAGAGAAGTAGCGCTATTCTGATTATTTCCTTCATTTTTTTTTTACCATGAACTGCGGTGGTTTGAGAAGCTGACACCCGGAACGGACAAGATCTTCACAGTTTTCAGCAGGCCGAGTACTTGTTGGAATAAATACTGGAGCTTTCCCCTTAAAATAACTTCTGGTGCTTCAGTGCAGTTTGCAGGAGCCTTACAGTACGTGACGACCCTCTGTGGAGATGCTTACAGGGTAAAAGCGAAATACTCCGCAACAGCCCAAAACAGCTGTCACGGCCGGGGTTCAAATTTTAGAGTTAGTCCAGCAGTCCATCAATGCTTCCTCCTTTTCAACATTATTATACAAAGTTGCGACGGACGCTGCAATGAATATTTGGTAACAGAAGACGACGGTGGGCACTGTACAGTGCTGCAGCATTACTTCCGAGTTTATTGCATCAAAAACCCCTTACTTTTTACTATGAAAACAAGAAACGCTGCAAAATAAAAGCAGTGAAATAATTTACACAGTTTCGTTATGGATGAAAAATTGAAAAAAACAGTCTTCAAGTGCAACGTTCCCACTGGATTAGTCAGAATATAGGCACCCTCTCTTGATATGTTCATGGTCGCATTTTACATTGAGTGAATTAGGCAGTACAGTAGTTTAACCTTCTCTAGGCAAAAAGGTCGCTTCCAAGTGGAAAAGGAAGGAAAATAGAGTATGTCAACAGAAAAAACGCGCTGGATTAGCGCTCATATGAACAATAATTCGGAAAAGGAGAACAACCGAATAAAACATCAAAGGCAGGAGAATGAAGATGAACGACAGTAAAATGAACACAAAGAAAAGACGCTCCGAAGACCTAAAGCTAAAGTAAACTGAGGCGTCCACAAGGGACTTGACTCCCAGAACATAGGACGGGCGAATCAACTAACCTAGCCACAATATTACGAGTATGCAGTGTACTTCTGACCTACTGTTCGCTGTCTCTGTACTGAGCACAACTGCCACATGAAGCAGTTCATTTAACACGAAACTTTAGCTACACACTTTTGGTGTTAGAATTACACACCGCATGCAATAATACAAACTTTAGTAGGTATATCTCGTGTGCGCTTGCCATATTCTGAATCAACAAGCCTTTTAACACCAGAAAAATAAAAAAAAAAAAAAAAAAACCAAACGCTTTTGCAATTACAGCAAAACACAAAATTTTTCGTACATCATCGAATTAATACAGCCAACCTCTTTTCCTAAGCTCGCGCTATTCGAGCCGTATCACGTAAATCACTTGGTCGCCTAATTTTGCTCGCAGTTCCCTCTAATTTTCTAATTTCCCGTAAAGAGGCGAAAAGCAAAGCAGTTCTTGAAAGGAAGTTCAATGTCTCGGAAAAGATGGATGATGCAGTCGCCACTGCTTTTATTGTTGATTCTCTGGACGAGGGAAGGGACTGAGCGCCACGACGTGGTCACCTTAATCTCGCAACCATCCATTCTCTGCAGACATTTTCTGAGGACAATGTGAGACTATCGCTCCAAGCACACTGACAGCTTTCCTCTATTCAACATACAGGCTATGTACGCTGCGAGTCGTGTTAATGATTTATTAGATAACGATATAACGACAAAAAAGTAGAAATGACACGCTTTTCAACCTTCGTATACCGGACAAAAAAATGTAGCTGCCACAAGACTGGACATTCCTGGTAATTTCCCCTCAAGAAACTGATAATGGCAACCAAAACGGACTGATTAGGTCGCTGAACTCAAAAGCCAGAAAGCTGTCAACTATTCTTTGAACTCGGAAGCAGAAACCATTACGACGCGATTCACTTCCACATGAGAAAAAATGATGACCATGGAGATTATGCAGGAGCTCTCAACATAAAAGTGCTCCGTGGCACAGGTGCCGCTTCAAAATCTACTCTCACCATAAAGGAGCTCCAAATCGTACAAAGAAAATATTGGTAAAGCGGAGCTCTCATAGTAGACAACATAAACTGCGGCAGCAAGCGAGCCCGGGGTATTTTTGGGACTTCTGTTCTGCCTCGTTTGTTCTTTTGTTTAACTCAGGAGCTCTCTACTCCTAGAACTTCACAGAATATCAAAAAAAGCATGAGATAGGAAAATTTTCAATACTACAAGAACAAAACAGTCTCATACTGATATAAAACTCAATGCAGTGAAGAGCATAATATAGAGTAGCAATACTATAAAAAAAGAAGAAAACATTCTCAGGCAAAAGCCTGTAAGTGAAGAACATAACGCAGAGTAGCTATTTAGCCTTCGTCAGTTGAGAAAGGAATAGAAGCTCAGAAGTAAGGAGCCTTTTGCACTGAGAAGTGAGCCACGGAAAACACGTGACTCTTCACAAGCCCTATCCTTAGTTTCAAATATGAGACTGTGGGCAACGAATTGCTGAAGAATGCACTGAAAATTTAATATACGGAGAATGGTAAAACAATGAGTAATGTTGAAGTTAAACACTGAGCAGCAAAAACATGTTAAATTTTCTATTTGCATGATATATGAAGATATGACATTTCGTGATGTGCCATACGGTAAAATTTTGTCTCCCATAAGACACTTCGCTTAAGTGTAAGCATTCACGCAAGTACAATGAACTGAGTAGCGCGTCGAAAGCTGCGTAAGCTCCATCCATTATGAATCACTCTGCATTCTGCTCAGGCATCCGCAAGCGAGGCCATTTTCGCACGATATACTTTCACGGAAATAGGCCACGTCGGGAACCTGATGCGTCCTTGCTCACGGAACATCCAAATCGAATGAACAACATTTCGAGCGGCCGTTTTTCCGAGCATATTTTGGCTGGGCATTTCGCCGGCGTTCATTTCATGAAACCTCTCGTGTTGTCGAGTGAGTTTTTATTTTTTTGCAGCCGTAGTGAGACGCGGAACATGGCAAACCTCTTAAATGTGCTTTGGACAGCCAGTCTGTCAGAGGAGAGTGCAAATTTGTGAAAGTGGCCGGTGGTAGTGGCGGAAGAGTGACACTACAGTCGGAGAGTTGCGACAGTGGGATGGGGAAACCTGCCACATATGGGGCAGGGAGAGTAGAGACATCTGGGACAGGGCAAGTTGCGACATATGGGTTATGGAGTGTTGCAACACAAGGAACAGAAAGCTACGACACGTGGGACAGAAAGCTGCAACATCTTCGACAGGAACTGCAACATATAAAGTAGGAAAAATTGCAAAACTGAGATAGAGGGGACAGCTTTTGTGTCTGGGAGATTTGCAATATCTAGGACAAAAACTGCGACAGTAGGAAGGGGAGATGGGCGACATTCGGAACAGGAAAAGCTGTGATATTAATGACCGAGATGGCTGCGACATCCGGAGCTGGGATAGTCGCGACATCCGAGGCAGAGATAGTTGCTACATATGGGTGAAGTATAGTTACAACACCTGGAATAGGACAGATACGACATCTGGGGTTAGGGATAGTCGAAACACGTGAGACACGAATAGTTGCAGCATCTGAGACAAAAAAAAGAAAATAAAAGAGATACCCTATGTCGATAAACACGTGGAACCAATGCACGAGGGTAGCTTATTCCCTTCTAGGATCAACGCGCATGGGGACATTGGGTCGGAACAGAAGATAGGAAGAAAGAAGATAGAAAGACAGAAGTACTAAGTAATAAGTTAAAGTATGAAAATGGAAGGAAACTAAGTGGGCAAAACGAAAGACGACCCAAAGGCTTAGCAAAGAGTAACATGTAGTGCCCTCCTGGGACGCTGCTTCCCGTAACATGCTGTACGATGGACGAACTTAACTTATGTTACCCAATGGCCTATACTTTGCTCCCAGGCAGGTACCTCTGTGAGTAAGGTACAGCTAGCAGTTATAGTACAACAGAAGTACTGAAGTACGGTATAATACGGTGGGCAGCTTGCGATCCTGACTCAGGGACACATGTGATAGCGAGGCACGGCAAGGTGCGGCTTTGACACAAACACAGGTGAGAAAGCTACGTTACTATATTTGCAGCTTTTCTTAGCGCTGCCATGGAGTCTGATTTTTATAACATTTTCTAAACAGCGAAACATTTGTTGGCTCTCAGTTCATGACGTATAAATTCAGTAGATGATCCACGAAGCATACACGAAGCATCATATTTTCAGGGGGCAGGAGACACTATTATTAAATTTTCTTCCAGCTTGCTGTCTTCCTTTGACGGAGTAGTTTTAACTTCAACAGAAAAACTGATGTACTGCAGTAGGCTTATCATTCGGTAGGTGGGACACGCGGCGGAGACTTTTATTATCTACAGTAGGGTAACGTATCTAGTACCCGTCCACCATGCTAGTAGCGGTCCACCTGAGTTTATAAACGTCATGCGTGAAAACTAGCAGTACTAGAGAGCCGTATAGGCTGAACCTGTAGAGTGCTACTTAGGCTACAGTTTAAGCTATATGTACGGCTTTCTAGCACTGCTAGTTTTCACACAGGAAGTTTTAAAACCCAAGTGGACGGCTACTAGCATGGTGGACGGGTACTAGACATGTTACCTTAATGCTTTACTGCTTGCCAATGTAAATTTTTTTCGCCTGTCAACTGAGGTGTGGGACGATTGTGTAGTTTGGATGAATTTAAAGAGAAAGCACTCATCTCTTATGAAAATTTGAGTCGGTTGTTCCAGCGTATCCTATAGAAGCATATTAGAAAGAATGTAATTAAATAAAGACGGGTCTTAAGAAATTCCTTGTGTCATTTTTGACAGTGCGGGTACTCTATCTTTTATATTATTAATAACGAGCAGCACAGTAGGTTGTCACCTGACTTTGAGAGCAACAAAAAAAAAAAAAAATGCTGAGTTTGCCCCCACTATCGGCCACACTCTTAGCTGACTAAAAAATACCTAAATTTAAATACTTTAAGCGTATAGTTTGTTACACCTCTGACTTCACAAGCTGACTGTCATATATGAGCAAAATGGCGTAGAACACAGTGATTCAACTACACTACCTGACACTGAAAGTCTGTCAATCGAGCATTGGTATCAACTAGATTTCTCGCGGAAATTTACAGTCGGAAGTACAACACAAACTCGCGTGACAAGAGTATGGCAGACTCAGAACCTTTACTGGGCCTTGGGCCTAAAATAAACACTGCGAACGCAACACGGTTTGCTGTTGACCAGACATTCTGGTCAATCACTGCTTCACTCCAGCGGGCAGTAACTCCGTTTTATGCACGTAGAAAGTAAAGAAGGACAAGACACATGTGCAGGGCGGCTGAGTAGAAGGCAAAAGTTGAGGGAAGGGCTACAATTAGAGGAACTGGAGCGGGTCGGCCCAACAAGCAAGCAATACCCTCAGTCCGGTGACGGAAAGGCTGCACTGTCGCTTCTATATACAAACGCCGGATAGGACCCAGCCGCCGCTCTGGGCCGTTTATAGCAATTGTCAGCCTAAACCGTCCCTGGACAAAAACAAACGACTGGAGAATTCGAATAAATACATTTGGAGCGAGGCGTTGT
>LQNS02278146.1:1551720-1570161 GCA_001587735.2 Parhyale hawaiensis | reverse complement strand
TGTCGCTTCTATATACAAACGCCGGATAGGACCCAGCCGCCGCTCTGGGCCGTTTATAGCAATTGTCAGCCTAAACCGTCCCTGGACAAAAACAAACGACTGGAGAATTCGAATAAATACATTTGGAGCGAGGCGTTGTTTAATTCAAATAACACCCGGGCTCCCTCTGCAGCTATCGCATTATTGAAAAGTTTTTCGAGGAGTTTTGGGAGGCGGGAAAATCAAGCAGGAGCGAAGACTTGAATTGCCGGCTCATTTGCATTGCCATTTAGACCTAATGAAATGGGTGCTCAACTGAGACACATGGTGACAGCCAGCCAAACTTTCGCCAAAATAGTCTGGAAGATTCCCAAAAATATGCGCCTACTGCACACACAAAGCAAAATGTTGACAAATGTAACTGGTCTAGCGCGTCTATTTTAGACATTCTCATACGGCAGCACACGGTAGTTCTAGGTATTACTTGCTGCGTTGCATACAACAATGAGAAGTTCTTGATTCACACTATGAAAGTGCGTAGAAAATAATATATTATTATTATCATCAATATTTGTAACGATGAAGCCACTAAACTGACATCACACACGTATTTTAATGTGTAATTTGAATGTATTTTCATTGCATTTCAATTCTGTGAATAATTTATCGTGCTTTGAAGCAATTTACGCAAGTTATATAGCATTGACATTGCTATGCAATTCATTTTGCCTTTGAGATGTAAGTCAGCGACGAGTTCCAATTTATATCGATGAATGAACATATTGTACTCATCAGAGTATCACATTCAATCATTCTCGGCGGTGAATGTCATTCTAAGAAGACAAAATAGTCCGCACTTTATACTAGCATAAAAACAAGAGTACCACCAGTGTTTGCTTCAACGAATGGAATTTTATTTCCTATCATGCTATAAACATATGTATAGAAAGCTGAAAGCTCATACAGTATGGCTGGACTGCACGGGATTTATATGACAAACGTCAACGCCCGTGAGGAGCCCCATACCATAACAATGGTAGTGTTCGCAATATGACAGAGCATTGCCGCTATTATTAATTAGAGTGTGTAATGATGCAGTAGAGTTATGACAGAAAAAAAACAGCGCTGTGATTTGAATAATGCAAGAAATTCTTTAACACACGAAGTAGCATAGTTAATAACTAGTGCTCCAAATTATCCATAGGTACGACTCAAGGGTGATGATCAACTTAATTCTTCTCGAGCTAAGTTTCCTTATAACTTTGTAATATATACGGAGCTAAGGCATTACATTCATTGCTACGACTAAACGGCCAATGATAAAAGTGAACCGCACCTTTCTCAGGTTATGATAGCAAGCAACAAGGCCTCTCACTCAGGGAATTCCCAACGGAAGAGAAGAACCTTTAAAACACACATTGTAAACTTGAGCACAAGAGCAGTAAACGAAAATTAAGTAAAAAATATATGACATAGCCTACTGAATATAACACTGTATAAGTATGAATGGTGTCTGCCGGCCGTTTGCCGATACGCCACACTGTAAATAGAGAGTTTAAGATGGATAGACTGTGAGTGAAAAGAAAGGCTTTACAGGGCAGTTATTGCTAGCAAAATCCATATCGAACTCATTTTGACGATATCAGTAGTCGCAATCCTCCAGTAATATATGTAACTTTGTTGCTGTTCACCAATCAATACTGTTTGTAGATGAAATATGAAGAAGAAAAAGACAGCAAAACACTCACAGCAGTATCACAATTTCAAGAGCGACAATTAAAAAGGGGTATCCATTAACGCCGGCGGTAGAGGCCAGTAACGATAGCGCGGGAGGCCAGTAAACTGTAACTCGGAGCGGACAAGATCTTGCAAAAACATACTTATGGAAGCAAATTAATACTCAACTCTACGGGTGGTGCACCGATAGTTTCACTAATTACGTATCAAGTCTTTATAAAATGACATCAGGAAATTTTTGTTCTCCCTTCACTAGCGTGTTTTTTTTTTTTTTCACTGTGAAATTGCAGACACTTTGTTGAAGTTTGTTCCTTATATTACAGCATTTTAGTACCACTGATCACAAGAATATTAGACCTGACATATCCATCATAGGTACATAAAATATAGATACCTGTCAATGGGAATCTAATAGTTTCCAATGTAGGCACTACATGAAATACATAAAACAGAAAATAAAGCAACATAGCTAAATTACAAAAGGGAAAAATTATATTGAAATAATCTACAATATTTTGTGGTGTTTTTCTTTCGTAGCAGGACTACTTTGCAAAATACTTCAAATGAAAGTACACATTAACTCAACAAAGTGTACGTTGCTTTCTCCTAAGGCTGAGCTCGCAATAGTGACGTTACAAGACGTGTGAATACGAGGCATATACTTGAAAAATGCCAGATAAATTGAACGAAAGAGCACGGGTCAGTCCTTTACAGTACCTATGTCAAGAATATATTCTCGATGCTATCTCGTCAAATCTCAAAGGCCTCTGTAAGTTTTACGGAAAAACTTCCTCTCGTGGTTTACGGGAATTGTTCAATAATAATATTTCTTCTAGGTCACCCACTAGGTACTTACACCTACTGCGCTTTACAGCAGAAAGTTAGAACGGTATAAGCTGTCACTTCTGCTTGATATGCAAAGTGGACTCTTGTGGGTAATTTCATTAGTTTGTTTTGAAAATTATTCGAATATGTTATACATATGATTCAGGCCTATCAGTAAGCACCGACAAAATTTACGAATTACATAAAAATTGACAAGCAGCGTAACAGAAACGTTCTTCAAATACTCATACAATTGTTCAACAGAATACAGTTGCCAATCCACTTTAAGATGAACAAAGTACGAACAAAACACAGAAGTTTTTAGACTACAGCATTCGGAGATGCATGATTAGTGTGTCTACATATTTATATAGAATATTTTACCGATGAATTATGTAAACGAGGGAATATACGAAAAATGACAAAATTTCGTCATACAAAACATTGCTTTCATTATGGCGTTAAGTTCAAGTACCCCCATAGCGTACACTGTTTGTCCGGGGGCTGACTTCAAGGGCTCTTTCAGTGACGCGGCTTTGTTTTTTTTTCTCAGAGTGCCAGGAAATGTACTGAAATTCCATACATTTTAAGGTACTTTCTTGGCATTTCTGCTGTCAGCCTATCACTGTTCATTTATAGAAATTGTTTACAGTGCGCGTGGAATTTGTAAGGGGTAAAGTACCAGAGCAAAACGCCTGACGTACGTTCATCGAGACGCTAACTTCAAATGATAATTATTATTGTACGTTAGCTTAACAATCCCTTTTCTGAAAGCAAGTATTTCTAGACAGTAAACGAAATAAATATGCATTACACGGCAGCAAATAGGAATAGAGCATCACAGTGCAAACGCAAGGCAAGGCGGCAAGGAAGAGGAAACCTGCACTGGCTGTCAGCAGGCAAAGAAGAAAGCAGCCAAGGAAGCACGGTAGAGAGATGTCCATGACGGCTAAATAAGTCGGAGGGGTGAGGTAGATAGATTGATTTCGGGGATTAGTCTAAGCCCCGTATTATTAATATTATCATTATTGCCTCCGCCAGGGGCGGTATGTTATTGTCGTGTTCATCACGCCCAAGCGAAGCGAAAAGCGGTGATAATGTTTTCGGTGAAGATTCAAGTAGAGTGCGTTACCTTTGATTATGCAAATACAATTTTTTATTCATTTTTCAAGATAAGAGTCAAATATTTAAAATGTGAATAGTAAGTTAGTGCACAGGTATGTTGTAACTATAAAAACAACTACAGAAAAAGAAAACGGAACAATTTCCCAAGTTTTGGCAACATTTGCTTATTGCATAGGTTCTGCTGTTATCGTAGATTATGCAACATCACTCTTTAGTCAACATGGGCAAGAAATGCGGTTTAAAAAGTGAAGAAAAGATCAAAGTGACCTCGTTATTGGCTTCTGGTAAGACAACATTCGAAGTTTCCAAGGAATTACAGCGTGATCACCGACCACATAAGGCTTATGCAATCGAAGGTAAGGTCAGCCAGAAAACTCCGGATAGAGCCTCTACGAGAAAATTGAATACTCGGGATATGCGACATTTGAAGGTCTCTATCGCTAGAAAATAACTTTCTACAAGTAAGGCGATATTTGAAGACGCTGGAGCCCCAATACTAAGCAGAAAGACAAGATGTGAGGTTCTGCAGAAGCTAGGGAAAGTGAAAAAGGATATTAAACGACCACTTCTAACAAAAAATCACAAAGAAAATAGGGTCAAGTGGGCTGAAGAGTACATGAAAACTGATTTCTTCAATGTCATATTTACTGACGAATGCAGAGCCACTCTTGATGGTCCAGATGGCTGGGCGTCTGAATGGGTCCTCCATGACCGTCCTCAACAGACACGGCTTAAGCGTCAACAAGGTGGTGGAGGTATAATGTTTTGGGCCGGGATAGTAGGTGACACCCTTATTGATTCATTTGAAGTGGCAGAAGGAGTTAAACTGAATGCAGAAAGGTACTGCCAGTTTCTTGAAGGCAACTTGATTCCATGGCTTGATGAGCAGCCTATCGCACGCAGATTAAAATTGGTATTTCAGCACGTTAACGCTCTCTCACACCGAGCACGGTACACTGCTAACTGGCTTGCGGATGGAGGATTCAAATAAAAAATTATTATGATCTGGCAAGCGAATAGCCCCTATTTAAATCCCATTGAGAACCTCTGGGCAATGATCAAAAGGAAGGTCTATGAAGGTGGTCGGCAGTTTTCGAGCAAAGTAAGCCTGTGGAATGCAGTAAAAACAGCAGCAGATTCTATGCCACCATCTGAAATATCAAACCTGACAAAGTCCGTTGATAATCGCCTTAAAAAATCATGAAAAATGGAGGTTGCCATGTTCAAAATTACCTTATGTTTACCACTATTGAACACTTATTTCAGTGTTTATTGAATAGTTTTCTTTATAATTTCTTGGTTTTGGACGTTTATCAACAATATTCCTGTTCACTTGTATTTATTGCCTCTTTATGACGCTTTTATTAGCTTGTAACATAATCTGAGGTAACAGTAAAAAACTCGTAAATAAGCAAATTGTATGATAAACTTAACCAATGGCTAATTATTTATTTTACAAGTGCTGTTTATATTGGTAACATAGCCATACACATAGTTAATATCGATATTTCAAAATTAGACACTCATCTTGAAAAATCAAGTAAAAATATTCTATTTGCATAATCAAAGGTTACGTACCTGCTGTATAACACAGTATTTGTCTCTCCACCCAAAAAGAAGGAGAAGGAATTGAGCGATGTTCATAATTTTTTGCAGGGAGTCAGGTGGGTTGACCTAGATGGGAAAATGCTAAAACTCTGGATTAAACTGGCCATCAAAAATGACGGCGTTGAAGTTTGTTATCTGTCCACCCAAAAAAGGCGGAAAGAGTTGAGCCAAAATAATAATAATTTTTTTTCCAGACTGTCAGGTGGGTTGACTGAGATATGAAATATGTAAAAAATATAGTTAGCTGGCCTTCAAAAATGACGTCGTTGAATTTGACCCCGCTGCGGGTGATGGTCTTACGTAAGAGGCGTTCTAGTAGTTGGTCTGTTTTCTGTTTCTCTGTCTCAAAGATAACTCAAAAAGCATAGACATTTCTTTACGAAATTTACAGGGATTCTTAGGGATGTTAGGAGTAACAGATTATTAATTTTGGTGAAGCTCAGTTCAACCCTTTGTTTGTCGGTCTCTTTTTTCTTAGGACCATACCTAAAAAATTATGGAGAGATTTTTATTAAATTTACGTTTTTAGATAGGTATATTATGATGAGTAAATGATCAACTTTCTATGATAATCTGCTTGCTCCTTTGTCTCCTCGTTTCATTTTAAGTCTGTTAGCAAAATAACTCAAGAAGTTATGAACGAATCTTTCTAAAGTTTACAGGAACTGTTAGAAATGCTAAAAGACATAAATGATCAAATTTCTATGAACATCGGTTGGTCTCTTCATGTGTCTAATGTTTGTCAACAACATACCGCGAAAAGTTACGGACGGGTCTTGAAGAAAGTTACAGAAGCTATTATTAAGGTCAAAAGGTGAAAATCATTAGATTTTGATGCTGATGCAAAGGAAATTATAGTTTCACAACCAATCTGTGAATTTTTCATTCCCGTTGCCTTGCTTGGTGGAGGTATCACTCTCAGAGTGCTCGAGTTATTATTAAAACTGCTATGGTTAGACGTCCACGGACTGGCAATAAACCCCAAATGAAGCTTAGTGCACACCAAGAAGCCAAAGACGCTGCTAAGAAAAATCCACCGAAAACCCATTAACAGCTGACTTAAACGCCTTCAGATAGACACGACCGAACCCGAATCCCGGCACCGAATTCCAAGTCAAAATAGATTTCATCTTGCCCGCATTTACCTTTATACTCCAGGCAGAGAACCATGCACTACTGCGCCACAAGTCCCTATTCAGAGACTGAGCTACAGCACTACGTATGCTGAGGGTTTGTATCACGGCTATCAAAGCGCTATCATCAGTACTGTTGATCAACGTGTTCTCCAAGGAAGAGACCATGCCGCTCGTGTATAGAACAAAGAGCAATGGGCCAAGCACGCTACTCTGAAGTACTCCCGAGATCACCGTGACTGAAGCACCCAAGCAGCCATCTAAGGATACACTCTGCGTTCGGTCTGAAATAAAATCATAAATGATTTACAAAACCCTACTACCTACGTCAAATGACTCCAAGTTCAACCACAGATCCATGTGATTGGCCCTACAGAACCACGCACTAAAATTCAACTGAACAAGGAGGGCGTGCTTGAGAACGACGGTCCAGGGTCGACTGAAAATAGTGCGACAAAGACAACAAAACGTCACAACAACTGAAGCCTTTTCTTTACGCAAGCTGACCGCAGATAGCAGTCCAGCAACGTAAATGAAGCGCCCCAACATAAATAAGCCACCAATTTCTCGAACACTTTCTACGATATGGGCTTTACCATAGGCAATGGAGTGATAATAGGCATCACTGGACCTTTGGGAATAGGAGTCATATTCCCAGCTCGCTAACAAAGGGGAAAATTTCCCAAGCGAATAAACCATCCGAAAATCATCCCTTGCACAACGTACCGGAAGCTTCAGTGAGGTAAAGGAAGGACATGAACATGTGCCATGTCGAGGGAATTGTAGACGCCAAGCACGAGAGTGTTTCCACTTTGGATCAACGCGTATGCGAATAGCAAAGAAGCCGAGAAAGAACAGATATAAGCTCCATCAGTAGGAGCATGTAAATGGAAAGAAGCTATGTAGGCCCGAAAGACAGGCGTCCCAAAGGCCTAACTAAGGCTAACGTAACCTTTGACGAGCTCCGGGAGGTGCAACGCCCTACTTTATCATCCATATTATAATATTCCCAATTTCACTATAGCACAGCCGCAAGTCATAGGATAATTGAACCGAGGTAACACAACTCTTTCGGCCCATCATATGCCCCTGGGGGTAAGAAAGAACAAACAAGTAGCACAGTGCTTCCAGCTTCTCAACAGACGGTTAGAGTTTCAGTTGTTAAGCAGAGAAGCGAACACCTCTCGGGAGGTCCAACAGATGAGGCCCCCAAGTAAGAGACCAGAGAATATGGAGCAGGCACCTCCAATGTGACACGAGCACAAGAATTAGCGGCGATGCAGCAGCCCAAAGACAGCGTGTTTGTGTGGACCTGCTCAGATAAACGAGGCACTAAACAGTAAATTTACGAGTCTTTCAAATCCCCCTGGATTATTCGCTAGCGAGGTTAATGAAATATTCCTCACTATTTCTACGGGTATTTTTGGAAGTGTGCGACGTTCCAGGAAAACATGGCGGAAGAAATAGCAAGGTAAGTCTGCCAGAGAGGGAATATCACGATACATGGCGATTCGCTCACATCTAAAAAATTCTACCCAAAAGTTGAAACCTTTGTGCTTTAAAAAAACTTAGAAATGAAATTTATACT
Organism: Parhyale hawaiensis; assembly: GCA_001587735.2. Lineage (NCBI taxonomy): Eukaryota > Metazoa > Arthropoda > Malacostraca > Amphipoda > Hyalidae > Parhyale > Parhyale hawaiensis. The sequence goes on along the minus strand of LQNS02278146.1, from coordinate 1,562,166 downwards.
TCTCAGACGCAGCCTAGTGAAAAAAAATAATGTGAAACTCAAAAAAGTTGCTGCATGGTGGTATAAAAAGGAAAGGCAAAATTTTTCAACGAATACATTGCCATGCAAAATTGCAATTACAATTACTATTTGCTTCGACAGAGCATGGTGAAACGTTCACAGCGCTGAGTAAATGAAAACACAAAAACATTAATGAATTATAAATTTGTAAACTAGTTCCATCTCAGATCCCATTATTATTAGCCAACGGCCATACCACATTGAATGCACCGCTTCTCGCCCGATCAATAAAGTTAACTAACGTTGGGTTGGGTTTGTACTTGATGAACAAATATTAGCCCTCATGCTGGGACATATTCTGCTGGGCCCTTTCCTTGACACAATATGTTTGGCCATCACGCACCCAAGGTTCCCGAGTGCCTTATCAGCAAGGGATGTAGCATCTGGCCGCAGTTCCTGCTGACGAAGTTAGTTTTGTAAAGTTAAATAGGTTCTCTGCTTTCCTCTTTCTGTACCGTGACGTGGGCTGTCGATCGAGATAGCCGACCTCGTACGCGGGACATCTCTAGTCTCTCTCGTGTGGAAGGACACATAAGGGGCCGACCACTTGAGTGTCTCGTACTATACTTTACGCCTTGTTTCCCTGCCCGTAGTAGCGCACGTGGCCACCACGCCTACCCATTATGCGGCATTTGAATACTGCACAAGTAGTTTCTCTGTTGAAACGCCTGAGCTGCGGCTACGGAGGTTAAACAAAATATATAATAATAATGAACAACTATTATTACAGTCTGCTGTAGCGAAGCGAAAGCGATGATCTCTGAGCGACGGAGCGGTGTGCGTGTGTCTGCGTCCCACCGCGCACCCTGGAACATGTGTCTGTGCGGGGCTGACGGCTCTAAGCATATCAGAAAGTTTCCGTCTGACGTCGTGTTATGCTGTGGTCTGTGAATCTGCTCGAGGGATCGATGAATATATCATTTTTGAAACCCCACTCTTGGGCGTCAAGAGACTGGAAAACTCAAAGGAAGCACAACGAAACTTTAAATGACCGCCGGCAATACAGCTGAGAAGTATCACTGGAAAGAAAAAAAAAATACTGGCTGACTAGGACACCTATACAACCCGACATAGCGGGATACAAATTTCTGTAATGAAATGTGGTCGGTTTGACGCAAATCGAGAACTGAATCACCGATTGAATCGAGGACGGCGCCAAACAGCCACACATAGACCGCGTGTTTCTCTCACAGATTTGGGACAGGTGCGTGTAGTTAGGACCACTCGTTGTTAAATACCTAAAACATACAGAAGCCAGCAATGTTCCGCCAGTGTGACCGATACACACTCACGCTCGGCACACAACCGACTAAGCGGATATATCGGTCTAAGATACCAAGGTAACTAGCATCTAGGCCCAGCGGCATAGAAAAGCTGAGGTTACCTACGGGATCTCCCTGGAGGTGTGGCACCCCATAACATAGGAAGGGCAGACAGAACTAGCCTAATCTCATGACCTCCTGAGGGGTGGGCAAAAAGCTTCTGACTGTCGCTTATAAAACCATACTTGTATTTGGTATGGGAGCATCAGCTACAACATTTGGGACCACCGCGGCGCCACCGAAAAGCTGAATTGCGGTTTTAGCTTCTGCGGCGACCCTAATTGTTTGTCGGGAGACTACAGATACGACCTACTTTTCTATTTATCCATCATAAAACATTAACAAACGAATTTTACGTACCGTTAATTGATACTCAATATCAATCTCGCCTAGTTTGAGAATGTGTGTTGTGATGAACTCAATTCTGTCACAGGAAATCTCAACTATCACTTCACAGCTAAAACTCCAGTTGAATTTATTCGGCTACGTTTGAGAGTAATAATGCATACGTCGTCAGCTTGGTCCACTGTGGCTGCATGCACTGGACGTCGAGCCTGAACTGGATTCTTCAGTGGCCCCAAAATAACTGCCCGAAACTTTCACACTCCTAATTTCACGCTGGAGTATGATGGGTGGTCTAACCTCGAGACTGCCTTTGTCTAGCCCTGGATTTCCGATACTCATCGGTTTTGCAAGAACAGATCTTTTCTTTAACCACCCATGCTTTGACATACTAATATGAACAGCAAGGGCTGCCATCACACCCTAAGCAAATACAAAAACTAAAAAAAAGAACTGGTGCATTTTATGTGCCAAACTTTTTGCTTGTCTTCTCCATAATCGTTGTCCTATCTCCTGCAGTGAGAGTTAGAACAGCGCCCATTTCACGGTGGCTTAGAGTATACAGAACATACGACTACCGGCTCTAATGTAGTGTACAATAGTGGATGCGCTCATTGGTTCCCGTACGGCGAAAATACCAAATATATCATCTTGTCAGTTGCAATACACTGTGTGCAAAATATAAAAAGCAACTGATGAGTTTTGAGTGTTAATGCAATGAAAAACAAAGACGTTACTCGCTTCAATGTTTTACGTTTCAGCACGACTTTATAAATCTTCAAATGAACTGCCTTACCGTACTTAAAATGATCTGCACAGTACCATAAAAGCTTTGCATCTCCATATTATAGTGTTTCTCCTTTGCAGTTGCATCTTGTAGTCGACAAGATTAAGAGGCAAGATAATCGTTGAACTTATGTATAGGCCAATTTGATTTCACAATCGTTCAGTAATGACAGCAAAGTATTACTTTCCAGCAGCAGGATGTCAAGAGATCAACCATACACAGATGCGCTCATAGTATAGAGTGTAGAAAGCTCAAGTATAAAGTGTAGAAAGCAAGCACCACATGCAAACAGTACACTAAAGTCAATCACTGAATATTTGAAGGGCTTTTCACCTAGAAACAGACTAGTGTAAGCGTTTCACGCCATTCATAAAATAGAAATACAATAACAAGGGTGAAAGTATAACTGCGTATTTACCCTATTAGGACAAGCAAAAAGTGTTTCTCGTAAGAATAACATTAATTGAAACGTCGTTTATGAAGTACGCTATCTTTGGTTGAACAAAAGTAACAAAAACGTTCCCTATTATCAGTCTATTTCTGAAAGTCGCAGAATGTGCACAGATCAAACTGACAGAAACAAAGGAGCACGAGTCTCGAGAGCGTTCGCAACAGTACAAAGCTAGTAATGAATGCCACGAATGTCCAAGCAACTTCAAATAAATTTTTAAAAGTCCGCATTGTGAACAAGACCAAGTTCAGAAAACAATATGAATAATTTCTACCAAATGGTTTATTATTCCTGCACCACCCACGAGAATCTTTACGGAACATATTTCTATACTAGCGTTTGTCATACTTTCCCTAGAACCGTAAGTCTACATAAGCCTTATGATCATTTCAACTACAGTAAGTCAGAGACATAGTTCCACCATCTCTTGTACTGAGTGTTGAGAGTAAACACACCAACAATATCTGATACTCCCCCCACACGAGCATGCAATACTTCAAGCTGCAGCTCGACCCTTGCAGCAATTTCGCCCGAGAAGCGGAAGGGCGGAAGCATCTTTTCGTGTTGAAAGATGTTGCTGTCCATGCAGCAAATCAATTCATCGGACCGTTCTTGTTCTCAGTCATTGTGTCGAAAGTCATCGCCAGCAAGTCAGCGTTCATTTCTTTGATTTCGAGCTCAAGCGATTTTGCATTTGGCAGCGGCGGGCGGCGCTCAGAAAGCGGCGAACGCCAATAGGGAGAGAGAAGGTTCGTACCTTTATGGAGATACCTTCCTGTTATTCTTGCAATCGCTCCTATTGCAAGTCAAAATACGACGACCAGACAATACTTTTTTCACGAGGATATAAAGCGAAATGTTCGGAGCCAATATAGGAAATGATCCTTCCAGAGAAAGAGATTGGAATTTGGAATGTTTGCAGTCGTCGGCCAATGGAACTCGCAGAAAATTCTGAGGCGAGCAGTCAACTTTCTTTCCCAGGACACGTCGACTTAGGAGCTCATGAATTGAAGATAAAAAGGAAGAACTAATACACGCTGGTTATCAGGATACAGCTACCGTACCTATTACATTATAGTTCTTCTATGGCGGTTTTGCTGTCACGGTTCTGTGCAGCCCAACATTGCATTAAATAAGGAATTCGGCAGAAATTGACACACCGGCTAAGAAATGTGGTATTTCTTTAGCCAAAAAAGAAAGGACAGATAGCTTGTCGAGTACCACAAAAACAGTGTTTTCAATCGAGGTAGACAATCTTATGCAACATGCGTGGGAAGTTTATTTTTCACTAATACTAATGCGACGTAAATAACCTCAGTGTAATCTAAAGAACAATCTCATTAGCTACTCACTCAGACGTACTGAAGTTGGATAGTACTAGTAGTAGAAGAATAAGAAAGCTGAAGCCTTCCTACATAAGTACTTTAGCTGATGAGGGACATATAGCATGTCGATAGTCACGGGAACCCATGTACGAAGGTGTTTCCACACAGGATCAACGCGCATGAGAACAGTAAGTTAGGAAAACTGAGGAAGAACAGACGAAAGTAATATCAGGAGTGTGAAATCTGCAGGAAGCAAAGTGGGCACCAAAGACAGAAGTCCCGAAGGCCTAGCTAGCGGCTAGGGTACCCTGCAAGGTCAGTCTGGGATCGCTGCTCCCCATAACATAGGAAGGGCGAACCAAAACTACTGAAGTTGGATATACGATAGGTCGCGAAAGGCTATAATATTATTTCAAAATTCTTTGAACGCAGTCAGAGACACGGACACAACTGCTTGTTTACGAGCAATCATTCCTGCAAAAATTACCAAGCGATAAAAAATATTTACTTCTGTTAGCATTTCGAGTACTCAGTAGAGTTAGTACTTTATAGATTGCTCTACACTATAGGAATACTCAAGTAAAGAAGTTTGATGCACGCAAAACCTACATCTATAGTGAACGAAACAAGAAATTGATTTTCAACTAAGTTGTCGCAAAACCCATACAGGCAGAAGATCTCTGCCACTTGAAAACAAGATAGCGAAGGCCCTCACACAGTGAGTGCAAGTTTTCGCCAATGTGGACACAAAACTGGCTGTGGAGCAAGCCTGAGCAGTATCCGAAAATATACATACACATCAGTCGTTGAACTAAAAAATGGGTTTGTAATCTATTCAGTAAAATGTCTTCAGTTCATCAGCAATTCCGTGAGTAACGAAAACCACCTTCTAAGTGCAAGAGGCAGATTTGCACAGGTCATGCGAATTAATTTGGGGAGCATCGATGGAGGCGACACCTCATCAAGCACCAACAATAAGTGGGACAACGATAAATCTTCATCAGTATAGCTCATCAGGCAAAGGCGCATGGATCACTCGCTTAGATCTAATCGCGAACGATAATTACGAGTAATTATTTCTGCATCACCATTACTCATGCGAGGCAGCGAGAGCAAGTAATGGCCGAGGATAGATGAGGGGAGGTAGGTGCAGCAGGCGCTCTACTAGAGGCGTGCCTTTGGTGACTGGCCGTCAAGCTGGAGCAATTTACTCCAGCTTAAGCGCTGCACGGTAAATTTACATCGGTGAAGGATTTTACACGCAGCTGCATGAACAAGAAATCATATACCAGGGGAGCATTTCACAAGCAGCTAAACCAGAAAACTTACATCAGTTTAACCCTTTGACGCACAGTTAAGACTTATGATTTCATTAAATACGGAGCTAGCTCGTGTTAACTTCGAATACTTTTTTTTTATTTTTATAGTCCTATTACACAGTTGTGTAGTTCACGAATTAAACGTCACAGCCAACACACAAATAAAATCCCAAAAATTTAAACTATCACCAAAAATTCAATTTTCAATGAAATAACATGACTAGAGCCGGCGTAAAAGCGCTAAGATTGCATAGGGTAACATGTCTAGTACCCGTCCACCATGCGAGTAGCCGTCCACTTGGCACTAAAAAATCTCCTGTGTGAAAACTAGCAGTGCTAAAAAGCTGTACATAGCTTAAACTGTAGGCTAAGTAGTGCCGTACTATCCCTGAAAGCGACGGGCGAAAAAAAAGTGGTTGCGAACAAGAAGAAAAAATACAATTTGAACGGGAAATTTAATACAAATTTTCTCAGCTTGAATTAATACCAATAGAAAGGTTAACATAATATATATAATAGGCAAATTTTCAGCAGTAGAATGCCTAAAATCGTTGATTTTCAGAGCCAGAAATCATGATGCATAGTGTCATGGCAAAAAAATGGTTCAGGCATAGACTTCACAAAATGAAAATTTATTCAATAAAACGTCTATGAAATAGAACTTTAACAAATATTATTTTCCCTATTCTGAATGCGTAACAGGAAGAATTATCATAAAGAAGGGAACAAAATGCTCCCGCTCTTTTCGCTCGGCACGCTCCCGAAGTCCCCCCCCCCCAAGAGAAAAAATTACTCTTCGTCAAGAAATATCCACTTTGAACGGGGTAGGTACATGAGCGGCAATGTCCTTACTGCCAAACTGCAGCAATTGAGCAAATTGAAATCATACACGGCAATATGGACTCGCGCAACAGCTAGTTACTAGGCTGTTAACGTTCCTGTCAAACCAAGTAATTACCTCCGCCAAAGAGGTTATGTTTCCATCGTGTTTGTCCGTCTATCTGTCTGTCACAAAGATAACTCAAAAAGTTATGAAGCGACTTGGATGAAACTTACAGTTATTGTTTGGTATATTAGGAGGAACAGTTGATTAACTTTTGGTGAAGAGATGTCTATCCAATTGTTTGTGTGTCTGCCTCATTTTTCTCAATGCCATAACTCAAAAAATTACGGATGGATGTTGATGAAATTAACATGAGTTGTTGAGTATATAACAAAAAGTAAATCACCAAATTTTGGTAATGATCCGTTTGTTCGTTCGTTTGTTTGTCACTGTTTTTAATTTTATGCTTGTTAGCACAATAACTCAAAAAATAATGAATGGATCTTTAGGAAGTTCACAGGGGTTGATAGTAATGTTAAAAGCCATAGATGATTAAATTTTGGCGCAGATAGGTTTGTTCGTTTGCATGTTTGACTCATGTTTGTCATAACGTTTGTTAGCAGAATGACTCAAAAAGTTATGAACGGATCTTCAAAAAATTGCACAAGCTGTTATTACTATCAAAACGCACAAATGATTAGATTTTGGAGTTTATAGAAAGAATATTCCGGTTTCAGAGCCAATTTGAATTTTTTGCTACCGTTGCCTCGCTTGGCGGAGGCATGCGCTCCGAGAGTGCTGTATAGTTCTTCAAGAAACTGAAAAATCAGATGACAACTGAAAAATACTAGCACTTCATAATATATTTAGACGAGAGTTTTAGAACAGCAAACTCCTAATAGAGAAAACTTCACTCCTTCCATTATAAAAATAAGAATAACAGAGAAAAATAACTATATAGATGTCATTGGAGACTTGGCAGATACTGCACATGCACAATAAGTATCATTTAATTTCCACAGCGCTATTTCACCGACAGAGGCACACCTGTAAACATAGAAGCCACTACGAAGCATTCACTTTCTTTGCCCCAACGACAAGCGCGAACCCCAAACACTCTCATCACTCACTTTCGCTGACAAACAGAAGTTTATACGAGCATCGTGAGTCAACCTCTTTGCTATATTCTATTCCCGTCTGTACGTCCATCACAAACAACGTCATTATAGCTCCGTCTGCAGCGTCATGGACACGGTGAACATGAAGAGCAGAGCCTGTGTCCAAGAGCATGGTCTCGTTTGCACCGATCAAATTATTCCCAGGCATCGGCCAATTTCCGAGGAGTGTAATCGAACAAGGCGATGCGTTTAGCGAGGGCACCTATGGGAAGTCAGGACCGGCAGGTGTTTGCCCAGCTGCACCTGTTACTAGAGCATGGTAGGGCCATAATATCGAAGCATCGGTCAAAATACGAATTTTGCTCAAATTACTTCACTTTTGTTACATATGAACAGTTATAGAATATGTAGCGCATGAAATGTGGTTAGATCAGATAAGAGAATCGGCGGTGTTGTAAAAATTAGCTTGGGAGCGTTACAGTTCTCTTCTGAATTTCTTACTATTTATCCAAACTTGTGTAAGTGTGCAACACCCATCACATGCTTACGCACACATATGAAGAACAGTAATCTCCGTTTGCGATAACTATGAAAAATTTGGGTGAAAATCGATTGAAGCAGAACTTTCAACACTTCCAAATGATCACCTAGTTTTCAACGTGGAGATGAAAATTGAAAGACCAAAGATAAGGGTGAATAAATTTACAGATCCCAAAAATTTAGAGCTTTTGGTGGTTCACAGAGACAACACATATTGACAGCAAAAAAAAAAAACAGATCGGAGGTCTTGCCGCAGCGGTATTTCACAGAAACTTCTAGAAAATTTTTTTGACAAGTTTTGAAGATCTGAAAACACATAATTAACTGTTTGCTGTGTGATGAAATTTGGCGTGTGATAGAAAAAAACGACATTCAGATTGGGAACCAATTAAAGAGCACGGGTTGGGCTACTGGCTAAGAGAGGGTTAAATATCAAGGTTCGTAAAACCTATGTTATTGGGAATTGTGCCCCCAGAGAGGCCCAATAGGTGACCCGAACCATTAGTTAGCATTGGGGCTTCTTTCCTTTCAAACCCAGTATGCTTCTTGAGTTTTTCGTCCTCCTAGTAACTGCCCCAATAAAGTAAGACGACTTTAAATAGGTGATTAACAATGTAAAGTCAACTAAAACGCGATATTAGCACGTTGCTAGGAAGAAAAAAAAAACGATCAGATTTCGCATAAAAGAATGAGAAATGGACAGCTACTCTTTGGACAACAGAATTGTTTGGTTGATTTCGAAACTAACTTCGAGTCAAGGTTTAATCAATTTTACTTCCATTATGCTACGAATACGTTTTAAAAGTTAAACGTGACTGGCTTCATTCAAAGCCGCGGTCCTCTCTAATCATGAAGAACACGCTCACCATAACTCGATACAATCTGTAACGAGGGAAAGAGGAGGTTGGAGCGATATACAAAGAGCACAGAACATGTGGGTCTGTACAGAGCATCCATTAATTAAGGAACTTTTCACTGGACTAAAAAAAAATTCTGATAAATAAATAAGGAAAAACATTTCGACATACGTAAGGCACTCGTAACTTCTACATAGAAGCACAGGGAATCAATGTATTAGCTAGAGGCGGATTAGAGCCATATTTTTGTAACAACGGTAAAGTTTTCGAATAAAAATAATAGTTCGAGCAGGTGTGCCTTTCAAATTGTAGTGTCATGCAACAAGAAAAAGAATCAAATCAAAATCCCGCACTTACACGTTTTTGTTGATGCACCAAAACTAAAACAAGCGCATTCTGTAATGTAAGAAAGTCTTTTTTTTTTTCAACGTATCTGTACGTTTCGTCTCACCATGAGCCAATTAATAGAATAATAAATATATATACATACCTTAGGTATTATAAGAATATTTAAGCCTCCCTAAATAAGTACATACTAAGCTTTTCTAAGAGAGGAAATGGAAGGGACATATAGTATGTCGATAGGGAAATGGGGAACCCATGCACGAAGGTGTTCCCACACAGGATCAACGCGCATGGGAACAGCAAGTCGGGAAAGAAGAGAAAGAACAGACAACAGCAAGATCAGTGGGGGTATGAAAATGGAAGGAAGCAAAGTGGGCATGAAAGACACGTCATGAAGGCCTAACTAAGCGCTACTCCCAATAACATAGGATGGGCGAACCTAACCCTATGGCCTATGGCCCATTCTATGCCCCCGAAGGCGGGGAAAACGATAACGCTCATCTTTTATGCCTAGGGAGGAAAGTTTAGAAAACCGTTTGAGCGGAAAGTACGTGCTGAACCTGAACTGAAAACCAAGAAGATTGAATTAACCTATTAATTCTCCTTGTTTAAAGCAACACTAGCGCCACTTGCACCTAGTCTGGTAACCACAAAGCGACATGCAGATTGCAGACCCAGAAACTACTTTGGAGTTTTTTCTCTCGTATATTCAAAGCTCTTTGGTCGGGGCTACACTATACTTTCCTACGAGCAATATGATGCGAAGATCAGCATATTGGCAATACCATCGTATCTATGCTACCGAGCTTAAATATAATTCGGAATGATACCATAGTTACCCACCTCAAGGAGGGTTAATCTATACTACAATCACAGAGCCGTCTGTCCGTCCGTCCGTCTGTCCGAAGCCTTATTTTTACCCTATCTAATACTGAAGAAAAAAATTCCAAGGCACCCAACTTATTTTTTGCCAAACCGTATCCAGGATACGAACTCGGGAATTCCCATGTTATTAGTGAAGGCCTGGTCACGGGCCTTTGTGAACTTGGTTGCTTTTGTGCACTTGGTGAACTTCGTGGACTTTGTGGACATGGTGAAATTTGGAGTATTGTGAACTTTTTCGATAGGATGGTAAGATAGTTTCAAATACATACTTT